>JAZGTH010000061.1:4865000-5352500 GCA_036877525.1 Chromobotia macracanthus | reverse complement strand
ATCTGAGTTACAGATGTTGTAAATTCTGCGGGCTTAAAACCCAATTAGGGCCGTATTCAGTGCCGCATCCTTTCCAGGCCCCTGCTTGTGGGTCGTGTACGGGAGATAATTACATTCTTTTATGTGAGGAGATGAAGCCGTTGGGCAATTTCTGGACGAATGGACAAAACCAATCCAGATGTGGAAGCTAGATAAGAGGGTAAATTATTTATTTAATGAACTGTTGGTTTACACATGTAATCAATAGGAAGGCAATGAACGAGCTGGCTCTGGAAATCTGTGCATGTTAGCCAGCAATGAAAAGAGCTTAAAATAGATTCGTTAGAGACGGCTGCTCTCATTCAAAAGAAATTGAGTACAAATCATAGTTATGTGTGCAAAATTTCCGCCGGATTCACAGCAGGTGCATGCGCGCATACATTTGATCTATTGGTTGTAATGTTGATCAATCTGGACTATTTTATATGAGGAAGTTAGTCATTTGCATAATACACGCCCAGACCATTTCCATATAAGGGATTCCCTCAAAACCTGTACGGTCAGTCCATGTTGCTAAGGCCAGCAGACGTCTTTGCATGTGTGTGGTTTGAGTTTATAACTTTTATAAAAAATGTAGACAAAATGCAAGTGCACACTTGAATTGATGAATTATGATTTCTGCGTTAAAACGTTTACGCTTTGGTTTTGTTCAAAGATATGTGTGAACATTTGGTTAGTGAATTAGACCAAAAGAAAGAATGAAAAAGAAAGACGAAGAAAGGAAAGAAGGAAGGAAGGACAGGAGGAAGGAAGATGGAGAGAATAAAGAAAGAAGACAGAAAGGAAGAAAGATCCAATGATCCAACTAAGTACTTGACATTGTTGCTTTCCTTGACATGGAAAGGTCCATTCATCTTCATTCTGCCGTCTTTGTTTAGATGTTATTCGTCTCTTTCTGGTCTCTGCTCTGGCTCCTCAGCTTTATTCATTTCTTCAGACAGTTAGACGCCTAATTGAAATTAGTGTCAGGTAAGCGCTAGTCTGCGGCAGGGATGACAGAGAAAACAAACAGAGCTGGAGCAGGCATGCCAGGGGAAAGAGAGCATGCAGACGCAGCCTGTTAGATCATCACACAAACAGATGTTCACTTCCCTCTCCCCCCACTATTTGTCCTTCTTACACTCTTTACATCCCATGCCTGTCCATCTCTTCTTCATCTCTGTCTCTTCAAATCAGTTGTTCATCGCTGTCCCTCTCGGAGCATCTGTTTAGAAGAAAAACTTGGACAGCTGTTTGAAACAGGTGAATTTCTGAATTTTGCCCTAGATATGGTAGTTTAGGTTAAAATGAGGAATGTTATTCATTATCTATACTAATTAAATGTTTATTTCAATTTGTACCAAGGCAGCACAAACAAACAGTAATATTTGTATTTAGGTGCTGTATAAGTAAACCACATCAAGTCGCACTAAATATTGTTTATAATTTGAGTTTCCTCCAAAAGGAAAGTTGTCTACTTTCCTACAGTAAGCAGAAAACTACCATGCAGTGTCACTCTGTCACAGTCAGAAGATATTTTATGTCGGGTGTAAATTTTGACCAGTGAGGTTTCTTGCATTTTAAACTTAATCTTGAAAAGGGGGGCCTGTAAAGTTTACAAAAAGTAAAAAAATTGATTTCACAGCTAAGACTGAAATGATTGGTTTGAGTGAATTCTGTGCCGCAAGCAGTTCGAATGAATTAATTGCAGAAAATTGTGGTGAAAGAAAAAAGCAGAAGAGTGAAAAAAAGTAGAAAATGAAGAGGACATTTAATACAGTGCTGCCTTGAATACAAAAGCTGTATGTATGAAATTCCAGAATTAATATTCTGGGTTTTAAGGGTATGTGAGTCTAATCCACCGTTGTAACTTTAAAGATGATTGTAGCTTTTAGTCAGATTCACCGAGATCTTGAGACACTGTGCTGTCTCACACCATAGAGTGCTTCACACCATGACAGCAAGATTGTTACATTTCCTTTGTTTAGCACTAAACTAAACAAGTGAAGCACTAAATGATTAAAGTTTTGTGATATATTCAGCTTTTTTATGAAATGTAAAGATATTTTATGGCAGTTGTGTAAAACATATTATGTGATTTATTTTCTATTGTACAAAAAAGAATCGTAAATAACTTGTGTCTTGAGTTTTCTAAAGTCATACTGTGTGAGGAATAGTCCAACTGCAGTCATAATTAGAAGATAATATTGTCCTGTTGGAGGGCTCTGTCTCGTTGTAACTTCCTAAATGTAACTTCACCATCTGTTTGAGAACCTTTATATCTGCCATCGCTGTGGGCAAATCCATGAACGTAACAGTCACAATTAAGAGTTAAGAGGCTCAACAGGACTTTCGGAGAACAAGAGCACCTCCATCTGGCTTTAACTGTTTTCTGATGTAAGATCTCGCACTTCGCCTGCGTTTGCCTGGTAGGAAAGGAAGCAGGTTCTAAGATGATGAAAGAAAGTCTGGCATTTAACAAAGTAAACGCATTCATCATCAGAGACAGATAATTATCTCCTTAATTCCACAAGCACGCGAGGCCTAGCTCTTGTTGTCATCGACGCTGAAGAGCAAATAGAGGAGAAAGACGTTCGTATTGAAAGCGACCGTGACGCTGTTGTCTTGCTGTTGGTTCGAATAACCTTGTTTGTTCATAGCTCTTTAGTTTCAGAGGCACGAGAAGGAAATCATGGGCGGAGTCAGGAACGAATGGGCGATGAACGAGAGCAGCCATGAGAAGCGACAGCCTGTCTCCTCTCCTTTTTCCATCTCACTTTCTCTCTCTTTTCCTCTTCACGCCTGTTTGTCCTCTAAGCCCCGTTTTGTTTCTATTCCTCCCTGCGCATTGTCTTTATCTCTGTCAGTTGTGACACAAACCTAACAGCGACGGTTTAAACACCATTAGGGTGAATTTTAAGTGGCATGTAATGATTGCACGTCATCTCTGACAGATATTGAAACAAAACTGAAAACTCCTCTGGTCTTTAGAACTCTTTAGAACAATGTGGGAGGAGATTACCCAGACAGTTTTTAGACATTGTTTTAACATTATTGCTATAACATTGTTTAACTTTTTTAAGTATAACATTTATAAAACGAAATGATATATATTATGTAAAAAAAAATCCACTAATGTTACTTTAAGAACATTTTTGATAACTTTAAGAGAACCTTTAGAGCCGGCATTCTGAGAACGTTCCCTGTTAGCTAGGTACTAGGTTTTCTGAAGACTGGAACTTACATTAGCATCATCATTTTTTGTCTGTGAATGTGGAAGCAGGCAACCCCATATCACCCCTAATCAGAGAATAATCCTGCCATGTGGACATACATTGGTTAACTCTCTTCCCCTACTTGCAGTCTCTCTCCAATCTGCACATCAGTGTAGAAGGCAGGGCGAGCGAGAATAAGAGCCTTTTCTTTATGCTTGAGCAATTTTTCCGGCATGTTCAGAAAGCGAGGCTGCTAACAGCATCTCAGCAGCAGCCCGTGTTTCCATAATGCACTGACGGCCCAGAGAAGATCTCCTCACATTTGGCACGCACGCGTGAAACTGACAGATCAGGAAATGCTTTTGACTGTGGATGCCAATGACTCAAAGTAAAAATCGATCAAGCTATTCTGTTTTTACTTACCTTCCTCTGGTGCATTATTTTTACTAAAAATGTCGGTTTTAGAGGCTCTTCTTCTCTCCCAGATTGACACAGTGCATGGAAGCGAGGGCTCAATTAACTGAAATTGCAATTTTCAGTGTGTCACCGCTGAGCCACTACTGATCAATAAACACGACATGTCGGTAATGAGCTGACCACTGCGTGACACTCAGAGCCCCTGCCCCAGTGCATGCTGGGATAGCTGATTCCTTAAGGCTGGAGTAAACAGATAAAAGAAGGTCAAAAAGAGCTTCCCCTTTGCATTACACTCATCATCCCTGCATCAGTCGAGGTGTTTGATAGCGAGGTTTTTGAGGTTTTGCCTCAAAACGTCTCGGTTAACATCAAGGCTGAGCTAAGCCAGGGATTAGATGATTACACCCTCCAGCTTCATTACGGATACCATAGCCATGAAAAGCACTGTTTATTCTGTTCGAAACACCCACTCATTCACTTAGAGTCTTCTGCTCTGAGCATCCTGAACACAGCTTATCTGCGACTGAGCAGATACGTGTGATTGTTTGTGTCTGTGTGTGTGTGCAAGGCAATGTTTGAGGTCATGCTGAGATCAATTGGAGCTGTTTTATATTATCTGCCTTAGTAGAGCTCCTAGGGAACAAGGCCCATACAAAACAAGACATTGGATAGCCTGTGCAGTCAGCCACCTCCAGGGGTCCATAAATGTAAATATGTGGTGGGACCAAGAGGTCAGGGTTTAGTTGATTATCACGGTTTTGTTAATCCCTGCTGGTAGATGTTATAACTACACTGGTACATCTGGTTCTAAAAGGTGTTTTTTGCTATTAACTGGTATTGAAAATCAATGTAATATTTTTTTAAACCTTAAAGCATATCCATTTTTTTAATCCTTGCTCTTAAAAGCATTTGGATGTATGTTTCTCCCATCAGCCAGTCAGCATTGTCATGGTGTCATGTTTTTCTGTGGCTCCAGAGTGATTAGTCACATGACATTTACAGCTCAGATGACTGGCTTAAAAGTTGCGTACCACACTACTGATGTTTAATGAATATAATTGATAATGGTTAGCGTTATCAGGTTCACATTTTAGGTTTAATTTTAGGTTTTAGTCAAATGTCAGACTTCTTTTCCACTCACCTTTTGCACATTGCACACACAGACAACACTGCATTCAGTTGAAATACACCCCCATATACACATCTGCGGATTGCATTCTGTGCATAAAGGATATGCACTCTCCACACACACACACACGTTCTTTTTGTTTTTTAATCTCACCTTAAAACCCATCTTTCTAGACAGGATTTTATGTGATTGCTTTTTATGCTTACATGAAGCCTGTCCAGGCTGTAATTATGATTGTTTGTTGTTTAATGTTGATTGTTTTATTGCAAGGTGTTCTGAGTGTCATGTAGGACAGCTATAAATAAAATATATAATAAATAACTGTGTCTAAACCTAATCTTCACACAAACCTGTGGAATTTAGGTTTAGAGCAAAATATGACTTGGCCAGTTTATGGGATTTTTTTTACTTTGTGTGGGCTGCTTCAGATTTCCTCAATCTGTTTTGGGCATATTAATTTATTTGGAAGAACATTTTTAACTGTTTGGCCCTCACAAGTGTAGCTAAACATGCGCACACACACTTAAATTCATAACTGCAGTTTTAGCATGTCTGTGGATTGGATTATTATAAATATCACATCACTTCATGTGACGCTTCCATTTATCTTCACCGCTTCCCAGAACCCTCTGTTATTTAGTGTATATAAAAATGACAGTGCATATTAAACATTTTCCCTGTCTGGGTTCTTCTCATTTCTTAACATGCTGAATGTAAGGAACAAAGCTAATGTCTTTAGATATGGATGATTAACCTAGAATAAAATCAGCGTGGTATCTTCCGGTATAGTATCTGGCTCTCGGGGTGAGCCCAGTGCCAGGGTGCTCACTTTGTAGAGTGACTAATGGCACATGGAAATTCTGCGATTACATCAGAACGGTCTCCGAGACGCCTGTCTGCTGCTCACTCATGTGACCTCACATTTTTCTTGTCGTTAAGTGCTGTAAAACTACATGAGACATTGGATTGTCATCAAAAAGAATGACGCTCAGGCCCGTTTGAGAGACGATTCATCCACTTTTAGCCTAATGATTCGTCGAGGACGAAGCTATTGATCATTTTGGCATGGAGCAAATGCACCGGAAATAATGAATGACAGCAGGTGTTCATATTTTTGTAATTGATTGCTCCATAATTGGACAAATTATTGAGCTCACTGATGAAATACGAGATTGAGGGTGGCGTTTTGTTTGAAAGTAACTGCTGTAAAGGGAACAAAGAGTTCCTTCTCTATATGAGGCACAGGTGCAGCTCTTTGCAATCAATGTGGTCCAGCGTGGTAATTTCTGCATGCCAAAGGCAGTCATGGTGCCGTCTATGCACTTTTGAAGTTGTTATGTTCAGTTTTATCTGGTCAATGGATAATTGCTGTTGTTTTCCATCTGGCTCATGCAGTCTTCTCTGTCTTGTCTAATCCTGCAGATCTCCCTGAGGCTGTGTGGCATCATGAACGGGAAGCTAGATCAATGAGGCAAAGTTCCATCTCAACCCGCAACGATTCTGCAAACGTCTGAGAATATCACCTTGTCAATAAGCAGTCTGTTGGTCTGAACACTTACAAGAAAAGGTGAAAATAGTTTGATATCATCAGCCTTTTCGTGTTGTTTACAGCCATGACATCAAAATTGTTACGGAATTATTCATCATTGGTACTACTGTTGCCTCTCCTCCAACTGCTGCGGCTGGACATGATCAATGCTGCCCCCTCTGGGCCGGAGTCTGACGGATGCTCCACCCTAGTCCAGAGCCGTTTCTTTGGCTTTTTTCTCTCGTCCTCTGTTTTTCCCAGCACTCCCTGCTCCTGGACCCTGCAGAACCCTGACCCACGCCGCTATGCTATCTTCATCAAGGTAACCAAGCCAACCAGAGACTGCATTCCCAGACAACATCGGACCTTTCAGTTTGACTCCTTCTTGGAGACCACGCGAACCTTCCTTGGGATGGAGAGCTTTGATGAGGTGGTGAAGCTGTGTGATGCCTCCACCCACGTGGCCTTCTTGGAGGCAGGGAAACAATTCCTGCAGATCCGAAAAGGGCTGCCCAGAGCAGGCGCTGGGTCCAGGAATGGTGATGGAGAATTTAAGGTGGAGTATCTTGTGGTTGGGAAGCGTAACCCCAGCATGGCTGCCTGTCAAATGCTGTGTCAGTGGTTGGAGGATTGCCTCACCTACAGCACCTCCAACCGGCCCTGTGGCATCATGCAGACTCCATGCCAATGCTGGGACCAACCTCCACCTGACAAAGAAACCAGTGGATGTTACCGAGATGGAGTCTACATGGAGAACTGCCCTGTTGTGAAAGAGGGAACAACCGACATAGACACTAGTGGTAAGCTACGGTTGTTTGTGTAGTTATCAGTATGGTTCAATGGTTAATTTGAGTTGCTATCTTGATGTTGACCATTATTGGTTTTTGACAGCAACTATTGTGTGGGGAAAATCTAATTTCTTTTTTTTTGGCAGATAGCTGTTCGGATATTCTATTTTAAAACATTCATTAAAATGTTATTACAATTTTATCAGAAATTGAAGAAACAATTGCTTTTAATTATACATTTAACAGTTAACTATAAACAAGCCCAAAATACACTGGGGACTTTTACGTTGAAATATGCTTAGGAAAATAAAGTGCTCACCTTCAATCATTTACAATGTTTTCAAATGTAAATATTACAAAGTATGTGTTGCCATATAACAGATCTGGGCCATACTTCGTCAGTAGCAGTAGACAGTAACAAAAATGACAAATTGGTCATCATCTAGCAATAGAACACAATCAAAGCTAAGGAACAAGGTTCAGAAAGAACTGATGGAGGTTAAAACAGAAAAGAGGGCAAAAAACGAAAGGTTTTAGGTTTCAGCTGATGTGTCCTAGATGAGTGACCTTGGCTTCTTGGCGCCGTGTGTGACCGTGTGAGGGTTCAGATAGGGATATTGGATCGGCCCGTGGGAGACTTGATGCAGCAGACATGCTCTGGGAGTGACACAGGATAGCTGTAGCGCTGTGCTTGGGAATTGATTATTAGGAAGAGAATGGGGCAGGTTAATGAGTTCAGAACTATGATGTGATGTTTTGTTAAAGATTGAATGTAGCACTGAAACACGAACCTCAACCTAGCTGACAGGGAACATTCTCAGAACGTTGGCTAATGTTTTCTAAAGATCTCTCAAAGTTATCCAAAACATTCTTTAGTAGAACTTCTTTTAAAAACATATATTATATATATAAAAACGTTATTCATATTTATGAAAATGTTAAGTAGTTAGTGGAACGTTTTAAACACATTACAGAATAAAAAAAATTGAATTTTTGAAACTTATAGTCAAACAATAGGGTCAATACAACCTGGACATTTGAATGTTCCTAGAAATTATAAAATTATACATTTTTTTATACAGAATGAAAATGTTAGGGAAACGGTCTTACCACCTAAAATTGTTAGCTGGGCAGAACAGGCTGCAGCCACAGGGTTGGAAGATCACTCACCCAATCAAACTGCATGACCTTTAGGTAGACCTTCATCCGCTCGTCTGTGTTGTCCTTTTCTCCTGCTTGTTAAAAAACATAAGAGTGTGATGGACCTCCACAGCATCTGAGCCTCTCTGAAAAAATAGCTGCGGGCTTCCAATGATTGTTATAAAGTAGAAGCAGGTGATAAAGAGTGACACAAGCAGGCCGGATGAATAGCCGGATGAAGGGCGAGATAAAGACAGAACATCTCATAAATTGATCGTGAGCTTGGGAGGTGAGCCAGGAAGGTCCAGCAGAGCTATCAGATGGATTAGAGGCCAGTGCGGGATGGCAAATAAAAGATGACTTTTGAAAGACAGGCTGTGCATCATTTTTGCTCTCTGGGACCTATCACTCTTTTGGAGATCCCAAGCACATTATTAATGGCAGGCTTACCGTTTTACAGTACGTGCGGCGTTTGGAGATACGCCTCCTTTCTCACCTCCCTAGGAGGAAAATACTGCCTGCTTCGTAGGAGGGTAAGAAAAGACTGAAAAGAGGAACAGAACACATAACAGAGTGGGTGTGTGTTCCATCTTAAAATGCTCAAGGCGTGTCTATTGTGCAAGCATGACCCATTGCTCAGAGGCAAGGCATCATGGGAGATGAGTAGATTCATCTCTCGCAGCTCTGAGCAGTGACAGATTACAGGCTGGATTTGAGAGACAGAGAGGAAGAAAACTGAAGAGAGAAAGAATGAGACAGAAAAGAGAGCGTGAAGAGGGGGAGGGAGGGGTGGGTGGTGTCAGATTTTCAGGTGTGAGGCGATGAGAGCAAGAAAAAATAGTAGTCCTCATCCTCTGCTGAAAAATATTTCAGGTGGTACCTGTGTTTTGAATCATTGTAAAAGGGTTCTAGCTGGTCAAAGATGGTCTACTAGTCCCGCAGTTTTCTAGTTGTTCCGAGATGGTCTACTAGCCTGGCACGGTTCGAGCTGGTTCAAGATGGTCCACTAACCTACACCAGCTAATGACCAGCTTTGTCCAACTAGAAACCAGCTGCTACGTTCCAAAAACACAGCTAACATCTTAAGATGGATGTTCCCAACAGAGATGACTTGCACTTTTTCCTGTTTTGGTCTGATGTGTTTCAGAGAGCTTTGGTTAAGGTAGATGAAAGTGTTTTCCATTTTTTTTATCTCACCAAGACGCTTTGAATTGAGAGCGAGCTGATAATAGCTGGGCTGTGATGTTGTTAAATGAAGGAATTTAGATATAGATTTACTCATAGACCTCAGTCCTGCAGTCTGCAGATATGGAAACAAGGTTTCAGTAAACATAGTACATATATTACTGTTGTTGTTTGTCACTTTTGCACACACAAACACACGTGCAGGCTTGTAAGCAGTTTTATTGTAGATGGCTAAAATTATTGTGTTGGCAGCACTCAGTCACTGCGTGTGTGGGGGGGTGTTGTGTGCATGTTTGGCCACCAGAGGTGCACTTTTATTTAGCACACAGCTTAGAAAACTGCTCAGAGAAGGATAAGCACAGTCCTTATCTCTGTTGGACGGATGGTTTCTCTCTCTCTCTCCCTCTCTTATTTTCTCTGTCTTTTGCTTGCTCTCTGTCTCCTAATGTGGCCAATGCCAGCTCATGGCCCCTCCACGGCACTCCAGTGCTCATGAAAAATTCATGTTTTAATTAAGCAGTTTTACTGCCTGTACGCGCCATAATAAAATACGCCCAGGTTTGGCTGTGTGTTAGGGTGTGTATGTGTGTTTTAAGTATGTATTTTAGCCGTGAGACTATGACTAGTGTCTTGTAAATACTCACGAGGGAAAAGAAAGAAAGAAATTTGTCAGACATCTGTTTTGCCATAGGGGTTCATCTGTATTTTATGCACACGTTCACCGGGGGATTTCTAAACGTATTCTTTCCAGGAGGATGTTGCATTGTTGTTTGGAGAAATATCAGTTTTTCATTGTTCAGTGTCTGACAGAGGCTGTCTGAACTGATCTCAGACTCTCATTAATATCTGCAACGACACAGCCTTGTGTTTGTCAAATGTAACAATTCTGTCTAATTGCTCCAAACCTGTAGAAAAACGGGCGCCTTGATAAAAAATTACAGTAATGAGTTTCTAATGAGAGTCACCATTGAGAATAATGGCAATTACAAAGAAGCTCAAACACAAAAATATCTGGACGCATTATGATAATGAGAATTTTGGAAGAAAATGTGCTTAAGTGTGAAAATAATGCTACAATGAATTAAAACTTAAAAACAATGTAGTATTAGTACTATTACGTTTTGTTGTTTTTGCGTGAGGTGGTTGGGGGAGATCAAATGACCTGGACATGTTTTGAACACATAGATGTGTGTGTATAGTCATAAACACACACACACACACACACAGAGAGAGAGAGAAAGAGAGAGAGAGAGGGAGGAAGGGAGGGAGGGGTGGCTTGACCTGGCTGAGCTGTAAAAACCCTGGAGAGTTGCTTATTAGTAAGCACATGCTCCTGGTGACAGACCTGTTGTCTGTGTGTGTGTGTGTCTTTGTGCCTATGATAAACACACACACACAGCCTATACAAAACAAAATCTATAAAACAGAAAATCTCTAACATGCTGAGATTGACCCAGTGAAAGCGACTGAGAGAGATGGAGAGGGAGAGATGAATGGTTAGATTAGGGGTTATTTGTCTGATAAAGCCCCATGCTCTTGAGAGGCATCACAGAGGGGCATAACGGAATGCACCTTCGGCTTTGAAACATACATGTGGTTTCCATAGGAACATTATCTTAAACACTCAGAGGGAATGTTGTCAAGTCCCTAATCTGCAAGCTGTTTTAATGAAGTTTACTATCATATGGGGACTAATGCATATTCTGTCCCTCTCTCTGCCTAACATATTAGTGAAACCATTTTTGCATAGGCAAGGCTAGTTTAGACAAACACACGTAAAAACATGCACACTGTAAAAAATATTTTTCTTAATCAGTATTTTTTCTTTCAGTGAAAATATCCACAGTAAACATTTTTAAGATAAATAATAAGAACATTTACTCAAGGTGCGATTGTGAATAAGATAATAAGACTTTAAAATTAAGTTGCTTTCTTAGCCCATTGGCAAATATATTTTGGGTTTTAAGCATAAACCTCATTAAATTACTTTTGTGCTAAAAACAATCATAAACAAATAATGGTTTGTTGCTACATTGTGAGAAAATCATGTTGTGAGCCAGTTCATGAGTTCGTCAGGTGTGGAATCTGTTCTTCGCTGAATATTTATGTTATTATTAATTTTACTTAATGCATTTGAAGGATACTTCAAGTTTCAAGTACGATTTATTAGTATGTGTGTTCCCTGGGAATCCACAACCGTCTCACTGCTAACGCAATGGTCTGCCAGCTGAGCTACAGGAACACAGGAATATTGTTTATTCTGTATTCTTTAGTCTTGATTTTTATTTTATGAGTGGACTGAAACTGGTTTCCATTAGCCCAACTTTTAGGCTGAGCCAAGCTTATGATTGGATGGGACCGGTCACACCCTGGGCTTCCAGTGGAGCTGGACCTGCATGTTGCATTACAGTAGCTTTAGTTAAAACTTATTGTATTTAATTAGTTTATTTAGAATGTTCCTCATCTTATCCCATGTAAATGTCCTAAAGACATTCCAGTGTGACAATCCATGTTGTCAGTCGCTGATCCAAACAGTAAAAACATTTGAAAGTGAAGGTGATTTGTGTGTTCATGTGTATATTTCTGAGTGTTTGTGTATGTGTCCACATAATCGCCCACGTCCTTTCGCTCATATGAGCAGATGTTTCTCAGCCCAGGATTGATGTGCAAAGGGGAAAATAAGAAAAGCCTGTTATTTCTCCACTCATCTGTGGGACCGTGAAAAGTGCGAGGCCCATCTGATCCTTTTAGCGAAGGTGTTTTGATTCGCGCTTGATTTTTTTCCCCTTTTGTTCCTGCCGAGGAGAAGCATCCATCTTCAGAATTGAAACGTCGACTTTTCTGACCCGCACCTGCAAGCAAAGAATGTTCAAGCAAACCTCTATTCACATGCTTGTCGTACCCGTGATCTGTTTATCTTCTTGCTCATCAGTAAAATGTCTGGACTCTGAGCTCCAAACGGAGCGGGTCAGAATCTGGTGACACGGGTCAGAATCTGGTAACACGTGAGATCTGCCGATGAGAGGTCAGTGCTTTTGTCATTGTGTGATGATTGAAACAGAGCAGAAGTAGTTTAAAACATTTCCTTAACATTTCCATTAAAAGTACAAAAACACAAAGTTTTTTTAGAATCATTAAATAAATCACTCATTATTGAGCCATTGAAAGTGAATTTGATTGATGACATCACCTGCAAAGTAACAGCGGACTAATCTGCCTAATTGTCTAAATGATGCTTTGCTGAGCTTTAACAATGTTGTTCAAAAAGAATTGGTAAACAATGTTAGAGAAGCTTTATTCTTTAAAGCTGCAATCTGTACCTTTTTGGTTAAAAATGAACAAAAATCATTGAGCAAGTACATAACAGATCAGTGTTCAACACAAGCTCCTTATCTTACTCCAAAGTTTAAAATAATGTTTTATAATTTAAATGGTCGGGTCCAATTTTGTGGGAAATGCCCGTCTGTGAACCAAAAGAAGATCTGGCTTCTATATCAGATGTTCAGGTACTGTAGATAATGCAGCGTTTGTAGCTTGTTCTTACAGAAGTTTTTTGAAATTTAAACCTGTCATCCATGCAAGAAACAGAGAGCTTTCAAACAGAGATGGCAGTAGAGAGGCAAAAGTTATGATACAGTCGTGAAGGATGACACTGCATATATAGTTCTGTTTCATGATAAACTGATATATATAGCAGTCGGGTGATTAATCAGCAGATATTAGGTCATTGTTAGTTTACTGGCATTGATTTTCACTGTTCATCTCTTTTGGTGTTATTTAATTGTTTGTGGATATATCAGTCAGTTCTAGTGTCATTCAGGGCCAAATACATTTCCTGCACAGGGTTGTTATAGTTTATTTTTGGTTTTATTTATATTTATTTTAAAGTTAAATTAGTTTGTAAAACTAATTTCTGATAATTGTTGTATTTTGTTGTAGACCAGGAGTCATGGAAATTCATTTAAGTCTAGTTTCAGGTTTTTCCAATTATGTTGTTTTTATTAGACTTAATGAAAAGTTTTTGTTCTAGTTTTCGTATCACTGTCTCCTGCTGCTTCAATGTTTCACACAGTCCTGTCAAGCAGGAACAAATGTGCCTGGGGACTGTATTTCACTGTTTTAAACCAACAAATGTCTTAATTGGAAATATTGCAAATAATGATGAAATGTCCAACCGGTGACACCGCACATGCATTCCGGAGGGAAACAGATTTTTCGAACGGTATAATTCAGGGTTACGGCTTTAGGATCGTTTATTGAATTTGGGTTTGGAGGGGCACTTTAGGACCTGTGTCGCAAGAGGGGAAAAGCAGTATGGGGGCAAACCTGAGTTGTGTTTCCTGTCCCTGGAGTGAGGTTAATCAATGAGATGTGTAAACACAGCTGTTCACATATTTATTCTAAGCAGGATACTGCAGTAACACACACACACACACTCTGGTTTTCATGTTTTATGGGGATATTCCATGGGCAGTATATTTTTCATACTGTACAAACTGTATATTCTATCCTCTAACCCTAAACCTAACCCCCACAGAAACCTTCCTGCACTTTTAGGTTTTCCAAAAAAGATCATTCTGTATGATTTGTAAGCTTGCGTCCTCATGCAGTCCACATAAATATCCCCACAAGGTCAAAAGGCATTGGTATTATTGTACTTGTGTGGATATTTGGTCCCTATAATGTTCTGAATACCAGTACACACACACACACACAGATCAGTGGATTAAACTTGTGAGGTTCAACCATCAGACGAACAGACAGAAATGGACAGAGAGAAATGGAGAATAAGGAAAAGGTGCTAGATGATGAATGTCTCATTTCCGTTTGCTCAAATCCTTCCAAAGCCTTTTTTAAATCCATTTCATTTTTACATCAATAAGACGACATTTAAGGAAATCTCTTTAAAGGCAAAGATCAGATAGCAACATGATTTTGTTAAAGGATTTTAAGCTTTTAAAGTGTTCATTTCTTTAAAATTCTTATCTTTTTAATTTTGTTGGTTAAATCAAGCCACAAACTCTTTCTCTTTTGCTTGCACACTCTCTTGATTCGTGTTGTCTGCATGGCTGCCAGTGACTGCTCACATCCTCTGGGTGTCAGCACTTACCATGTTTAGCTTCCCATCTCTGACCCACCGTGTGTCTAGATGCACAGTGCGTTTCAATACACAAACACAGTGAGAAAACAATAAATAAATGTAAATGTAATATGGATATAGTGCCAGAGCTTGCAGAACCATAGATTTTCAGCAGTGGAGTGCGATAAGAGAGATTTTAGCCACTCTGTAATTTGAGCTCCTATGACAAAATGAGATCTCTTTAATGTCTCAACTGTTTCTCCTAGACAAATGGAAACTTGTGCTTATATCGCCTCAGATTTTCGCCTGAGGATCAGACCTCGGTAATCTGACCTGGGTCTTTTCTAGAGTTTTAGGTTAGATCTCAGCAATGTCTCAAACTGTGCTCAGATCTGCCAAGAGGGACTCATCGTAAGGTATGCTGTGAACTATCCCAGCTAACAGGGAACATTCTTAGAGCATTGGCTAACATTCTCTAAAAGTTCTCTCAAAGTTATTAAAAAGGTCAAATGTTTTTTACATTATATATCATATGTATCAAAAACTTTGTTTTTAAGTTGTTAATGGAACGTTTGAAAAATGTTACAGAATTAAAAAAGTTTGAATATTGTTCTTATAACCAAGCAACACTGTTACAATGACTAAAAAACTAGACGTGATTGTTCTTAGAAGATTCAAAAAAGATTCAAAAATCAACATTTTTACTGTTTCTATAACTTAAAAGAAACATTAGGGAAACATTCTTACAACCTAGGTTGTTAGCTAGGATGCTGTACACATTTAGATTATATATTTCTGCTGCAATTTTACTGTATGTTGCAATGTTCTCATTTGGATCTGTTTTCATTTCTCAAGGAGAACTAAATTAAGTCTCTAAATGATGTAAGAGCAACATCTGAGCAATTTCCATCTAAGCTGTTACTAGATCTTCTGCCTTGCCGTTGAGGAGAAGAGAAGGTCACTTCAAGGTTGTCATCTAGATGGCATCTAATGGGCGAAATGATGTACTGTGTAACCACAAGCTCACTGAAAAAGAGATGCAATCCAGAAAAGGCGGGAAATGACAAAATAATAGAGCTGACGAATAGAAAGCAACAGGCAAGCAGAGGACAAATATGAGGATTTAAAGAAGATGTAGAGGGTCTAAATGCACCACCAGCTACCACTGAAGAAAAGCACACTAAATTATTGAAAGCATAATAAAATGTCCTTGGGGAGAAAGAAAAAACAGTGCATTATTCTGCCCTCTTTTCTCCTTCAGCGCGTGATTATTGAGCCAAAAAAAAGGTCGTAGTCTCCCAATCGTTTTTCACGGAGAGAGAAAATCTTATCTCCAAATGGAGTATTATTTTTTCCTATCGAAATTTTATTCCCTTATTCTCATTTCTCAAGATTGTTTGCCCTACGAATAGTCTTCCCTTCTCATTTTGGCCATACCCATTTTCACCGTCCCCTCGTAGTTTCATTTGTTTAAAATAAGTTTAAAGCCACTCAGCACAGAAGAGGAGAAGGTTATTTGAGTCAGATTTGCACTACTTATGGTCCCCCTGTGGAGCAGTGATTGGCTGAGCATGCTGTTTGCACCGTGTGTGATTGGTTGATGAAGCCGTCTGACTTGGCGCGTGATTGGTGGATGGGATTAATCAGGGCAGCGCGCCAATAGCTGCCTGGTTTATTTTGTGTGAGTTTGTTGCTTGCTGTGCGAAGAGGACATTTGATTGTGTATTCAAAACTGAGACTTCAAGATTAGAATCTGTTATGTTTTGATCAGGTGAAAATGTCTCGCGCAACATGCGGCAAAAGCCAATCTTAGCCCTCCGAATAAACAATTTGCCATTAATCGCTCATCCTGCTCAAACAAATAGATATTGATTCTGCTTTTCAGCACACGCTTGCCAATAGATTCGTATCTGCACTGCAGAAAAGGACATAAATTGTTCTCTTCTTGCCTTTATGTGGCATAATGTATTAACTCCGGCTCTGCATGAAGGCTACTTCTGCTAAGTGTAACAGTCTAGGTAGGATTCACTTGAAATTAGGGTCAATGACGTGACATTCGTTTTTTTTAGTCTGGATCTTTTAAATGATTAAAAAGTCCATTAAGAATGCATATCAAACAGACAATGTCTTGCATAGACCATTTTGATGAAGATGTTCAGGAAACAGGAAGTGATGTCACATATAGACTCTTATGACTGTGAGTCATGGTCAGCAAGTAATAAAAGACAGACAGATAGTAATGAAAATATATTTAATATTTGATTGGTCACAACACTTGACATTGGATCAACATTGACAATTTTATCAACATTTCATTGGATCAACATTTTTGTAAGTATTTGGAATCTACATGAATACGAACCCTACATTTCTATTGACTTGGCATTTGTGTTTTATATTTTTTTTAGGATTTGTCCTTCATAACTGACATTTATATTTATAATTAACATGAACTAACCTGGTCTTTAAGGTCCGCATGGCTTACTAATCGATAGTCACGGTTAACTGGTCTATACATGGTCAATATTGACCCTTTACATCTAATAAAAGCTGCAATGTTCTGATGGATATTTTAAATAAGTCTGATTCCGGCCTTCCCTCGCTCTCTCTCTTCTCTATTTTAATTTTCTGGGTAGACCTGCACTCAGTGTAGAATGGCGAACCCTCCCTCACACAATTGATTTGTGAGTAATTAAAAATGTCTGTAGCTGGACATGGTCCAGCTTCATGTTCTATTCATGTAGATTAATGCATATTTGTCAGAGCCTCTGGGATCAGACGGGCAGCAATGTCTGATATTAAACATTCATGAGAGAACAGAACACAGGGACTCATATCCTACTGGTATTTATGGGTCCAATCCTACATCTTAGTACAATCATAATGGATTATGAAATCAGACATTATTGCTCAGGGGTAATGGAAATTTAATTTGTGTCATGAAAATGTAATAATAAATGGCTTTTGCCTGGGTGATAAGTTTACATGGACTGCATGTGTGTGTTTAATATAGGTGGCTGGAGTGGGTGGGGAAACTGGGCGGAATGCAGCAGTGAATGCGGGGGCGGAGTCCAGACGCGCAAGCGCACCTGTCAATCACCTCCTGAAGAGGCGTACCTCTGTGAGGGTGTTTTGGAGGAGGGGCGACCATGCAACGCAGAGCCCTGCATTGGTAAGTGTTGTTCTACGCGCATTAACGCGTGCATGTGACCGTTCGCCTGTTCACCACCACAAACATCTCTCTACCTCACTTTCTCTCTTGCTTTCTCTCTTACCCCCTGTCTTCCATAGGAAAAAGTAAGATCATTTTATTATCTCGATTGTTTCTCCTAGTACTGAGATTAATTGGAGATCAAGTGGAGACTTTTGCTCAAGTCATCTGCTTCTCCAGTGTTTTTTATTATTTTTTTGAGAAACATCCCAGTAATCTTACAAATATCTCCTCCAGAGTTTCAGGAGGGATCTTAACATTGTCTCAAACTATGCTTGGATTTACAAAAATCCCAAAGTCGGACATTTCTAATCGCATTACTCCAAAACCAAATTGTCTGACCTGTGCTAGTCACATTTAATTTATAGCACTAACTGTCTCATTTGTGCTTAGGTAATTTTAGGAGAAGCATCTGAGACAAAATGGATATTTACAGTAAAGCATACCCGAGATCTCCGCAAAGTCTCTTGAACAACCCCTGAGCAATTCATTTTTCCTTTGGGCTCACATCTCATCCTTTTACATTATTCACTTTTCACTGTTAAACAAGATGTGTGACAGATGACAGAGCAATAACATAATATGATAAAAGACTGATGATAGAATGAGACGTTTTTGTGTGCTTCTCATTGGACCTATAGGGTACAGGCAGTATTCCTCTAAAGGCAAGGGTTTAAGTCCAGTGAAATACAATGGAATGCAGGAGGCCATGCTTGGTAAGAGCCCCACTGACTGTAGTGAGTAGATCCACTTTAGTTTGTGTGGAGGCCATGAGTCAATAATTCACTTCATGGTCGAGGTCATCATCTGCAGATGTTCACTTTGATTGTCTGTGTCTCCATTCCGCATGATCTGCTTTTTATCTCATCTGCCATCCACTGCTCGCACCATCACGCTCTCTTCTGGCACACTGTTGTTCCTTGGTGTTCAAAGCACACGGTTCAAGATCGCACATAAGTCTCATTGAATCTACAGAAATGTTCTGTATGAGCACACTTGGAGCACACTTGTATTCACATGGTGGGGTATCAAACCGAACACGGGTTCTCCAGAACTGTGTAACGTGTTAAACTTCACACAAAATCCCAAGCATGGCTGATGCTGGTCTAGTTGTACAGGTCACACAGCGCTGGCCAATCAGAAGTCGTCTGTAGTTGCTAACCCCACCCCATCCTGCAGGCAAAGGCCGGCTTGGCACTCGTAGCCAATCCCTGCGCTCAGTGGACAGCCGTAAAAGAGAGGACTCTGATAAGACCCGCAGCGGACAGCAAGCTTCCCAAGCAGGTAAGACAACATCAGCCTCCTCTGCAGCTTGGGGTTACACTCACAAACACACACACTTGCAGACTGGGCACCTGATCTTACCATTTAATTCACTATTTCACAGATAGGGGAGTAAATTGGATGCGTACAGTATGTGGCTATGGCCTTGTGTTTGTCAGTGTGATTTATGTCTTGTACGTCTTATTATGTGTTTTTTACGGCATGGTTCATGGTTCTACACTCAAGTGTTCATGAATCATGGGCCCCATTGCTTAATCGGAAGCTAAAAGAGTTTTTAAAGGGTCTCGACCCTTTAGTTCTACAGTACAAACAAACAAAAACAAGACACACCATGCTTGGGGGTGGTCATGTTTGGTTTGCATGCTTTAAATGTAAACTTATGTTGTATATGTTGTAATTCCTGGTATTAATATGTTGCCTGCATTTTTATGTGAGTATACTGCATGCATCTCTCTTTTTATTGTTAGGACCAAGGTGAGTCTGTCTCTTCAAAAGAAATATATGTATTGCCTGTGTAACTGCAATGTGTTAATATTAAATTTCCAAAATCACTGTGAATCTATACAGAGACCTGAGGCTTTGTGTATAAGCTGAACACATAGAATCTGCTTATAAAATGAGCAAAAAGCAGCTTTTTGGTTACCTTTTTATTTTACCTTTGGAAATAAATGGGATGGTACCAAAAGGTTGATGTTCACATAGATATTTATCAAATGGAATGGGTATTTACAATAGGAAATTGTAGACAAGATACAGTATATGTACAGTATGAGTTTGATGCATGAAACACCTTTTGTTGCCAGAACAAGGTTTCCCTTTTCATTTATTCTTTGTTTACTGTTTTATAGTCACTGTAGTTTCATTGGACATTCTTAATTCCATTTGATGGTAATGATAGTCTATCTCATCCTGTTGGCCAGTTTCTTACTATTGGACAGTCATGGCAGCCCACATTTTCTATTGGACTGTCATGACAGCCAGTTGCTTCCTATTGAACATTTAAAATATTTACGTATTCTTTGGGGATTACTCTGTGATTTCTTGGCTTCTCCAGTTGAACAACTCTGTAAGCCCATATGACAGATCTTAAAGTCTAAATGATCTATTGGACAGCCTGGCAAAATCCTCATATAGATGACTGATTTGCATATCCATAACTGAAAGCATAAACCTCTTCTAAATGCTCAGGATATGGAATCAGCCACAGATTTTTTAAACCTCCCCTGTCAGACGAGGTGGCTAATCCTGCATGCTAATTAGTTTTGGCCCTATTTCCTACCCTTTTCCTCCACAACCTCCCCACCCCATCCCATTCCTGACCCCGCCCCCTCCTCCCCCTCAGTGGATCCTCCGTCGGGTGAGGAGTGGTCTGCGTGGAGCGTGTGTTCAGCCACGTGCGGCGAGGGCTGGCAGAGCCGAACACGCTTCTGCGTCTCCGTGTCGTACAGCACGCAGTGCAGCGGCCCGCTGCGTGAACAGAGACCCTGCAATAACACCGCGGTGTGTCCAGGTAAGCACCGCCCACCTCAGGCCACTCCCCACCATCCTCCTTATCCAAATCCCTTCACCTGTCCCACCTCCACTTAGCTTCAATAGCTCTGCCCACTTGTCACTGCCCACACTAGCTTCAACTCTTCCTGGGCTTCAGTGTATGACTGCCACCCTCTCACTGGATGCCATGGTAAGATGTTAAGGGGTTTAAGCACACAGCTGTAGGAAGTCCCTGTAGTTCTCACTGCATGTAGCTGCTGTCTTCCTTCTCTTTGTTTCTCTGTAACTCTTTTCATTCCACCAACTCAACATCTCAGGGGGCAGAGGAACATCTTTTATGGTATTCTGTTGGCACACATCAGATGGAAACACATGTTTGGCCTAGCGTCATATTAAATGATAATCATTTTATGCAGACCAAAGAATGATTTGCTCTGTAGGATTCAGAACTTGCAGCTAAAAATTGTAATTCGAGTTGTTGCACATGAAGAGTTCCACATTCACATCCTGTTATCGCTGGAGATCAGCAGGTCGCTGTACTGTTGGTTGCTGGTAGGCATTTCTGCTGATGGATGTCCTGACATTATTAGTGGGCTGTGGAACCTGCTTTGGAAATTCGGATCGAGAATGAAAAGTGTTGCTGATAAAAAATATGTTGATATTAGGTCACATTGATCAACTGATGATCACGGTCAGTGTTAACTTCTCTTAAAGGGACAGGTCACTCAAAAAACAAATAAAATCTGTCTTCATTTATTTACCCGTATGCTATTCCAAAATCATATCAATCATTTTTTAAGGAAAAGTCTTTATTTTTTTGGACTGGATAGTGGGTTAATTGTATAGAACCTTTAAAATGAAAATGAAGGTCTGGACAACATTTTTTATGTTTTGGTGAACTGTCCCTTTAAGAGATCCTCTAGTGTTTGTGGAAACGTGTCTTTCTCTCTATAAATCATACCCTAGCCGCTCTGATTGCAGTGCATGGGACCTGGGACGAGTGGTCTCCATGGAGCTTGTGCTCATCTACATGCGGCCGTGGCTACAGGGACCGCACTCGCTCCTGCAAGCCCCCACAGTTTGGAGGAAACCCCTGCGACGGTCCCCAGAAACAGACCAAATTCTGCAACATTGCTGTATGCCCAGGTGATCTTTGGGTCGTTTAAATACAGACCTTCTCATATTCGTTTAATGACTTCCATCCAGCAGCACAATTAAAACCTAATGTGAGGCCGTGTGGGGAAAGAGATTGAAAGGAACTATTGTGAAGTTCACACTGAAGGATGGTGATTAAGCGAGGCTTTAAATCACTGCTGATTGAACTACAGTTTGGCAACCCTAAGCTCCTCTTCTCCCATCCCTGCCTCGCTCATGCAATATATCTTTCAACAATGGCTTCTTTTTATGCTCTCTCTCTTTCTAACCGTCTTTGCTTCTCCATTTGTGATTGGTGGTTTTGCACATCAGTCAGACGGTGCCTTTATATCTGAATGATTCTTGGCTAGTATAAGCTAAAAAAGTGCAACATCTAATGTGGCTAATGAGAAATTGGCTAGTGATAAAAAAAAATTCTAGTAAGAGTGACAGGGCATAACATTTCTTTTGGAGAATAATTTCTTACTGTAAAAAGAAGTGCAAAATTTCCAGCATGGCGTACTAGCCCACATCAAGCTCTGGTAAGATCTACCCAGCTAACAGGATTCTCAGAATGTTTACTCAATGCGCTTTTAATTTAATACAATTTTATTTATATAGAAGTTCATACAATGTTGCATTGCTTCAAATCAGCTTTACGTATAATTAAAAATAAAACACAGAAAAATTTTAACCAAGCAATAACATTAATACATCCAAAAAACTGGAAAAATGTTCTTATAACATTCAAAAAAGCATTTTAAATGTTTTTGTTGCTTAATAGGAATGTTAGTGAAATGTTCTTACAACCTAAAATTGTTAGCCGGGTATGTTCGCAAAATGTTCTTCAAAACACTGCTCTGCTTTTAAAAGTACATCTCTTCTTCTGTAGTGGACGGGGAGTGGAACGAATGGTCCAGCTGGAGCTCATGTTCCTCTTCCTGTTCTAATGGAACCATGCAACGCACACGAGAATGTAACGGGCCCTCGTACGGGGGCATGGAGTGTCAGGGCGAGTGGAAACAGCAGAGAGACTGCTTCCTGAGAGAGTGTCCTGTGGATGGACAATGGCAGCCCTGGAGCACCTGGGCTGGTTGTACCAAAACATGTGGTGGAGGAAGCCAGCAGAGACAGAGGGTTTGCTATGGGCCTTTCTTTGGAGGAGAGCCATGCCCAGGAGACAGAGAGGAAGTTAGACGTTGTAATGAGAAGAGATGTCCAGGTGAGACCATCACATAGTTTGATCCAAAACGCATATTACATCAGTGCAACTGTTTTGTGTATTGGTGCACCTTAAATGTTGCTGTGTTCTGATATGAAGGACCACAGGTTTTATTTTGCAGACTCTTTGGGGGGTATTTAAGGTTTCTCTCTGACTTCTGTGGTTTTTTTGCAGAGCCACACGAGATCTGCGATGAGGAGAATTTCTCCAACGTAGTGTGGAAGAAAACTCCTGCAGGCGACACAGCGGCTGTCCGCTGCCCTCCGAATGCTGTGGGTAAGACGTGACTCATACACAAACACACACACAGGAATAACTTTAAAGACTCAAAGCTGCCCTCAACGCTGTAGATGAAGGAAACAAGCACAACTTTCAGAAACAAACATTACAGCTGAAAACCAATTTTCAAGGTGTCATGTTGAGTCATTTCCGTGGTGCAGGGTTAATTCTTCGGCGATGTTCGTTGGACGATGAGGGTATTGCATTTTGGGAGAACCCAACATACATGAAGTGTGTCTCAAATGATTATCGCAGCATCCAAACACTGGTAAGCACACAGATCTTAAAACTGCTAGCCAGTAAAGATACTACAGGTCAAATCTGGAAACCTGAGGCTGGCCTTATTCTTCTCCAGACGAGAGAGCACCTGTCCAAGGCTCAGAGGGGGCTTGTAGGTGACGGAGTTTCGGAGGTGATGACCAAGCTGAGGGTGACATCCAGTGATGGCACCAGCTACAGCGGAGATCTTCTGGCTATTATTGATGTACTGAAAAACATGACCGAAATATTTAGGAGGTCTTACTATAGCCCCAGTAATGCAGATATGAGGGTGAGTCAAGAGTGTGTTTTGTGGTTCCACATAAGGTGCAAGGGTGGAGTGTATAGACCTTCAGTGTTTCTCTGTCATGTGCTGTTGTTTACAGAATTTTGTGCAGTCAGTTAGCAACTTGCTGATGGAGGAAAACAGGGAGAGATGGGAGGAGGCGCAACTGGTGAGTTCATTCATTCTCCTAATCATTCATGTGCTCATTTATTCTCTCACCCAATCAGTCACATTTACATGTTTATGTATTTACTAATTAAATTGTTTACTCACTCCACTCACTCACTCACTTTATTTATTAAATCACTTATTCACACATATAACTTTTTTACTCACTCCATTATTCACTCCATTCACTCACCTAATTTAATTAATTCATTCAATAATTTACTCATTTAGTTGATCATTTATACACTCATTTATACACTCAATCATTCATTTGTTTATTTATTGAATTGTTTATTCACTTCTTCGTTTCTATTTATTTATGTGTATTAATAATTTCATCACTCAATCGTTCACTTCTTCATTCACTGACTGACTGACTGACTTAATAACTCACTCACTCACACACTCTTTGACTTTTTAATATTCACATTGTCTCACTCTCTCTCTCTTTCACTTAGTAATTATGCTCGTTTCAGCTGGTTTTTAAGGTGATTAATTGGCTAATTCTCTTCTCATGGCTGCACATCTTTCTTTCAGCTCCATGTCTCCTGCTGTTTAGTTAGATCATTAGTTAGGTTGGAATTTATGCCTCAACACACGCTTCAGTTTACGCTCTCAAAGAAAGATGTCATTAAGCTTTGGCAAAACTGCGAGAGTATCATCATTTTTACAAAAATACATTATTTATGGGTAAAAATATCTCCAGTCCATTTACAGATTCACATTGTGAATGTTGATCTAAAAAAGATGTTTTGATATTAAGCACTGTGTTTTTGTTTATACAGCTGGGCCCTAATGTGAAGGAGCTGTTTCGTCTGGTGGAGGACTTTGTGGACGTCATCAGTCTCCGCATGAAGGACTTCCAGGACACTTATGAGGTCACAGATAATTTGGGTCAGTTTCTGATGATATTCGGCTCTGTTATGATGTCACAGGGTGATGGGTAGGGTCATGGTTATATATCCGGGGGCCTAAAGGTTGCAGCTATAAAGCCAGGAGTAGGTTATTGAACTTCAGATTTACAAACAGCAAATTACTGTTACCTCAAAGCAAGAAGGTCCCTGGATCCAGTCCGAGCTGAGCCAGGAGGCCTTTCTGATTGGAGTCTGTATGGTCTCCCTGTGTCAGAGTGGGTTTCTGCCAGGTTCTCCAACAATCCAAAGAAATCCAGGTTTGGTTTTGGTGGTGCTAAAACAGATCATCCAGTCAAATCACTCTAAGCTCTATCACTAATACCCACCTTCTTAAACAGTTTTGCATGGATTCAGAGGCGGTAATATACAACATCCAGTTAAAAACTCAGAGCATTCCTGGAGCTGTGAATGAGATGCTGTTCGCACAGACTTATGAATACATGTTGCTTCAGGCATTCCAAAGCTTTGGAATCCCACCCTGAACCGCCCACATCTAGCACAATAAAGCTGTGTTTTACTCAGCGTTCAGGTTTGTAAGAACAGCAGGAAGATGAGATGTCATGGTCTTACGCTGTGGGCCACAGCTGGCAGAGTTTAAACAAGGTTTTGGGGAGTGTGAGGGGCAACAGCAGGTCCTGTTTACCTCTGAATCACCTAGCTGTTCATGAGTTTGGGTTCTCCTGTAGCGCCAACACCTGTCTCACCGGAGAGCACATCACCGGAAAGCATCAGCTCGACACATGGCATGAGTACACAAACACACATAACATGTGACAGACATAAAGTATTGTGGAATGCAGTAATGGGTTAGTTAGTTAGTTAGTTAGTAGCAAACTAAATACCAAACTAAAAATAACAAACATAAAACTGAATACAGTAACTAAAAACAATTATTAAAAGAGCTGTTGTTTATTTATTTTACAGGTGTGATCAGTTTAAAGTGGTGTAAAAAATTACTTTCTGCTAGCAGCAAAAGACAGAGATAATATTGAAAAAGTTTTAACTTAAAGACTTTGTATTCCAGAATCTTCTGGTATCACGACCCATTCTCTAGCTGAGATATGATCGCAGTGCAGTGAGTCAGGATATTGGTGTTGCCATGGTTCTTACCGTTCCCCCTGGCTTTTCCCTCCAGTGCTGAGTATTCACAAGCGGCCTGTCGCAGGAAATGCAGATATCACGTTTCCCATGAAGGGATGGAGGGGGATGGTGGACTGGGCTCGCAGCTCTGAGGACAAAGTTAGAGTGGCCAAAAACATCCTGGTCACTGGAAAGCCAGGTAAGAAATGCACATAATCATATACTTTCATAATCATAATCATAGATTTTAAAGACCCCTGTGCTGTGAAAATCAGTTTGAATGGAAGTTGGAAGTTTGAATGTCTATGTGGTGTTAATATGGATATTAATTCAATGTGCTTTAAAACAAACCATGTATATCGATTAACACCAAAACACTGAGTATTTTCTCCTTAAAACTGCAGTTTACCAAAGACAGATCCACACAACATATGTACACAAACATATGTAACAATCACTTCAATGAGTGAGCCGAGTGGATCAGGTAGTATGAGCTGGTGTGATTGAGTGGAGGTGGGGACTCATTTGCATATTGATGCTTTCATGTATTGTAAATTAAGCAAGGGTGTAGAGTTACATTCAAGCTACTTTAGGACATGAGGAAATTATATCACGGGAAGAAACATTTAAATGTCATTTTGATGACCAAAGACAAGTCTAAAAGGATAATTTAATTGAGGGGCATTAAATGCACTCTGTGCTAGTTATACACAAAATTTGATTGGCTTTTCAGAAGTGTGGCGTAGTGGTTAGTGCACATGAAGAGAGCTGGTTTCTGTAGGCTGTTGATTCTTACCAGGTCTGATGTTACAGGTCATTAAAGAAGCTCAGCCCCCCGTGACTATGCTAATAGGGAAGTTGCTGCTTAATCAGGAGTCGGCAGGAGCCAATCAAACACAATTACGTTTAATTCTCCTTCCCATTGGGAGATCTGTTGCCATGCCACCAGCAGCAGATTGACAGATCATCAGGTTTTGGACATGTTTAGACCATTTATATTGAAGATTGTTTGGGATGAAGCAGATGCCCTCTGGTGAAGACAAAGAGGGAGGATTTGACATACTGAATCTGACAGAACACAGAGCAGATCTATCTTATCCTTATTCTGTCTTTTTCAGAGACCAAACCCATATGAAATAATCACAGATGAGTTCTCTTTAATATCTCCATTGTTTCTCCTTGACATCAATGAGATATAATTAAGACTTTTGCAGAAGTCTCCTACTTCACCGATGTTTCTTCTGAGTAAGCCTTAAGTCTCTCCTCTAAAGTTGCAAAAGAGATATTAAAAATAAAAAAAATATTAAATAAAATATTGAAAAACATTAAAAACATTTTAATTCAATCCCTCCAAGACCAAATTATCAGGACCATAATGTACAAATGAATGTTATAGCTCCATACTCTTACTGTACTTACTGTAAGTGTGTGTCTAAGCAGTTTTAGAAGGTGTATCAGAGACTTCTGAGAAGATACGAAAAGTCAATACTTTGGATTCTGAGTTGATACCTCAGTTAAACTTATGAGACTGAGATCTCCATAAAGTCTGCCAAGCGTTGAAAGAGCTTTGATTTCATGTACTGATTAAAGCGAGATTAGAATCTCAGTAGTTCATTCTAAGATGAGAGCATCTGTTATCTTAATGTGGGCTTTGCAGAAGGTCATGTGCTCTGGATTTGTGTATTATAACTCATTGACATAAGACAATACAAGACTTGTATACATGATAACATTACATGTATAATTAAGGGAGGATTTAATTAAGATTAGGATCACACCTGACTGCTACCTAAGATCGGACTCATTCTCTTACTTATTGATTTAACTCTCTTTTTAAATCAGATGGGACGCCAGCAGTATTTGAACCACCAACTGTAAATCAATAATGAAGGTGCACCAGCCAGAGCAACAAGAAATTTAATTTCAGTTACGGTATTCAGCGAAGGTCAAAATAAATGAAGCATTAATATTGCACAATCCCAGACCTTCCCATCCAGATGGGATTAGATTTCCACAGGATGCCTAAATTAGCCTAAAGACAATAGGTAATATTTTCCAAGGTTGTGTGAGAAAACACACACATTTGATTTAGACAGGATGAAAATCATAAGACAAATTTACCTAACCTCCTCAGGGAAAACTAGTGCGGTCCAAATAGGCTTCTAGGAGGAACTGCTGCATGGCAATAATAAAGACCACATTCCTCTGGAGCTGCGTGCTGTAGGTAAATAGCCCCTCAGGTGTCATCTGTACCCATTATTGTGCCTGTTGCAGTGGCATATTGGTAGACAGACTGGGGGTGGGGGGGTGAGGTGGGTATGGGCAAGCAAAAACACAATTACCCCAAGGGAGCCAAAACTGTGTCACGCACACCGCTGTACCCCCTCCATCACTCTGCATTCTTGCCCATGGGAGCCCAGCTGCGGCCCTGGAGCTGTGGCCTCTGCCCGCTGCCTGGCAAGCCCCTACCAACTTTCTCTCTTTCTCTCTCACTGTCTGTCTCTTACTCTTTCTCTTCCCTACAGGGTATGCCAGTCTGCCAGGCTCCAGTCCACATGTTTTGGCGTGAGCTGGAGCAGTGTAGCTTGAAGAGCAGATGGACTTTGTGTGTGTGTGTGTGTGTGTATGTTGTTGTAGGAGGTCGCTGTTCTTTGACAGTGATGTAATGCGAGTGTGATGGGGCTGGATTGTTGCCCTTTCATCTCACACACACCTTTTTAGCAGCTGTAGTCTCTTCATTAGTGCAGGAAATACGGCCCTGTCATTCTGAACCAACAGGCGATGCCAATGCGGCTCCACGAAGTGCATACCTGCGCGTGAATGATACGGGTGCCCTTTTTAACTGCGTGCCTGAGTGTGTATACAACAGGGTGCTGTCTGACAGCACATATAAATGTGATCATATGGAACATGAATGGAATTTAAATAACATTTAAACATGGAGATAAACATATTTTAGATTATTTGCGTATATGTGTGTTCACGTTTGTGTGGAACTGTAGAGAGAGAGAGAGAGTAACTAGTCTTGCTTATGAGTCTAAGTTGACACTGCTTTTAAACACACACACACACACAAAGTCCAAGTCTATATCAACACTAAACATTCACTTTTATGGATTTATGACATACAGAACTGTAAAATGTAATGTCTATATATGTGTGATACACGTGTGTGTTTGTGTTGTAGATGAAGATGACGCGTCAGCATTTGTGACTGGTATCGTACTCTACAGAAACCTGGGCAGTATTCTCTCTCTACAGAGGTGAGACTTCACATTCACTTCATGTTGATGAGACATTGTGCACATTACTCTTGATCTTTGTTTATCTTTTATTTGGTTAAGTAATACTATTATTAAGTATTTGTTGCCCCATGTTTCCAGGTCCCATATCATTTGTGATACACATCTTATGATCATATAGTTAGTGTTTCATATAATTAAAATGGCAAAATTGTTTTCATATTTACTAACTGCCCACTCTACATACTCAAATCCCCATCCCAGAATGGTGTTTGACTACATTCATAAAAATAAAAGTGTTGAAAATGTTCCTGTAGTAATGACATAGAGGAACCATTCTGGCTCCCCCAAAGAACCTTTCTGTTAAAGGTTCTTAAAAGAACCATTTCTTTCTTACCTTTTGCAGTCTGTAGAATCTTTTTTTACCATTAAAAATAACGTTTCGTGCAACAGAAAGGTTCTGTGGATGTTAGAGGTTCTTTGTGGAACCACATAGCCCATTGAAGAACCTTCCAGGAACATTTATTTTTAAGAGTGTAATGCTGTTTCTGCAAAGTAGTAAAAAATGCCTGTGACAGATATTAAAGCAATATCTGTCACATGGGAAGGTGGCAGCTTCTCTAATACTGAAGGTCACAACCTCCTCTCCTGTTCTCCTCATATTGTTTCTTATCCTGTATGATTTTTCCAGAAATAGCACAGTGCTGAACTCCAGGGTGATTTCTGTGACAATCAAACCCACCCCCAGCTCTCTCTCCACCCCACTGGAGGTTGAGTTCTCCCACCTTTATAACGTAAGTCTGCCTGACCTTTGAACCAACACAAAGATGCGTTTACAGTCTTGTTCTAATATTGTTCAAGCTATGACTAGAAAACTGTCACTCTGACACATTGAAATTAATTCATATAGACAACACCATCTGATTTTATTCACCTATACAGTAAATATTTGCAAACCAAAATCGCAGTCGGTACATCCCTCACTTACTCTCTCCACAGGGAACCACAAACCAGACCTGCATTTCCTGGGATGAGAATGACAGGTGAGAACCTGTTTATTCATTTAAAGCTGTTTTCGCTGTCTGCTGAGATTTTTGGATGAATCTTCAGTCGCACAGAGACACAGTAGGGTGTATTTTCAATAGCTGTAATGGGGCGCACACATGATATGTTAATAAAGGGTTAGAGACAACCTACTGCACAAAGTTAACAACAGTGTTGCTGTACAAAAGTCTTTGGCCGCCATTTGATTTCAGCAATGTTGTTTAAGCGTTAGTATAATGACCATATATAATTGTTTCTCAATCTTTTAATTAGAATACAGCCAGAAAATACAAAAAATCTGTATGCAGTATTAATAAAACCTGAATCTTTAGCTTCTATAGGCTAAAGGGAAGAGTATTTAGTGTGAGCTCCCCTTACACATGAGCAGTAGCAGGAACCAAAAGGGGTTTAGTGCCAAAAAGGATCACACTAAATAATGACGTTTGCCAAAAAAAGACATTTTGTTCTGAAAATTCTGTGTACATATTTCCTGTATTTTCTGTTTGCATCTTAATAAAAAGTGGACGGAAAAATAAATATAGATGGTCATTAAAAGCTTGCTAAAACAACAAAGCTGGTACTTTATATTAAAGTGTTTTAGATGTTAGTTTAGTTTTATGGTCATATTTGTAATTCAGTTATATATTAGTTATAAATTTACCTGCTCTGAGATGGACCAAATCATTCGATAAAGTGTTGTGTGTAACAGTAAGAGTTTGCCCGTTTCCTACACTGTAAAAAAAACTTTGCTGCCTTAAATATTTAAGTTTAATCAGCTTGGCTGCACAAATCATTTCAACTTACTATTTTTAATCTTGACTGGTGCTGAGTTGCTGTAACTTAGAAGCAGTTGAAAAATTGCTTAACTTATTTTAATAAGTTACACCAGTCAGGATTTAAAATATTAAATTGAAATTACTTGTAAAGCCAAGCTGATTAAACTTCAAAATTTAAGACAGCAAAGTTTTTTACAGTGTACCAGCCACTGTGATTTTTATTGTTATTAATATCAGAAACCTAACTGGCATCACACACCATATCACCATCTGTAAGACACAGACCCAGGCGTCCTGTTACGCTGCCATGTAATTAGTGTATGATGATGGCAAAAGCAATTATTTTTGATTCTTTCATTTCCCTTTTTCAGCCAGTGTTGTTAGTTTAAAAAGTTTTAACATGTGATAATAGCCCTGAATGATGGAGCACATCAGAGGAAGCTGAACGTTGCAGAGAGCTGTCTGGATCGAGAGTCAAGACCTGACACTGAGGCCGCATTGACACTGATGATTCATGTACATTACTGTTCTCTTCTCCGTGAGCACATCAGCAGCAATTATATGGAGAACAGAAAAGAATGATGTTGTACCTCAACAAAGAACCAATAGCCGCTTGGTCATGCTTTAACTTTACCCCCCCACACACGCATTCATCTGCTTATGTGCTCTTTCTCTTTTAAAACTGAGAGAAACTTCACTCTGCCTGTAGCACTTAATGCAGTGTGGGTGGGACATTTGCATTTAGATGGATGCATATAGATATATTGCAGATATGAGACATAAAAAGTTTGCTGCTGTTTCCTGCAGGGAAAAAGAACAATCGAAATTAAAAAAACTAATGAGTAAACTAGATTTTAGTTGTGTTTGCCCATACAAAACTCACTGACACATTATTACAGGTTTTGATTGGTTGCCAGGGCATTGCTACAGTCTGAGATTGCTAGGGTGGCTTGAGTGGTTGCAAGGGCTTTGCTGGGATGTTCTGAGCAGATTTGAGTATGTAGCTATGTAGTTGGTAGGATGTTCTGATTTGTTACTAGGGAGTTGCTAGATGGTTGCTAGAGTGTTGTGAGTGGTGCTTACTGACTAACTTTAAGTTATTCAGATCCCTAAATATGGCGTATTTCACGTACGCCTATTTCAGTGTAAAAAATATCACTCCGCAAAGTTAAAATTTTAGGTTTGATCATCTGAAAAAGTAACAGCACATCTCTTCTTAACAGCCCACATGATTTGAAGTATCATTTATGTCACAAATAGTGTTTCTGTGATGTTTGCAGGGGAATAAAACCTTAATGCAGGGAAATGAGAAAAAGAAAAGGAGAAGGGTGACACGGAGTCAGATAAAGGGAGTGAACGAGAGAAAGAACAAGAGAGTAAGAGAAGACAGTGAAATGTAATCTGGCTGCATTGAGCGAAGGGGAAACGGGGGGAGGGGTGCGTGTTCGGTGCGAAATTAAAATCCATCTTGGACAGCTGCTATGATTAATGAGCTCATATTTGGGAGAGAAATTAGAATGTGAGGAGGCTTGTCATTGAGTCTTTTACTTAACAGCTTGAAGGCGTGAAGGTTTTCTGTTGACTCGCACCTCAGTCGCAAGCTAGCGAAACAAGCCAGTACATTGCCAGCCATTTTTTCCACCATGTAGATGTTCCCTGTCATTCACACCTGTGCTAAAGGCCTTTGGCATGAATTTTATTTATTCAAAAATATGACATGGCAGACATATACTTCATATACTTTATGTTTACACTCTTTAAATGAAGAGCAAAGGTTCTTAATAAAGATTCTTTAAAGGTTCATCACAGCAATGCCATAGAAGAACCTTTTTTGGCTTCTCAAAAAGGTTCATAAAGAACAATTTCTTACTTGCCTTTCTATGGTCTAAAGAACCTTTTTCCACTACCAAGAACCTTTTGTGAAACAGATGTTAAAGGTTCTTTATGGAACCCTACAGTCATCCTGAAGCACCTTTCCTTTAAGATTGTACCATGACGCAGATTTACCGTAGCCGTTTTCTTGCTCCTGTTTTTCTCACACATCAGGACTTGCATGTTCTCTGCAAACGCGCACACACGTGTTAGCTGGACTGCATGCAACCTCGGTGATCCAATTACACAGCTGCGCGGTGCTGTCTTTATATTTGTGTAGTCGACACAAAGTCGTAATCACATCACGTGCAGTGTCTGTGCAGTGGGTGATAATATATTGGGTTTCAGGTTTGCGCGCTAACATTGACTCAGAGTCCTCCCCTGGGGTAATAACACGCTGCGCTTCCAGTTCCCTACTGTATGGCCCTCGATGCCAGCCTAGGTGTATTGTGGGTAACCTGTGTTGAAGCATTTCAGGCCTGCTGTTGGTAGCCTGGGGTTTGTGTTTAAAAGCAGAGTGTGTGTGTTTTGTCAGTATATTGACTCCATATTGCAGTAGCTTGAAGAGGATGCTGCATGATTGATGACTCGCTGTAAGGATCGGTTGCGCTTGCAGTGGGATGTTGGCGTTTTGATATGACTTTCATATCACTTTCATTGATGCCATTATGAGGTCTTTGTTGCAATTATTTGGGCGTCGGATCAGGCACAGCCGAATCATGCTGTCAAGAGGGTTCCTCGTCAAGATTATGAGATTCACATTTGTGTAGGTGGTGGAATGAGCTAATTACAGAGTGGCTTTGGGCACCAGCATGTTGGATTCACAAAGGTTTCTTTAGTTATAGTTTCTTTAGTGATATCCTGCTGTTATTGTTGTCTGTTGTATTGCAAGTTATTTTGGAAGCCTAAATGTGGATTAATTGTACTTTTTGGCCAAGTTCTGAAAACTAAAACAGACACTGAGCATAAAATCGCTATTTTTACTGTATGTAGACTGCAGCTATGATGTCTTAAGCTCTCATTATAATTTTATAATGTTTGGTAATATTGTAATATTCCCAGTTTTCTGTTCTTTAAGACAAGTACTGATACAGAAACGCATTTATTTAGGTCTGTATGGAGTATATTGCTAGTTTGTGTTCATTATTCTATATGTGAGCATATGAGAACATTATTCTAAGCTTCATAAATAGTAAACACAAGACACTTGGCTCCGCTTATGACTCTGTTAAGACGTTTTCCAGGTCTCAATGGCCCAGTGTAATATTACTCCTCTGCTTCAGTGCACTTCTCCACACTTTGTAATCCTCCAAAGTTTCGACAGGTACAAAAGGCTGTTTTTTACTCCGCTTGTATGACTTGCTGCAGGCTAAACACAGTATGAAAACTGCTACAATCCACACTGTCCATTGGGAACTTTCACGTTCATTGATCCTGCGTAGGTTAAGAGAGCTCTGCTTTAAAATTTTAAATGCAAATAAATAAATATATAAAGACAGATACATAAAAAAATAGGCCGTCTTCATGTTGCCGCAGTGTTTTGCCATAGAGTTCTATGTGGTTCCACGGCATTGGTGCAGTTGTTCCGGGTGGTAACTAAGGTGTTGCTATGCTCTTGATAAGGTGTTTTAATATTACTAGGCTGTGGCCTATTATTATTATTATTACCCGGGGTCAAAAGAGCCCATCCGCAAATGATGATCTGATTCCCAAACTCATGTGGCCCTCTTTTATTGTACGTGTAAGGGACTTTATCGGCCGTGTTTTGGTCTGTGAAAATAACACACTTGTCAGTAAGTGTAAGCTATCATTTATATCCATAATTTATATCCATAATCCACAATATATCCACAAGTTTTGGGGGGAACTGGGCCCGCAATAACAGGTTGCTATTAGGAGTCGCCATGCTTGCCGTAGCAATCACAAATAATAGTAACACATTACATTGATATGAACACGATATATTGTGTTATTTCATATCACACAGCCGTCCTATAACGCGTAAAACAACGCACTTGTCGTTGTCATAATTACGATCACCAAAATCAAATGCATTCATTTTTTTTCTATTTCATTATTATTATTACATTATTATTGTTATTCTACGCAGCTGTTAAGTAACACCAGGAATACGCATTACGCGTTTTCTCCCGGTTTAACGCGTTTTCCAGCCGCTTTACGCATCCTGTAACCCGGCCGCGCAGGACGCAGAGGTGCGCGCCGCGTCGCGTCGTCCGCTCGTCTGTTTCTCCGCTCCGGCTCTCGTACGGCGCGTTCCGTGCGCGCTGGCCGGGGAAAGCAGCGCTTTTCCAGCGCAGGGATCTGGTTTCATCCGGCGCTCTTGTGTGTCTCTCCGCTCCGCAGCTCGTCGTTGCTGGGCTCCTGGTCTGCCCGCGGCTGTCGAGCCGTGCCCGTCGACTCCAGCACCACCAAATGCTTGTGTGACAGGCTCTCCACCTTCGCCATTTTAGCACGCCTCAACCCCGATTTGGTAAGTCGAGTCTTTCCTTTTGTTTGTCTCCAAGTGTCCAAAAGACGCGTTTGTTTGTTATTGTGTGATTGCATGTTATAGGCGTCATAATGTATCGACAGATCACACTCACGTCCCCATCTGTCTGTCCTCGACATGTCACAGCTTTGATGCAAACGATTGAAGGGGTTTTATTCTTCGCTGGGTCGTATAGAGGCATTTGTTTGGGATAAGATAAAGGCTTGTTTAGTGTTTAGTGAAATGCTTTAGTGTCTCAAGCGTGATGGCTGTTATATGCATTGCATTTGCATGCATTACGCGTCTGTACAGACAGAAATGTATGGCATTAAAATAGGTGATGCCTACATATGAGAAATGATGCCAACCTAATGCATGATCGTGTTAAAATAAAGCACATGCATGCACAAATGTTTTTCTTATATTTATTATGCATATAAAAAAAATATATATATATATATATATGTGTGTGTGTGTGTGTGTGTGTGTATTTCATGTATATAGTTCATGTATACACACCTCAAACGCATTGTTTCTAGCACACTCAAGGTGTATGGTGATTTTGTTTGCTTTACCGTATGTGTGAAGTGTATGTCTTGTTGACACACATCAGTACACTTAGGCCTTAGAGGGTTGTGGGTTGTGTATGTGTAGTGTTAAAACGGTTTCTTTGTAAAACGGATGTGATTTGGTTGGGTTTCGTGCAGGAAAGGGCCGTGTCTTTGTGTGAAATTTTCATTCAGAGTGATTAGTTATTATTAGACTGGAAACTGCCTCTGAAGCAGTTTATTCACCAGTTGCCCTGGAAACAGCATGGGCAGTGGAAGTTCTTAAAGCTATAGAAGACGCTATAACACTCTCTTTGTGCAGCTTGGCCCAGATATGAGCCAGCGAGCCAAAAAAAGAGGAAGAGGAAGCTTTTACACCCTACTGGCAAAAACAATGGCCACGTCTTTTCCCATTTTCTCTGCCAAGATGTTTCTGATTGGCTATAAAGGCACTGTTGAGGCACTCTGGTAATACAGGAAACCAAGTGAAAAATGGGTTCGAGTATAACCGTAACAGAATTATGACCATTTTAGATCGTTTTAAAGCACGCTGTGGAAATACTTTGGAAGGTAACCTAAAAAAGGCGATTAAAAGCGTGGTAAAATTCTAAATTCATTGCTTTAATTAAGCCAAAAATGTCATTTCTATTTTTTATTTAGGTTATAAGAATGGAATAAATTGTAGAGGTTGAAAACAGATTGTGAAACCAGGTAACGGTTGCATGTCACTCCTTATACAGTGTTGCAAAGCTGGTGTTACACACAAGCGCTCTGTGTTTCAGAATAGAATTGCTGTCTGTTCTAATCCTACAATCTTTCCAGCCGACATATTTTTAATTCTGTGAAGATCTTTGTTCCTCTGCAGGTCTGCCTTTTGGAGTGCTCCTGCGTGCATTAGATGCATTAGATGTGCTGGTGTTTGCATTCGTGGTTGCATGTGTAAAGACCGCAAGATCTGCACGTCTCCTCTGCCTGTAGCTGTAGTGTTATGCTAATCCTGTTCCATGCGTCCACTGCATGCCTCGCTCTACCTGCTGAGGAGGAGGCAAAATATGGGAGTGTCGCAGTTAGCTCTTTACATGCCTCGTGGGAAGCATATTGTAGGGATTTCATTTGTGTTGCCGTGTGCCAGCAGAAGGGAGGGCAGTTCCTCCCCTTTGGCTTCTCTCCCTGTCTGTGTCTCTCTTCCTCCCGGTCCAGACCTCCACCGGTACTCCTGCAGCTTCACTTGCCACCTCAAAATGACCCATCCAACATCCCATCTGCGGACAACAGCCTCGGAATGATAAAGAGCCAGAACACAACAACCAGTGTATCTTTTCCCTGCTCTGCCTCCCACATTCTGAAACGGATACAAAATGTACAAGATGAAGAGACTGCTGTAAAATATCTGCAGTGCACATATTACAAAAGTCTAAGAAGTTACACTGCAGCGAGTTTAATAGCATTCTGCCTGCTGGCACTTTACTCTTTGTACAGATGTTTCCAGTTGCAAGTCCAGCTGTGATTTGCACAGCTGTGGGTGAGTCCGGCTTATAAGCAGTTTGAGAAGAGAAATGGCTTTGCTTTTTGGCTAAACTGAATATTTATGAGCTGAAGCTTGCAGAAATGCAGTTGTCCTCAGATGAAACTTAGAACGGCTCAGTTTCAAATATGGGCAAGTAAAGATGGCGAGAAAAACAGCAGACTGTGTCGAGGCATTTATTATTTGCCATTCATGTGAAGTAGGCCATTGTCCTAAATGAAATAATAACTATTCATCTTCCAAAAGTAAGGACGGCTTTATGCTCCTCCCATTTACAAGATTGAGCATTATGATTGGAAGATGAATACTGGAAAAAAAGATTACAGCTTGAGATGTTAACAAATCTTTTTTAAAAAATAATGTTAATAGGTATATAAGTGCAGTACATCATATCCAAGAACCATAATTTTAGCTACTTAGCCAGTCATTGGCTGTTGGTACAGCAATGGGGTGTACTGATGTGTACTATTGATGGTTTTCATGCATATGCAGATACCCTCCTCTTGACCTCTCAGACCTATAGCAACAGCTGACTGGAAGATCTCCATCTTCACTTGTCCCCTGATGGTTCTACTCTGGGTTCATCTTTGCTGTGTCTCTTTGTCTGCCATGATGGACTAAACAATTCTCCTGGTTTAATAGAGGTTGAGTTGGGTACTGGCTGTTCACAGCTTAAGTTTAGTCAGGTGTTTGATTGGCTAGGAGAAGACTAACTTAGTCTCAGAGGATACATTTCTTTCTTGATTGTCAGTAGGGACCTCACGGCAGTGCAGATTAATCAGAGGGATTTAATTAACTCGGCCCGGTGCGCACATTAAACCTGGAGACAAGACAGGCTATAAACTCAACCAATTATCTTTGTGTGTGCGTATATGTCTGTGAGTTTTCGAGATAAGGTGAGAAGTCCACACCACTGAGGATGTCTGGCACCAGTGGGCATTCTTCAGAGCATTAAGCATCAAACCACTTTAATGTATTTAAAATGTATTAGCATCGTAATCCCTAGTGTTTCTAGATGTGTGTTAGTGGTGATAGCTATCGTTTAGCGTACAAGCTTACATCATCTTGACTTGTCAGCCTCTGGAAGGAATGCAGGTATTTACAAATGCATGCACATTGTTGCTTATGGTATGGTTAATGCTGCATACACCACTGCAGCGGCTGCTGTTTCTCCACCATGTCACCATGGCAACCAAGACAATGGTTGCACCAGCCTGCAAATGTGTGTTAAAACTCAGGGTTTCAGCTCACAGTATCTATACAAGCAATTCTCAGCATTAGAATTACTCAGTATGTATATATATATTATATATTATATATATGTGTGTGTGTGTGTGTGTGTGTGTGTGTGTGTGTGTGTGTATATTTTGTGTGTGTGTGTGTGTGTGATATACACACACACACACACACACACACACACACACACACACGTTCTTGCAGTTTCAATATGACATCACTGGTGATCCAGCATCTATAGGTTAGCGAGGTTATAGCGAGTCTCTGCTGTTCTGTCAGTACACAGTATTCAGCTCTTGGCTGAGTGACCTTCATCTCACCTTGTTCCTTAGCCGGAGCCTCGTAAACAGCAGCTCACTCTGCTCACACATGCCTGGCGGCAGACAGCTAGCCTGATGCAAGGTTAGCATTTCTGAGTGCTAACGGGGTTCGTTTCTTTTGTGTTGACAGAACATGGATAAGACCCAGCTTCCATCGGTAACTCTGATCGTGGGCTGCGGGGTCTCGTCCCTCACCCTGCTGCTGCTCATCATCATCTATGTGTCTGTTTGGAGGTAGGAGAAAGCTCTTCAGCTTCTGAAATGCTGTTAAACTGTTTAAAAGCAAGAGAAACTTACAGTAACACAACAGTGACGACACAGGGGTTTCAGAACCATGGACAGGGGCCTGAGTTTTCGATCAACGTTTTAAGTCCTTAAATCAGGTTATGCAACAAAACAGATTTAATCTGCATTTTTACTGGCCCCACTAAAGAAAAAAATATACAATTTATTTTAGCAATATATTTATGTGTTGGAAAGAAGCAGAATTTTTTATTTTTTAACATAAGTTTTTATAAAAACATAAAAATATTACATTTTGCTAGAAAACGATAGCATACTGTATACAGTGGCTTGTTTATCATTTTGAGGGCATTCTAATCTTCCAAAACGTTCACAAATTATCTTCAGATTCAGCAACACCTTGTCTCTATCTATTTCTGAGCCCTGAATCACATGTACACATACAGAGCAATTATACATCAGAGGAAGTTGAACTGATTTGTTGAAAGCTTTTCTGAACTAGGAGAATGTAGGAGTGCAGTTCTGTGTGGAAGCAACAGACATCATCCAGCTGTCTTGGCTAAATTTGTCAGCATGTTCTTCAACAGGTACATCCGGTCAGAGCGCTCCGTCATCCTCATCAACTTCTGTCTGTCCATCATCTCCTCCAACGCTCTCATCCTCATCGGACAGACTCAGACACGGAACAAGGTACATCACACACGCTGTGACTGTTTTAAACTGAATTCAGCTTTGACCCACACATAAATCTTCTTAATATTTCTCATTTCTTCTTTCTGTTTACGATTTTCTTTGATTGATTGGATCTTTCTTTTTTCTCCTCTCTTTCTCCTCTCTCTCTCTTTCTCTCTCAATCTCTTTATCCGTCTTTCTCAATCTCTCTCTCAATTTTTCTTTCTCAACCTCTCTCTGCCTCTTTCACGTCTTCTTTCTCAATCACTCTCTCTGTTCTCATTCTCTCTCTTTTCTCAGGTCGTTTGCACACTTGTGGCTGCTTTTCTGCATTTTTTCTTCCTGTCCTCTTTCTGTTGGGTTCTGACGGAAGCGTGGCAGTCTTACATGGCCGTGACTGGCCGTCTTAGAAACCGCATCATTCGCAAACGTTTCCTCTGTCTTGGTTGGGGTGAGGCTCTCTGCCTTCCTGTCCATCTTTATGCGCATATCATGTGTGACATGATATAATTCATCAAAACTATTTTAATTCAATAGTTCTATAGTTAAATAATACATTAGGTATGGTTCATAATGGTTGACTAACTGACTAGTTGTTCTAATAATTAACTAATCCATTAGTGAGGTTGACTATTCATCTAAATGTTTCGTTAAATTTTGTATTTTCTTGCATATTTAGTGTTTCAGTCAACTACCCATCTACTGTACTCTTATCTCATTTCTGTTCCCTCTTGTAGGTTTACCCGCTCTTGTTGTAGCCATTTCTGTTGGTTTCACCAAGGCAAAGGGTTATGGCACTGTTAACTAGTAAGTACGATTATAATGAACTCTTCTGTTTTCTCTGCTCTTCTTATTTAGTCTAGTTCTCTTTTCATTGGTTGAGTGATCATATGACCTGTTGAAAGCAACCAATAGCAACTCAGCCACTGAGTCTGATGTGTCTATCATCTAACATTGTTATTACTTTAATTGTGTTAGCTGCTGGCTGTCTCTGGAAGGCGGACTGCTGTATGCATTTGTGGGACCAGCTGCTGCTGTCGTTTTGGTACAGTCTCTTTTTCTTGATTTATCCTTGAGTCTCTCATCCCTAGAAATGCTAAATGCAAAACGTGTGCTAGCATTACTACACCCAAACTTATTGTATAATGTTACAATAAATAAAGCTCTGCTTTAATGATAAGCTTTTAGAATAACAGTAAATGAGGAGGGTGGAATTCCTGATTTTACCTTCACACCTACACAAGGTAATTTGTATTGGAGCAGATCTGTTTAAACACAGCTTACTGTTAGTGTGCTTAATTTGGTTTGGGGCATAATAGTCGGCTCATTATACCACTGTAGACTAATTAAACCTGATCTGGGGTTAGACCGCATTACGGAGTATTATGCCAGTGTCTGTTTTGTTGAATAACGGATTTCATTTTGGCAGATGTTGGTATAACAGAAGAGCATAAGATTTTGCTGCAGTGTCACCAGGAAACGTCTTTCCACCGATGTTTTCCTGTGCACCACCAATATTTTAATAAGCTTGTTTCAGAAAAATCAGTAAAGCATTGATTATGACTTCAGTAAATCTTCCAAAACAATGTATAAAACTGCCATTGTGTTGTGTACATTAAAACAAGGCTAGTTAACATTTCCATTGTGGGATTGGACAGGCTTCTGATATGCATTTAATATGTATGTTCACCTCTCTCCTTTTCCTTCACCAGGTTAACATGGTTATTGGGATTCTGGTTTTTAACAAACTAGTGTCCAAAGATGGCATAACTGATATGAAACTCAAGGAGAGAGCAGGGTATGACTTACAGCATGCATTGATCTCATTGGCTGACCTCTAACCAGCCCTTAAAAAAAAAGATATCCATTGGCTGTATCTCTGATGACATCACTCCCCCCTCCAACAGGTCGCAAATTAGCCTGAATAAACTTAAAAAACGACTTTATGATAGATGAAAAATGACAAGTGATGGAGGAGGATTTCAGTAAAGATTGAGAGAGAATCAATCATTGAATGATAATAATGATAAACATTGGAACAAAAAATGTCTTTTCAAAGTAAAAACTTTGAAAGATTTAACAACTGAAAGTATAGAACATGATGCAGGGGGAGAGACTGGTTATTGGTCTCGACTGGTTATTGGTCTCGTCAAATGCGACATGATACGTTTGCTCACTGCATTGCATTTGTTTGCATTTCCGTTGGTGATTTTTTTTCCCATGTGTCGCTTAATCATCTCTACAGCTTTTTTTGATTTTTAGGTGTCGATGTGCATCTCGACGCAAAGCCGTTTGAATTCATGCATGTCGTGTCTATGTGTGAAACGTTTATTTGAGGGGCAGACGCAAGACCCGGCAAAGGAAATCTTACATAACACGTCAGCTTCACGTGTCTAATCGATGGCATTCAGGCTGAGCTACTTTCTCATTTTCTGTCCATTGATTCTGACAAGGCTTTAAGTCTTGGAAGCTAAATGCCATTGGAGCTCAAGTATGAGCTGAGAACTGTTATTATAGACCTCATTATCAGGGTTTCATGATCGTAGACTGTACAACTTTGCTTCCTGGATCATTAATTACACAGAAAAATGGTTCTGTGGTTCTTCCTAAATTCACATGCATTGCACCTATCTAAAGCTCTTCTGGCCCTCAAAGCACAAATGTGGCCTGAGATTTATCATGGTGAGGAGAAATATTACTCATGTTATGACTCACAGTTGTGTTTCCTTTTCTGGGCCGAGCTCCTCTGCCGGCAGGCTGACGTGTGCCTGTGCTGGCATTGTTTCTGCATCCAACTGTTTTCTTTCTTTTGTCTTTTCTTCCTTTGGTTTTCAGATTACTTTATGTGAACAAACAATGTGTTTGCCTCTTCTATGATTAAATTATGTTTTTTGTGCTGTTTAAAACTCTTTTCAGCGTTACCACAGTTTCCCCTCGCTCACACTCAGGGCTCTCCTCTCTGCCCCTCCCATCCCGTCACTGATTGGCTAAGGTGCCCAGGGTCCATCCATCCTATCTCTAATAAGCTCAGTCTTATCTCCTCCCATAATTAGGAAACTACAATCTTCAGTACCCTCAGCACTACAAGAAATCGTGCATAAATTTGCCTGATGTCATTCTAATTGGGGTTTTAGGGGAACTCAGCCTCAGTTTAAAACGGTTTTCTGATATGATTTAGGTCTAAGTTTCTGATTAGTAAGGCTGAACATTTTCTCCAGATTTAGTTGCTGGATTTCTGTGTGGAAGTGTTTTTGTTTGCGTCTGTGTGTGTGTGTGAGGGTGGAACAGAATGTTTGTGTGTGTTAAGTATTCTAAGTATGGAGATTTCATAGTTTGAACTATTTTTCTCAAAGTGGTGTTTGTGCCTAAAGTCAAGGTGAATTGCCATTTGCAACCTATTTTACTTCTGTAATGTGCTGTATTTTAGAATAAAATGGGATATTCATTGAGAAAAATGTGACACCATCTGATTGGATGGAGAAGAATGTGTTTACTTAACAAAATGGAGCCAGACTAAAAGCAAATTTGCCAAACCTGTGCCTAAAAAGCTATGGGGTTATTGGTTAACATTGTCCAATAGCTTTGGCCTTCGTAACAACAGAAGAAGAAGAAATTTGTTTAGAGGAAAGCAAAGAATTTATGATTGAGTTATTTGAGTTAAGGATTATGAAGGAATGTGAATTAAGAAAGTATTTTGTGTCCGTTTTGATCTCACAAATAGAAAATAGTTTTGCAGTTCCAAGAACTCTTACATTTGCTCCACTATTTTATGGCAGACGTAATGCACAGCAGTGCATTCTCTGTGAAAACAGTTTCATTCAAGACAGACTGCTGTTATACGAACGCGTGACTGAGATTTTACTCCTTCCTCCTCCCTTTTCTTGCCCTTGCTCTTAAACAGCGTTTGTCCTTAGCCTAATTAATAAGCGTTGCTATTAATTACACCGAGTACAGAACGAGCACTTTGGTTGTCTCTTTATACCTATAAATTCTGGCATTATCTTCCTTTTCAGAATATTAAAATTGAGACTTGTGCCCTGTTTGCTGTCAACTTCGTCAAGCAAGAACTTTCTTTATAACCCATGGCAAAAAAAAGAATGATGAACTGTGTAAAAATGAAGATTAAAAAATGAGCAAAGCTGTTTTAATATTTGGTAGGATCCTATCAGCTCTATCTTTGAAATTCAGCCACCTGCTAGCAAGATGGTCTTGTAAATTCAAAAAAATGCTGATTGCTTTTTAATATCTCTGCCTCTAGTGAGGTTTTATTGGTCATATTGGCCTTTCGCTTGGAATTGAATTTCTTATATTATGTGCTTTTTAATCTACATGTCTGCCAGTAGCAGAGACGACTTCCTGCCTGTTTGGGGCTGTCATGCCAATGCGATGTTTTTAAGTGTGTTATGCAGGTGGCCATTTTGTGCCATATTTTGGGACGATGTTGAATAATTAATGCCGCTTTTATTGCATTTAGAAAAAAAAGGAATGCATTTTGCATATTTTTATGTGGCTGTCTGCAATTATTAAAACACATTCAGGATGCAGTAAAAGCATATTTTGGGATAATAAAGCAGACAGTAATAGATGCTCTCTATCTAAAGGTGATATTACAGTAATGCATAGAAAAAATTATCATAGACTAAAACTATCTGTACCGCACAGCCGCAAAGAAATAACACGGAAGTTGAAAACACTGTTGCATGCATACTGCAAAGTAATACAGAAACAAGAAACAAATCTTGCAGTCACACTGGAGGTGGAGGAAATATTATATATTGTATATATTTAGCTACTTTATCTCATGACTTGGTATCTCACACTGAGATTCTGTTTTTAAGTATAATTTTTCCCGTTCATGTTTTCCGAAAAAATTAGGTGGATCTTCATGCAAACACTCTTTTGTTTCTGTTTAACCAAAATATAAAGAAGCATCAGAGACGAGGTCAAAACTTCAAAGAAACATAAGACCTCAATAAAGTTCCCTGAGATATAAAAGAGCAACCACTGAGCAATAAACATTGGGATCTAGAATAATAAGACCAGATCTCGACTGATTCTTATTTCTTACCAACACATACAGTAGATACATATAGTATATATATATATATATATATACAGTATTCTCCTGTGTGCAAGATATTGGCAGTCATGATAGTGCTTTACTTCAGTGTGTCTCCTAAAATGACCGTGATTTAGCTGGAGTTTGTGAATGCACGCTGTACAGCTGTCAACACGAATGAATGTTTGTGTGTGTGTGTTTATCAGCCAGCTTTTTTGAGTTACCATGTCTCTCTCCAGGGCCTGAAGACAGATGTAGAGCGGGGCGGCTAAACTGCTCGCAGCCTAAATCAAGCAAATTCCATATGGCATACTGATGCAAAAAAAACTGATGTCATGGATAGGACAGATTCAAAATCTTAACACGTAGTATTTTACATAGACTGTCAGTGGAAATATGTGATTGTACCCCATACATACAAGCACTTCATATAGAGTTTATTTTCTCATTACCTCTTTGTCCCACTTGTTCAATCAGGCCTGGTTGGAAATGAAACTGATGCGACAGCATATTTTTCATCATTCCTAGATGCTTCCCCAAACCCTGACAGAAATCTGCCCTGAGTGCGAGCTGGAACGGGAAGCTGTGACCGCTAGCTCTGTGTCTGTGGATGAATGAAGGGTCCAAAATGAACGTTTAGCCACACCTGCCTGTGCTGAGTGAACTGAGGAAAATTTACCGGACAAAAATATTTGTTGGTAGCCATGAAATTCTATTTTTATTATTTTTAATTAAAGAATTAAACATTTTTCATAGCAATAGCATAAATGTACCCATAATGTTGACGTAGAAATGTGACGTCACGCAGATCTGACTGGAGATGGGTCAGTCTCTGTGTCAAAAACAATTATGATGGGACATTTATCCCTTCATATTTTTGTTTTAGTAGCTAAATGCGGAAAATTCCACTTATTGGGTAATAAGTTATAATGAGTAATTCTAGAGGAAAAACTTTAGCTTCCTAGATAACCTCTTGATGGTATATGTTTCACTACAGTGTGACACTTTCATTACTAAATGGTTTACAGTATGTGTCTTTTATTGGTATCATTTACCTCATCGAGGGTCTAACTACCGTTCTTCCATTTTAATAATTCAGTTTAATTCACGTACTGTAATGTCACACTTTCTAATAAAGTTACCCGCCAAATGGTGAGTAAAAGAAAGCCAGTTTAATCTGCACCTGGTGAGTGTTGATTTTGGACCCTGGCTGTATGTGTGGTAAGAGCGTGTGTGGTTTTATGTCAGTGTACATGTGTATTTCAGTGTGTTGATTTGACTTTGCAGTCAGATGACAGTGCCACTGTACAATATGACGCTCAAATGTGCCAAGTGCGGAGTTGTCTCTTCGGCTGACGTTTCCACCACAGCTACCAGTAACGCCATGTTAGTCTCGCTAATTATTTACCAACTCTTTTGATGCTCTGTTCTGTTTTCTTTCTGCATTATTTTGCCTCACCCCTCTTTCCTCTGTTTCGGGTTTCTCCCCCATTCATTTCCCTCACCCTGCTGTTATGTCAGAAGTGAGTAGGGAAGACAGGGCTCAGTCAATAGGAGTCATAGGAGCCCGGTCTGTGTGTTTGTGTGAGGGCGCATGTGTTTCTGCAGTGTATAGCGGACCGGTGACTTACAAAAATCATGGTAACCATCATTTCTGCCAAAATAGCATGAATTCTACAGTTAAACAGGGAATTGATGTTGAATTAGTGATTGGTTAAATGTAGGGTAGGCAATTTCAAAAAGGCTAGCAACAGCAAGCTAGCTTTGAAAGCATAAGATTACGCCCTCTTGGGGTGACAGGCAAGTAGAACATCCTATCGTTGCATTCAGACGCAATGATTGGGCGAACCCAAACGCAATGATTGGGCGAACATTTTATGGTCCTGTGCCTTCCACAGAAGATATGTATATAAATATATTTAGACCGCTTTATTGCTTTTAGGATGTGAAGACACTTTCAACCAGCATAACAAAAAATATTTCTGGAAAAAAATCTCCTACCCTGCCTATAATTTATAAGATATGAATTTGTCGAAGTTCATCCATTTCATGGTTAACACATTGGCTGATAACTGTCAATCCTTTTTGTGAATTCCTTGTGAATTGGCTGATTTACGAAAGCATTATTGTAGCCCTCCCTCCAATCTAATAACAATCATTAGATAACATGCAGTGTGTTTCTTTGTTGTAAATGTTGCATTTACCAATTGTTTTGTGTATATGTGTAATCTCAATTGCTTTAAAATGTATTTATATTAGCCTATATCATGATAATATAATTTCTCTCTCACTGGCCACCCACTCTCTGTAGTAATCAGTATTTACTGTCAGTATCAACCACTATGTAGACTCCCCTTTAAACAGTGTAGGACCATCACAGAACCATTTCGGCGTTTCTGTCTTTTCACGGCAGCATTGACTAATACCATGTAGCCACTGTTTTCTCATAGAAACAATGACCCAGCTAACAGGCAACCTTCCCAGAACATTAGCTAATGTTTTCTCAAAGTTCGCTCAAAGTTATTAAGATGTTATTGCAGAAACATTAGTAGAACATTTTTAACGTTATGTATCAACAACGTTGATAGAACATTCAAAACAACATTTTTAACGTTTTTCTTTCTTAATGGAAACATTAGGGAAATGTTCTTGCAACCTAAACTTGTTAGATGTTGTATGTTTGGTGGAATGTGTGGTTACCATGGCACCTCTTTGTAAGGTGTGGTAATGGAAGCAGTGTAATAAATAGCCAGTCCGACTGTGGGACTGTAATGAAAGATGGCTGCTCTCCATCATTACTGTAATCTGCTGCTGGCTGGGGTTTCATCTCCATTGTGTGAGATCATTTACACCAGTCATTTCTGTAATGCGCATGGGTATGTGCGTGAGGGATTATTACGTGTTTCTATGTGTGGCAGCAGTAGCAAGGGAAAGGTTAAACTGGTGGTTAACACAATCAGTAATGTATGTATTCATGTACTCTATATTTATTTTACTGGTGAAGTGCAGCCGTTTGTAAACATACATTAGCAGACAGTAAGGTGAAAGGTTAAAAGAGTTTATATGCATGAGCATATGTTTGTATATGTATATAAATGACTGGGCTTCCAAACGACCTTTTGGCAACCTTATAACTATCTTATAGTGATCAGCCGTAATTAGCTGGCAGGTCTTTTCTGTGAATCAGGATATAAAATGCTATACTGAGTTTTTAAACATAATAAAAAGTTATGCATTTCTCTACTGTACATAACTCTAAATTAAAACATATGGCTTGAATGCTAATGTAGTATAAACATCATTTTTTGCTTAAAAACACGGTTAATTTATCATTTCAGCCAGTATATAATTACCTGGATCAACCAAAATTTTGATGCATCATCTATGGCATGAAAGATATCCAAAGCGAATCTTTAGCCTTCTTAAATCAAGTCAGTTAAATTAAAATCTGAAAAGCAGAAGACTTAAGATTTTAAGTCGTAAGTTATGCTGTAGGATATAACTACAAGCTGTTACGATGTTACAGAGTTTTTCTGCATGATTGTGACTGTATGAAAGAATGGGTGTTTATTTGTGTTAAACAGACAAATGCAGAAGACCAAATCAGATCAAGAAGAAATTTATAGTAATAATAAAGAGAGGAATAAAAAATGAAACTGTGAGATTGACCTGAGCATGCTGGCCCCTCCCTTCAAATCCACAATCATGGGAGAGTTCTTCCCCAAAGACCACTGGTGTGTCTACATGCCTTCATCTGTATTCCTGTCATTCTTTTATTTCTGTCCTCCATTGCTCCTTTTGGCTTTCTTTGGCTTTTTTTACCTGTTGCACTTGTTCTCATTTTTTGAACTGTGATGAACTTACATGTTTTCAGTATATTGATATTGTTCAGAGCATAATCAACAAAAAGGGCAACTCTAGCTTAAATTACAAACTGTATTGACCAAACATATTGATTTTTCTTTGTGTAAATATTAGATATTAAAGCGTTTTAGTGAAATACCAGATTCGTAACTTTTAAACACTCATCAGGTCCTAAAAATCAATAATATGCATGGTAGATAATATATTTATTCCATAACAGAAATTTCTAAATAACAAAGAAAGACACTCTTTAAAAAGAAAGGTAATTCCTTTCTTTGCCCTCTTTGTCATTTTTTCTGTCAGTGATATTAGTATATTATCACCCCCTCACTGTAATTCTGATTTTATCCTGTAGGGCGTCGCTGTGGAGCTCCTGCGTTGTATTGCCACTACTGGCTCTCACTTGGATGTCTGCAGTCCTGGCCATTACTGACCGCCGCTCTGCCCTGTTCCAGATCCTTTTTGCCGTCTTTGACTCCCTCGAGGGCTTTGTTATTGTGATGGTGCACTGTATCCTGCGCAGAGAGGTGGGCAAACCGGTCCAAAGTCTTGTGCTATGTAATTTGAATCGGCAGCTGGATTTAAAGGCACACTTCCAGTTTTACATGAAAATGTTAAGATGTGATTTTAATGACTGTTTAGGTCCAAGAGGCTGTGAAGTGTCGAGTTGTTGATCGGCAAGAGGATGGAAACGGAGACTCTGGCGGATCTTTCCAGAACGGCCATGCTCAGCTGATGGTGACTTGCTGTTACAATTCGCTTTGTGTATTTCTATTAAATGTGAAAAAATAATTGCAAGCTTCAGTCTTGGTGAATCATTCTTCCTGTGTTCTCCAGACCGACTTTGAGAAGGATGTGGACATGGCTTGTCGATCAGGTGAGTCTCAAAATCGGTGGCAGTGTCCGAATTGGCCCCCTACACCCTCATTCACTATTCCCCACATTGCTTCACTAACATAGTCCACTAGAAGGAGTGAATGAAAATGAGTGAGCGAATTCAGACACTTGACTTTGCATTATGGGACTGAATGAGTGCACACAATAATGTGCACTGTAATTTCGGACACCATTACAAAATGGCTGTCCCCTCAAATACTATGTATTGGTATGGGGGCTATTTTGGACACAGCTTATGATTAACTCTGTTGCTCCACTCACTTGGTTACCGTGATGTCCCATGAAGTGCCGCATTTCAGGCCCCATAATGCATTTTGTGCAGTCAGATTCAGAATGTGATCTGCTAGCTGGTAAGCGGCAAAATGCAGATAAACAGACTCGTCTGCTCCCTTGCTGTGCCTCAGATCTGTCGGCCTGTCCTAATTACGTCCCGTCTGATGTTCCCTTATCAGATAGCAGCTTTCTTCTCTGATACCTATCACAAACGTGAATCTGATTATATGTCCAGAAGACGATATGATAAGCCAGCATCTGGAAACATAGACTTGGATGTGATGACAGAGTGATTTGGGTTTTTTATTTTTTGAAGTGTAGGAATAAGAATTTAGCTTTCTTTTGCATTCAGTTCATGTAGTTTCTATAAAGGCCTTGTCGCACAAATTTCATCAATATCAGTGCGTTGAAGTGACATTGAAATCAAAGCTTCAAACTCAAGTGTTGTGCAAAAGTCAAACATTGTAATGCGACACTCAAAGTTCAAACAATTTAAGCAAGTTAAACTCCACCTTCCACTCTGTTGTTAGAGCTGAAATCCCTAACTTTTTTGGTTAAAAGTTAACACAATTATAATTTATCAGTTATTGAGAAGAAGATGACAGATCAGTGTTCAACATTTCTTCTTATTTTACCCTGTTTTGCAATGGCAAGTTTAAAAATAATGATTTATAATTTGAGCGGTCAGTCCCATTATGCTGGAAATGTTAGTCTGTAAACAGAAAGAAGATCTGGCTACTTTACCACATGTCCGGGTACTGTTGATGGTGTTGTTTAGAATTTATGCTTTCACATTCAGAAAACAACTGTAAGTAACCTGCAGTTTTATGCTTCAAACAGAGATGGCGGTAGAGAGGCAAACGTTAAAGATTATAGCTTAAACATTTTCATTGCTTACTTTCAACTTGCTTTTTACCAGACAAGTGCGTAATATCTCCCATGATGCTATTTGCAGTGCCTTTTTTTTGGAAGTCAAAGCAATGCGTGGCGCTTTTTTGAGAGATGCATTGAAGCCCTTAAGCAAGTCATGCAAAAGGGCCTGAAGCTTTTCATTTCTGTACATCAGAAGCATCTGTTAGGCTTTTTTTTAGTTTTGGACCATATTTGAGTGTCACGATTCAGCAACGTTTTATTTAGATGGATGATATCATAATTTGTGCTGATGAGGGAGGATGAAAAGCAATGAAATGTAGCGCTACCCTATCTATCAGCATGCTAATGCTTTTCTTGCTCTGTTTTGCAGGCACCCTCAAGCGTTCTTCTCTGCAGGGTGAGGAGAAGGTAGCAGCACAGCAGATCACAGTCCAGAAAGGTTCCAACTTCAATACTCTTCCTGCAAGCATGGCAAAGGTCCATTTGCAGAACGTCGCAGACTACGCCAGCCATACACTCACCATGCGCCGCGAGAAGGGCGCCATTGCCGGGGTCAGCACCGAGCTTCCCGGAGCCAAATCTATTTATATATGTGACGGAGAGCTGTTCAAGCAGCTGGACGGAGATCTCACCCGAGCTCCGGGAGACAGCGGCGGGCCCGAAGGTGGAGGAACCAGCCAGGGTTACGTCCTGCTACCCAACAATAACAACACCCTTAGGCCCACAAAGGGTGGGAAGGATGACCAAGCCCCGAAGTACAACATCACTATCGAACAGTTACCCCAGACAAGGCTCATCCACCTTTCCAACCCAGCTGGCTCAGATCCAGTTCCAGGTTTTGGGCTGAAGAGCTTGCCCACTGATCGAGTTAATGTGTCCTGCTCAGAGAGAGACTCCCCCAAGCAGACAGTGCAGAGCATCTCCGGCGAGTCCCAGATGACCAACAACGCGGGCGAACAGGGTGACATGGGCAACTCTGGCATGATGTCAAAGAGTGAGACAGTGTCCACGCTGTCTATGAGCTCTCTGGAGGTAAGACATCATTTTCTTCATGTGATTACAAATCAGAATATGACAGACATGCTGAACTCATTTCCACAATAAGGATAAGCTTGTTTCTACTAAATAATGTAAACTCTGCGGCATTAATTAGAACCCCAGTGACCGAGAGGTTTCTAAACGACCATTCATTAACAATTGATAGTTAACAGTGCGGCGAGCATAAATGTGTTTGTAGAATGCATCTCACAACTCCATAAATGTCACTCGAAATCAGGGTTTCTTTTTATAAATGAAATTTTCTTTTCATTGCCATAGCGTCCAGTCCAGCTATGATTATTTCTAATGACTGATGGACACTTTGGTTTACGGTCCAAGGAGACGCGCTGTAGACCCATCTGCCTGCAAGTCAATGAATTCACATCAATGTTTGTCATTTTTGCCACAAGGGAGTGAGTGTCCTCATTTGTGCACAAAAGGAAAAAAGCATGTTTGTAGAGAGTGTCATTACAGCGCCGCGAACAGCATTTCAACTGACATCGGCAAATGCGCATCGACTCCGTTTCAACAAACACTGATGCCACATCAACACATTTAATGGAATGAAAAATCGGCAGTTTCAAAGGAGTGCGCTTTGAGGAAATGACAGGAGGCTCCATAAATTATGCCGCTTTGCCTTTGCAATTATCCCTCTTAGGAAAAAGTCTCGGAAAAGGTCAGATTTTGCTCATGTTTTAAAAGGGAGCAGATGACAAGCGTAGATTCCTCCTCACCTCAGGCCAAACGAGTTCCCAGAATGCACTGCGGATCCGCAGCTGCAGCCGTGCTCAGAGCATGCAGAATGTCATGCTGCCCTCAGACGCTCTCCGACAGGCTAAAGAAAGGCCATGCGGTCACAAGCTGTTTCCTGCATGCGCATGCCAGGAACTCAGCAGAAAACATGCAATATACAAGCGATGCAATGCATTCAATCTGTCAAAACTTGTAACTGTTTTAATTACAAAAGACAAAGGCGATAAGCCTAGATTTATTTTTAAATGTAGATGATTTAATAATGCAAAACCAATCCATGGCATGAAAACATGGAAACATAAGCATGACATGACACCACAGGAAAACAGCACAAAATAATACAAACAATAACTGTCAACACAAAAGAACTACAATAACCATGACTAGGACTACAAAACACACTTCAAAATAAATGACAACAGAACAATTCCGATTTTTTCACCAAAGACCATGGTGCATAATAACATCATTTTTCTTCTTTTCTCTCTATAGAGGCGAAAATCACGCTACGCTGAGCTGGACTTTGAGGTGAGTGTCATGTAAATACAGCTGTACCTTGTGTTTAATAGTTATATTAATTTCTGCAAAGTTTTTAATCCTGTCTTTTCTTACAGAAGATCATGCACACACGAAAGCGCCACCAGGACATGTTTCAGGACCTGAATAGGAAGTTGCAGCACGCAGAGAAGGACAGAGATTCTCCACCAGTGGATGGCAAGGCTGGGAAGAGATGGAGTGTGTCCTCAGGAGGCAGCGATAAAACCAACCTTAGTGTACGATAGCAATTCATTCACTTTCAGCCACCACTAGCATTTTTTAATTTTTCTAATTGCCATTTACAGGAATCTCATGAAGAAATGTCCAGGCTGTATTTCACCCCAAAATCAAAAGGAATACATTTTTTAAAAGAAACTGTTAAAAGAAACTATTTTGGAATTTGCTGAAAGAAAATGATTTTGAAACGGTTAAGATTTTTTGCCTATAAAAATTGCAAGTGGTTAAAACAAATACAATTTGGCACCACTTACCCCACTTGGAAACTGAGTGGCTTAATATTTGCTAAATCAATCATAATGGTTTCTAAAACATTTTTTGCAAAATATAATTTTATATTTTCTTTCTTTATTTAGATTTTGAGATGATATATGACTCAGGTGTTTCAAGACATTTATTCCCTCCGATGTTCATCCTAACATGTTCATCTTTCCATGAATGCAGGACAAGCAGCAGACCCCCAGTAAGCGGGCGTGGGAGGGCATCAGGAAGACCCACTCCCCACCATCATGGGTACGCAAGGAGCTTGAACCCCTGCAGGCCTCTCCCTTGGAGATGCAGGCAGTGGAGTGGGAGAAGGCCAGCGCCACAATCCCTCTGGTGGGCCAGGAGATCATGGACCTGCAGACGGAGGTCTGAAAACCCCCTGAGCAAATCTGAGAAACAGAACAAACTCTTACTTGCAGGGAAAATGGATCAAAAGAGAGAAAATTGGGTGGGCAGGAGTATGTGGAGGAATAAAGGACCAAAAATTGGGTGAGGGAGACTGAAAGAGAGAAGAGAGAGTCTAAGAAAGCAACATGGAAGTGTGGCTGTGCAATTTTTTTTTTATCCTGGAATGGCCTTTCCTTAATGTCAAAATGAATCATAACACTTTTGAAAAAGCAGGTCTGAGCCTGTTGCTATGGTAATAAGCTGGCACTACCAAGAATGGCTGAACTGGGCAAGCTGAGTGGTCACCCTCTTTGGCATTCAGGGATGTTGCCATGGGAACATTGGGAGTGACTGACAGAAATTCAGGCGAAGAGCAGATGAGTCTTAGTGAGTGGCCTTCAGTTTCTTACACTTCTGGATATACACAAACACACCCGTATTAGCGTTTCTGTCATTGCAGGTTTGTTATGAAGGAGAAATTTAGAAACTTGAGAAAGCTTTTAACTGCCTAGCAGGAATCAGGAAAGACATGAAATTTGAATAAAAAGAAACTAATTATAAATATTATTATTATTATTATCATCATTGTTGTTGTTATCAGTGCGACACACAACACATGCATACAAATGCGGTGTAAGGGACAAAGTGATTGGTCAGACCCCTGTCGCCCACAATGCAGTGCCCAAAGCCATCTGCATATGACTGTTAATCTGTTCCAAACGCCGTCCTGCCACGGTGGGAAAACCTTTCTGAGCCAGTATCGCCCACAGCCGTGCCAGTCACGCCCACATCTTAGCCACTGTGCTGCTCGTGCACCGCACCGACCTCCGGACGCTTAAAAAGACGTCAGTGAAAAATCGTGGATTTCCATTGGTCAATGCCTCAGTGACATCAGCATGAGATTTGTATGGACTTCCCAGTGCATTCCTCAGTGACTGTGGCAGGAAGTTAACAGGATCAGCTGTTTCATTGTGTGAACTCACACGAATTCATTCGCTTGATGTTTAAGCCTCTATGTGTTCATCAGAGTAACTGGAGCTGAGAGAGGAGAAGATGGACTGCTGTGTGTCTCAGAATATTTAAAGAATCATGTCTGGAAAAGGATACATAAATATATATATATATACATACATATATGTGTATGTATGTGTATGTATATATGAAATAGTCTGATATATGAAACTGCAGAGGGGTGTTATTCTCTGGTCAGGTCGTGGTTGCACACAGAGAAAGCACAAGACTCTCTCCTCGGAGTCCTGTTGTACAGCATTGTAATTATTTCCAGAAGAGTTCTACAAATGAATTTTAGCCTATAAATATCTTTCTTACTGTGCTTGGGGAATATTGTTATCATTATTATAGATATCATTGCGGTTCTGAGATCCCCATCTGTAACTTCATGTAACGGTGTGTATTTTGGTATCACTGACTGTCACTCCAGATGATACAAACTTGCCTGAATTCTCCACTGTCCCCTCCCCTCCCTGACCCCCCTCCCACACACACCCTTTTTTAAGTTCACTGGGGTTTCTTTGTTATTGTACAGTTTTCAGAGCACAAAATGAATGTGTCATATTTCTAATAAAAAAGTATATCTATATAATAAATGGTAAGGTGTCACATTTACGGGTTTTTGAAACTTTGTAATACAATGTCCATGTGGAGGGAGGGAGTGAGGGAAGGAGAGATGGATGGATGGATGGATGGATGAGGGATGGATGGATGGAGGGAGGGAGGGATGGAAGGAGGGATAGATGGATGGATGGATGGATGGAAGGATAGTTTATCTCAGCATTAGCAAAATAACTTTTTCCTTCATACACCACTGGTTGTAATAATAAGGCAATGACAGCTGATCGATATATCTGTATTATATCAGCCTGTCTGTTTTATCAACACAAACAATAGAACTAGAACAGAATAAAAACTTCTTTTAATATATAAAACTATAGTCACCCAGGTTCTGTATAATGTTTTGTTTTGCATACATAATTGTGCATTACTGTACATAATCGTATAACGGAAAGAGCATCTGTATCGTCATATACTCATGCAGAGTGTGACTGACTTTATTCATAGGCTTTATATAAACATGATCATTTAGAGCTTTTCAGCACATAGTAAACAAGAAGTCTTTATTATAACATCTAAATGGACACATTAGCTGTTGGGAAGGTTTATTTGTGTGTGTTCCAGGTACATGCTTTCAGCCATGCCAGAGGAGGCCTAATGAAATCTCATCTGAATTCAATTATATGAAAATCATCCCTTTCAATATTTCTGTCGTGCAGTTTTGTCCATATGTGTTTGTTCATCAAGCAAATTTGATGAAATGACTCTTGTCATCCTGACACATTCTCACCTGATCCAGATCTGTCAATATATCACTTTTATAGCGGCTTCCATACAAATGGCACAATAACAAGCATGAACAAGGCAAATAAAATCAAAAAAATGTGACAAAAATAAAAGACAAAATGGCAATAAAGCAGTCTGAAGAATACAAAGATATTTTTGAAACATTTCAAATGTGTGTATGTATATGTATATATAGGTATATGTGTGTGTGTGTGTGTGTGTGTGTGTGTGTGTGTGTATCAACATTCTCCAGTGATTGTGTAAGGTTCACATTAGTTATGTTGAGCCTTTATTTCTGTTTACTGCAACAGCTGGTCACATTTCTATTTAAAGTTACTGCTAAGTAGATCTTTGACACATCTGTAAGGCATTTGCTAAAAGAATGAGGCTTTTATTACTGGAGAATGTGGTTTTCTAATCATACACACTCAGAGCTAATGAGGCATGTTAAGATGAGAAGAAACATTAAACAAACTGCTGGATGTTGTCATCATGTGTTCCAGCTAATTACACACTCATTATTGTGTATTGACCACCAATTTGATGTTTTGATTCCACCAGCGAGGCATCGATAAGCTGCAATCCACGTTTGAGAGTATTTTATCGGAAACGTGAGAAGCAGGAGGCCAAACCGAGAGTTTCCATTATCTCTCAATTTAGTCTCACTACTGCCTGGGAGAAACAATTAAGATATTAAAGAGATTTCATAGACGGCTCGTAGAAAAGCTGTAGACAGCTTTTATTCTCGACATGTGACGAATTAGCGTGATGGTGTAGTTACCATTTTTAGTGTCTATGAATCAACAACATTGAAATGATCTAGCATGGCTTTCTTGAATGCCAAAATAATACAAAAACAGTCTCTGATGCATCATTTTACACTGTTCCAGTTATATCCACCCTAATTGTATAATAAATATCTTTTTTTTGTGAGGAACACTGCCAACTTATTACATTTAAAGCCTGGGATGATGTCAGGACAGCTTCTAGAGAGGCGTTTAGAAGCCTGTCAATGGTCCAGAATGGCACCCCTGGGGTGTTCTGCTTCTCAAAGAGCAATTCAGCTAAATGAGCGTACCAGCCAGATCTAATTGCATTATTAAAAATAGATTGCTACTGTCTGGAGGTATCAGAATGGACTTGCAGCTTTAGATCTGACTCCTCAGTTTCTCCCAGGGTTGACAACATCTTAATTCCTCAAAGCTGTAATCTGTAATTTTTTGGGGTTAAAAATAAACATAAATCAGTTATTGAGCATATAAATGACAGATTTTCTTAGCCGATTTGCTACGTTTATAATGCTTTTGAATTTAAGCTGTCTGATCTGATTTCCTGGGAAATGTCAGTCTGGCTTCATTTGACTTCAGCATACGTAATGAAAAATATGTGAAGGAACCTGCAATTTTATGTTTCAAACAGAGATGGTGGCAGAGAGGCAAAAGTTATAGATTGCGGCTTTAATGGTTGCTTATATGTAGACTGGAAAGAAAATCAATTTTTTTTTGAGTACTGTAGATCAAAAGAGTATAGAAGGAGCTGGCAGGGGCAAACAATGAATACAGTTCCACAATAAAATGCATTAATAAAATCATCTGCTTCACATGAACGTACCCATTTTTAAAGCTGCAATCTGTAACTTTTGCCTCTCTGTTTCCATCCCTGGTTGAAACATAAAATTGCAGCCAAATTGACATTTTCCATGAAATCTGACCTTTTTGCAACAAGTCTATTCCGACAATGACTGACAATGAGATTCACTGTATAACCATGTTTATGAGTGATAACTGCAACATTTTATAACACCTGAAAATCACCTGTGTAATTTATATATATAGCAGATATATGTTACAATCTGTCTCTATCAGGAACACAGCAAACATTTTGATGACTCATCCTGCACACAACCATTTTGTCCAATCAAATGCTCTCTGCAATGAGAATGTCCCTCCCCCTGTACCACCTACTTCTGATACTTCCTGTTCAACAGGAAATGCATCAGACAACTGAACATCAAACCTGTTCATGACCATTTTAAGTAAAAAAAACTGATAATAATGTGAAAAGAATTTGGAAGGTAGCACCAGTAATGCATCAGAAATGCATCTGTTTGCACCCAGTTGTACAGGTTAGTGAAAATTTGCATTGTCCTTGAATTTCTTTATCAAAGTCTTTTCCAATAGTAGAACTTCAAAAGCCATTTTTTAAAATTCCATCCTTGGGATTTCATCTCTATCCCACTCAGCATTTCCGGTCTGTGTTTACTGACCTCCCGTCAGCCTGCTGGTCTGCGCTGGTGGTAAATCTGTCTTAAATCTATCTGCTGTGACAGTCACAGACAGAGCCTGATTTAAAGGCTGTCAGTCTCGCTCTCAGACAGTGAGGCCTGCCACAGCCATCCAAACCGATCTGTGTCTGCCTCTGCCAGTGATTAATGTTACCCTATTTTTAACACCTTCTTCAGAAAACACACACTGAAGTTCTCTCATAGACGCTTGTTGATAGACAGGATGATCTTGCAGTGTCACGCAGGTGCACAAAACTCAGACACAAGACAAAACAACGGCAACAATAAAGTCTAAAGTGAAGGACCTTGTATTGCCAATTCGAGAAAGCATGTTTATTGTCAGTGGATCTCACCCGGGCTTAAAAGAGAAGATAAACAGTTTTATACCTCTTGAGTTTTGATCTGCAGGAAGCGTATTTTTAATTATAATGATTTACAGTTTTCCAAAGTACAGTGGCACATTTATTCTTCTATTATTCCCATGAGCTCTCTTTGTGCTGTTGTAATCTAATTGTAAAATATGAATTTAAAAAATGTTATTCATTGAAATAAAAGGAATTTTAGGGGAAAGGAATTTTTTAAGGCAGGATAAGTGAGGGTTTCCGGTCTGAATGCAATGATAGGTTGCTCTACTTGCCTGTCAAACTATGTATTTGCATACCTTCACACAGTATTAGAGGAGGCGTGGCTTTGGAGAACACTCTGAATGGGGGCGGGATGCTTATGCTTTCAAAGCTAGGTTAAAATTGCCTACCCTACATTTAAGCAGGAAAAGGCAAAATAAATGATAGCCTAAATAAAACTTAAACAGTGTCGTTAAAGAAATTGTGTTGAGTTCTACAATATCTTCCTGTGCTATAATTGTCTGAGTATAGATTGGTTTGGCTGTACACCAGCAAAGCAAATAAAGACAGATCTGATAGATGGCAAGATCAACTTTAAAAAAAGCCCAACTGCACCATCATTCGCTACCAATAACTGCTAATGGATATTGTTGCTTGCATAATTAGAAAAGCTATTAAAAATAAATTAACAACAATAATTAGCTTGTATAGCAGTATTAGTCAAACCATCAGTCTCTTGTTTGAGATACAACAGCTGGATAAATGATACAAAACTGTTTACAGTTTACCTATCACTGTTTACCTCTCTCTCTCTCTCTTTCTCTCTCTCTCTTTCTCTCTCTCTATATATATACACATATAAAAGAACTGTGGCAACATCTCCAAGACGCTTGATGAAAATGGATTATGAATATCTGTGTAAATCTCACTGGATTATAACAATAGTCAAAAGAAATGTTCGGAAATGTAAACTGATATTTCCACCTGTCACACTAGCATAAAATATATAAATGACTGACTTAAAATGAAAAAAACTAGACAAAGACTTTTGCAGAATACTGGATGGATAGATGAAAAAGACATAGAGAAGATAATATAGAGAAAGAGAGAAAGACAGAGAGAAATATTGATGGCTGGATGGATGGAGAGAGAGATCTGCAGTCTATGTCCCGGCTCTGGTGTGCATTTGAACGTTTCCAACAGAAGGAGCTCAAGTGGCACTCTCCTTCAACAGTAACATTCTTGATAAGCTTACTCTAACTCTACCAAATCACAATAAAATGCACAGCGTGAGTGCTCAATTACTAATAATGGCGTCTCCACCTTCTCGAGGTGTTGGAATAATGCCGTCACTAAAGCTACAAATGGATTCTTCTGCGCGGAGCTCTTCAGAGTGCCCGATCTGCCAGAAAAGCTTTCATGTTAATAAAGGAGAGCGTGGAAATAAGTCATGGGGTTGCGTTCGGCTGCGCAGCCGGGCTCTGCCAGTAATGAGGAGAAAGAGAGAGCCAGCCTATTCCCTGTACATTTGGTTGCCGTCAGAGCCCAATTTCTACCTGGGAAACAGCAGCCAGCTTAAAAGGGGCTTCATAAAGACAAGGCGATATTCCATTACCGCACTCCGTTAGTCAACAGAGCCGAGATGCGGCCACTAATCAGAGGTGCATGTCTGTGAATAGCTGTTTACATGGCGAACAAGGTCCTCCTTATTGCTTTTAGAAACGTACGTGGAAGTTGTATTAAAAATGTGAAGGGTGAAACGTAATCTTTGAGGGTGCGTTTTTCATCTTTGTGTTCTGAGTTTTTCATTTCCTGTAAAATACAATATCCTGTCCAAAGGACAATTATTCAACCTTTCCTTTTCTCCACCAGAGTTCTGTACACACAGATGTAAGGCAAATCTTTCAGCATTCACATTACTACAGAAAAGATGCTCAAACAGAAATAATAAAGAAGCATTCGTACAAGATCGAGTTGTTTGTTTTTTATAGTTACTAGAACCATGCATTTCTGAAGATATTAGAGGCAAGTGTATTATAGTTTACTAAAACTACTAAAACATTTATGTTATCTGACATCAGATTAAAAACTCGCATAAATATTGTTTTAAACATTTAAACTAAACTGAAACTGGAAATGCTGCCTTAGCAATAAACCCAAAAAAGTTTAAGCTGAGACACTAAAACTATTAACTGAAAATAAATAAAAGCTGAACATGAAATTAAAAAACTCAATATTAAGAATTAATAAATAATAACATTAATGACAAAATCACATAAAAAAGTAATTAAAATTACCATGAAAATGAAAAATATAAAAAATATTTCAAAAAGTTCATTGAAAACATGAATAAAACTACAATGCAACCAAAACAAAACTATAATAACTCTAGGGGTTGGCAGATAAATTCTAGAGAATGCATTACATTACACATTAAATCACATTAAAACAGTGACTATAAACCTGTCCTGCGGACTCACAGCCATTGACGTTTTGTATTTCTCTGTTATCTGGCACATCCAGTTCAGTTCATGGATCTCTCTGCTAATGAGGCCATGATTTGAATCAGATGTGTTAAATAAGAGAATTGCTGTGTGTCCCACTTTTACTACGTTTACTGCATTTTTACTACATTGCACTTTTACTACAAGCAATTTAGTCCTGCTGATAAAGTTCTCAGATAAAGACATTTGTCAGATCCCAACAGATATTTTAATTGCATTTTAACTGTATTGATGGAAGTTTGAAAGACACGTGTGCTGTACACAGAGCCATTTTGTGTAGGAATCATGTAAACCAGTGCTACAACAGCCTGGTCTGTGTCGTCAGCTGTAAAATTGTCTCTCCCGACACAGGGAAATGCATTTGCTTCATTCTTTCAGCCAGAGAGAGCACTTTTATTGTGTTCTGTTAGATTTCCTGTCCTTTCTATCTCACTCCATTTGTGAATTTGGTAAGACCAACTTAAAAGGGACTTTCACTGAAAATATCAGAAAAGAGAGACAGTTCCTGTACTTCCAGACTACATCAGCGTAGGACTGTTTTATTGTCATGGCTCACACCTTACTTGATTCTCTCTGAAAGTCATTTTTTATCATTCTTCCTTCATCCTACTCACCAATTTTGTTCTTGCCTTCCACAGAACCCAAACACAAGAAGAATGTCTTATGAAGTTAAAGCTATTCTGGTCTTTTATTTGGACTTCATACAGTAAGCTACATTTATATATAATTCATATTGTTTAATTGCCAATTTTTATTACATTTAATATCATTAATTATTAACTAATTTTACTCAAATGAATTTGCATGAATCATTTATTTATAATACATCTGAATATTGGTTTCTATTAAAATCATTTTAAAGCTGATAGAACATTAAATCTTTTTCATTGACACTGTTTCTCAAAATAAGTTTCAGCAGCTTTGCATATCATTTTTCTAATATAATATTATTTATTATTATTTACAATCATTTTAAACAAGCATTAATGCAAGCGTCATTACGTTCACATTATCTCACAGTGAGTACGGAAATATGTGTTTTTCTAAGTGACGCCTGTAGCAACTAAGAGAGAGAGAGAGATAGATAGAGAGAGAGAGAGAGAGAGAGAGAGAGAGAGAGAGAGAGACAGACAGACAGACAGACAGACAGACAGATAGATAGATAGATAGATAGATAGATAGACAGATAGATCTTAGAGCGTGACTTTAATATCAGTGGAGTAGCTGAGGTTTTAGACTGATTTATCAGAACCCTGCACACTATCAAAATTCTTTTCCAAACCTTAAGCCACTACACTCCAAGCCAAAACCTGCATGCAGAGATCAGCTGCTGTAGATCAGCACTACCTCTGTGATTTTAAACCTTCCCACTGGGAGTACTTTGAAGGCCTCAAAAGTCAGTTTTGTGATTAACTTTGCCGTCTCAACTTGAGCTATAAAAACCGCACGACTTTTCATCTGATCGTTTTTCCAGCTTTCTCAGTTGTCTGATGAGTTTGGCGTGATGTTTTGACAGTGGTACTGAAGGATAAGTAAGTGTTGACACAGTATTCGTCAGAGGAAGGTCTCAGGCTGACGCTGAGGGCGGATGACAGTCCGGAGGAGGAGCGGATGTGCTTGTATAAAGCTGGTGTTAGTGAGCGCTGTTACAGATAGGTGTTCTCTACAACTCCGTCATAAAGTCTCTTCAATTGCGGTGGCACCTCCCACTCAACAGATGGCTACTGTTCAGAAAATCACAGAATTACTAAGAATAACAGTGGACATTGACGCTGCTGTTGCGTTACATTATTTCCTGAATAACTTTTGTGGAGAAAGTTTGTAATTACACAAGAGCAAAAGAAAAAGACATTAATTGACAACACACACAGCTGAGACTAAATGATCGATTTACATAAATTGCTATTTTACCACAGCAGTTTAGGGCTGGTTGGCACAGAAACAGCTTTTTTTTATTTCATCCTGCTGGGTTTTAATTGCTTTTTTTTTACTTGCACTACTCAGTCGTCTTTGACCGTTACAACATGTTTTTTTAAGACACCGAGCCAGGTTCAAAGAACTTTTGGAGCACATACCTATGTTCTTTCAAATGTTAATACAATATCTAAAAAAAACTGGATGATTCCAAACGCACACATGTAAATTTGTGAAGCCGGACTAAAGGTGAGGATAACTTCCATGATGTGGATTCATAATCCCCCCACGTGACAAGCCACTAAACAATACAGTTAATGAAACAAACAAAAAACATCACATTTTCCTGATTTAAAGAAATGGCATGATTTTACCATAATATTCAGATGGATTTAACTGACAAGTTACTATGCTTTCAGTATTTTCACCTGTCATGATGTCATACACCTTTGCACACTGGGAGAAACAGATCTCCATTATGTCAGAGTGAGCTCTTCTGTCAAATAAATGACATGGTAATTCATATCCTTACTAGAGGAGATTCTCTTTCAGAGCAGGTGATGAGGGATGTGAGACGAGAATGAACTGAATAAATGGAATAATTATATCGACAGAGTGGCGAAGAAACCATGCAGGGGAAAATAGCAAAGGTAAAGTGTTTCTACCGGTCAATACACAGACTCTCTCTCACAAACAGAGAGGATACATTACTGCCAGCTAAATTCTGTGTATTGGACACAAAGTCAATCTTTAAAATCTCCTCACTTAGAATAAATCTCATGTGATCCAGCTTCCCTGGGTTTCTATGCTACTTTCTTTTTATAAGGGTATGTCCTGTGCAAATTAGGATATTGAGAATGGTTTCAATTTTCCATGTCTCATTTCATACCTGTGGCGATAATTTGGATGTTAAACATAAGTTAGCACCAGGGGCGTCATGCATCTTTTTTCTTTTGTTCTTTTTTTGAGTTTGCACCAGTGGCAAAACTACGAACTGCTCAGCACAGCAGTTCAGTGGAAAGACAGAATTTTAATTTTATATTTTATATATATATATATATATATGCAGGTACTTAATTATACTATACACACCCCTATACACAGACTTTGTGCATAATTTGAGGAACATGATGCTTCTGGTTAGCACCTTACTCATACGTTGAAACTGAAATGTTGGTTTATAAACAATCAATTAAATTTTATTTATATAGCACTTTTTACAATGTTGCATTGTTTTAAAGCAGCTTTACATACAATGAACATAAAAACATGGAAAACAGAGAAATGATCAAGCATGTACAACACAGAAAAAACAGAATACAAAACATAGCATGTTGCATTTGTGCAGGTACACACAATTGCTCAGCACAGATGCACCGTGCATGTTGGCGAATCATCTTCTCATCTCTTATTCTCTCAGAGTGAATGTGATTCTGGCTGAGATCTTCTGCCTTTCACACATCACGTAAGGTCACAGTGTTCAGTGTTAAATGCAAATTGATTTGTGAGTGCCGTTGACCTAACAGACGTACTCAGAGAGCAACCTCTCCCTTCACCACAGTGAATATTTAACTGAGACCTGCATGGTGCCAAAGAAAATGCATTCAGTGTGAACATAACATAGCTGCAGTCTTCTCCAGAAATCTGGTTCATATCTACATAAACAACTAGCACTGACACTGTGTTTAAACTGTGTACATAGACAGAAGAAAATCAGCCTATATATATATATATATATATATATATATATATATATATATATATTAACAAAAAGTTGCTAATGGAACATTTTGAAAACGTTACAAAATTACAAATGTATGAATAACATTCTTATGGCTAAGCAAAAATGTTAATACAATGTCTAAACAACGTCTTGAACATTCGTAGAACTTTCAAAATAACATTTTAAACATTTTTGTTACTCCGTGGAAACGTCAAGGAAATGTTCTCACCTAAAATTGTTAGGTGTGATTTGAGTGACTCAGGTATTGATTTTTATATATATGCTGTTTATTAATTTCAGAAATCTTGTGCTTATACACTGTTTAACGCTTTGATGAGCAATCATTAAAAGTTCAACATCGCCTCACCTGCATTATTCTTGAGTTCAGAAACCATGTAGCAGTCGATACTTAATTTACCAGCATCTAACATTGAATTCTGTTCAGTGTTGATTAAAAACAAAACATAATTTGGGGCCAGACATTTCACTACTTTCCAAACATGGGGCCTTCCGTCTTCTAGACCTGAACCTTCTGTGCCAAATCTATGCCTTTGTTGTCAATGGAAATAGATATGTCTGTAGTTATAAACCTAAGTTATAAACTTGAAGAGAAACAGTCCAATTGATCAGAGACAGTGTGTGACAGGTGAGAGGGAAATGTCATTGTTGAAAGAAAGAATAAACCTTCGATCCTCTGTGAAGAGTCCCAGTCAGACCAATGGAGTGGCGTATTGATCAAAACTGTTGTCTGCAGCCATCTTAGCAGGACAAATGATTTCTTATTCAGACCACCTGAAAAGAGAGACTTTGAGAAAAACTAAAACCAAAACTTTACCATGGCAACCACGATGAGCAAATCAAGTGATCGCGCCGCCCAAGTTGTAATACAGGGCTGTTTTGCATTGGTTTAGGTTGTCCACAAGAGATGAGACACTCTTTAGCACCCTCACCGTGCTCCTCTTCAGCAGATTTCCATACGTGAGAGGTGTTTACATCTGTGCCCCATCATCACGGTGCTCCACATCTGAGATTCTGCTGCTCTCCACATCACCCACACTGAGGCCCCACCGGATGTACAGCAGGCCACCCTCAAGGGCTGTTAACTCGACAGCCATCATCTGTTAAAGGTGTTTAATGGATCTGTAGGCTGGACTTAAGTAGTTTGGAAGAATTTTACGGTTTGGAAGATTTTTTTTATTGGGATCGTTAAAAACGTTTTACATCGTCAAAGTGTTAATACAGGTAACAATATATACATACCGTATAGATACATGAATGTATAAAAAATACTCAGAACTAAAGTCCAGAAACATTAACCAAACGTTTTCTTCTTCCTACAAATAAAAGAAAGACACGACATGTGAGATTAACCAAATAAAAAAACCTGAGAAATAGAAGCTTTAACCAAATGTTTTCTTCCTATTACGCAATTCTCGGGAATTTTTCCTCTTCTCTTTTGCGTGTTTTTCACACTGGCTGTTGGAGATGGCATTTCAGCAGTGGAGCATGAGGAGGATTGGATGTTGTAAATGCCTCGGGCTCTGTCAAATAAATCATGTTGTAGCAATTAAACTGCTTTCCTCTTCCCCGGGTACCTGGTGAGAGCTCTGAAGTGACTCTGTGCATTTTTAACATACAGGAAACACCCTCTTTAAAAGACAAGGCATTCGTTTAACACACAAAGCACACTTGAAAAATTGATGAAAATTATTATTTCAAAGGTATGGGTGTGTTATTTTTACAAACTGGATTTACATAATACATAATATAAACTGATTTAGATATCAACCGAACTGTTTTAAACCTAAATTGTTGGGCCTCTAAGTCTATAATTTCTTACAAGTTCATGAGCAGAACAGAAAAGTGTGAAACGGAGTAATAAAGGGAAGAGTCGCGTAAAAATCTACTACCCGTGAAATGATGACTCCCTACCTCTGATTGGTTGATACACTGGAGAGACTGCTATCCGATTGGCCTTTAATTGTAAACCCCGCCCCCATACCTAATCCTACTTCTAGCCATATTACGGGGACACGGGAGTCGTAATTTCGCGGTGTGTCAAATTGCGGTACTGCACCCATCGAGTCACTCAAATTGAGTTAAAAGAAAAATAAATCGCAGACGTGAATCACGTGATGATAAATGTGATGCATCACGTGAATTGTAATCACTTCCTGGATGTGATCACCGCGCGCACGCGTTCCTAATGGCTTTATTTCTTTCAAGGGTGTAAATTGTCGGATGCAAACACGTTTTATCAAACTACAGGTATGATATTCTTTAAGATTTTCATTGTTTTGATTTGTACTTCTTCTGAAACTAGTTAATATATTAAAGCGTCGACAGGTGAGGTTCAATTAACATGCTGACGCGGAGGAGCGCCTGCGCATGCGTAGAAGTTCCTATTGCGGCTGCGCCTGCGCACTGAGTTGGTTCTTCTCTCCTAAATAGTGCATCCCATTAAGTGAGCTTTTATTTCATGTTTCTAACAAACATGCAATACATAGATAAATTATTTTAATATTCTGAACTACTCGCATTCACAATATTTAATAATTAATATATACAGTAATTGATCTGCACGTCATTACTTTAGACATAAACCAAGAACTGATGTGGTGAACATAAACTTTAAGATTAAGATAAGGCAAACATATCTAAATAAGATAAAGCTGTGAATAATTTAATACAAAAAATGATACTGTTAAAAATGTATTGTTTTTGTTTAGTTTATTTGTTCATAAAAACACAAAAAGTGGTATATGTGTGTAATGTAGTCAGAATCAATTTCATTAAAATTCATTAATGTAAAGCAATGTTGACGCTTCACATTTTATTTCTTTACTGTGAAAACTAATGGGGGCCAGGGCTGTCAAGTGTTACAGTTTTGTAATAAAATGAGTGTGAGTAAATCTTTCTGTTTCCGTTTAAGGAATAACTAATGCATGCTAATGTTGGTGCAAATGTACATGAACAGGACAATGGGTTTGTGTTTATCAGATGGTGTTTGCGTTTATACGTCCATTGGAGTGAAAAGCAGTGAGGGACAGACAAGGAAGCGAGAGGTTGGGGCGAGATAAATCTGTCAATCTTTTCGGTGTGCTTTTTTTAGGGTTGCAGGAGTTTGTAGGGATTATTTGCCAGGCACTGCAGTAAAGGTCTCCGATACTATCTAACTTCTTCCCCAAAGTCAATTTGTCGTGAAGTATCGCTGAGGCACTTCCAAAGAAGTGAATAAAAGATTTATAAAGGCTGTCAAAGTATCTAATGGCTTTGGTTAACGTAAAGCCTTCAGTTTTCCGGGGAATGGTCCCCGGAGAAATGCATTCTGGGCTGCTACTGGGGTGTTAGACTGTAAACCATAGGCCGCATCAGAGAGCAGCTAAGTTCAGCCTCAATCAAAAGGGTCAGATCAAAACTGATTGCTTAGATCTAGCAAAGGTTGTAACCTTTTTATTGACCTTTCTGTGAACTTTATCACCCCATACTGGATTCTGTTACAAAGGCTTCAAAGAACAAGACACTATACTGAGACACATTTCCTGTTTTGGATGTTGGTCACCTTACATGCTGTTTTTCTTTCTGTCCAAGATCAATATGCTTCTGTCTGACATTAGGGTCGAAATCAGATCTTGTTTTGTTTTTTTTTATCAAAGGTGTTTATGATATTACCTGCATGGAGCAGAACAGCATCAGCTCTTTTTAGATTTAATAATTATCAGACAATTATTAATTGGGGCAGTTGTGGCCTACTGGTAAGTGAGTCGGGCTTGCAATCAGAAGGTTGCTGGTTCGACTCCAGCGCTGGCAGGTAGCAACTGAAGTGCCCTTGAGCAAGGCACCTAACCCGATTGCTCCCGGTGTGTGTTCACGACTTGCGGTGTGTGTTCACGACTTGCGGTGTGTGTTCACGACTCACCAGTGATGGTTAAATGCAGAGGTCACATTTCGGGTATGGGTTACCATATCTGACAAATTTGTCACTTTACTTTCACTTAATTGCCATCCCATACAAATCTGATCCGAGACCTGGCATAACCATAAAACCGATACATATGTGTTGAATTCTTCAAAGGGCTGTTATTTGATTTGAAAAATAATTTCATATAGTGACTCAGAACTTAGACGGTTTATATTCAGTTCAAGAAGGCGCACAGACAGACCATGCGTATCACAGAGGCTGCGACTAAAAATACACAAAACAATAATGAAAGGCGCAGGGCTGATAGATACAGAAAAGTCAACACACACAGAAAATTGGCTTGTCTGAAAAACATTTGCCTCACTTTATTATGAATGCATTTGGAAATTGAATGCTGTCATTCATTTTTAATTTTGAATTAACTCTAAATCTTGTTGCTCTCGCTGGCTTCATTATCTGTTCTTGTAAACACAGGTTTTAATGTATGAAGTGAGATATAATACTGCTGATGGAAGCTGTTCTGTTGTCTTGACTGCTGATTGACACAGGCTTCGGATGTTAATGAGTGTAAGATTGGATCAACATTTCTCAATCTGGCGTGCAATTTGCTCAGTGTTTCGATAGTTGATAGAAAACTAAACAATGTCATTATCATCTCTAGGTATTCATTGCTCACCCATGTAGGGTACTTTAAACAGTGTTATTGCCAGGTAAGGAAGTAAGTACTGAGTAAGGAAACCGCTGTTAAAATGATCATTGTTCTGGAAGTAGCCGTTTATCAGTGTGCAAGTACTTTTTTGATGTTTAAAACGCATTGTGCTATCCCAGTTTAATATGTAGCCTACCTGTAAGTAATTGATTTTCCTGAAAAGTGTAACCACTGTGGCACTAAGCTCGCAGTAATGTTGTTGTTTAGGACTCCTGATCAAACCCTGACACAGCAAAAGTTTCTCACCCAATGGGATGATTTTGGGGTGTAGAGTATCTGTCTGGCTGATTCATGGCAGATGGGGGTGTTTAGAAACCCTGCAGTTCTGTTTGGTGCAGAAATGGCACTTTCTCTGCTTCAGCCTTTCTTATTAAGTCTTGTAGTTCATTTGAGCTTTATACTTACAATTAAATTAAGTGTTGTTATTTTTATTCAAGGAATATATGACTAATGTTTTGTTTTCAAAACCCTCACACACAAGAGCTGAAAAAGAGAGGTGGGAAATTAGAATGAGAAAAAAGTGACTTTTCATAGAAAAGAAAATGTAACCTTAACATACAAAGTAAAGACTAATTCCAAATTAAGATGCTAATTAAAACTTCATTCAACACCAGTAAACACCTTTGCTATGTTTTGACCGTTGACAGTAACAAATGCTCTGTGAAACCTGCCACATTTTTAGCTCAATAGCACCACCAGTGGTGTAACTGTGTATTTCAGTCGAGGAGACTTCATCTGATTTCATCTTTGCTCAATAAAGACCCTCAGACATTTTCTCTGTATTTATATACAAGGTGCTGTTATAAGGCAGGTTTCATATCATGTACGTTTTTGCATTTAGTTGTATTCGTCATCTACAGGAGCTGATTTGAGAACAGTTTGAGAAGCGCAGTACCAATACAAGATCACTTTATAAATAGTTTAGGTGAAATTAAAAGAAATAATATTCAAAGGAATGTTTTACCCAAAAGTTTCTTTCTCCGTATGTTTCCTTGTGCAACTTGAATGGAGAAATTCTGAAGAATCGCACTGGTCGCTCTTTTCTATGCGGTTATGATGACGACTGGCGCTTTCAAGTTTCAAAGAGGCTCCGTAAAAGCGCCATAAAAGTATCATTAAAATGATCCATGTGGCTTGTGTGCTATATTCTGTGTTTTCTGGGCCACATAAAGCTTTGTGAGAGGAACAGACAGAGACATGTAAGCCATCATTTAGTGATACCACCACATATGACATTGAACTGACCTGAGGGTGAGGTAATAATGACAGAACTTTCATTTGTCAGTGAACTATTCTGTTAAATAAAAGTGATTATTTCTAAACGAGTGCTTAGAGACGCATACAGTGTTGGAATATCCCCAGTAACTGAACCCAATCTGTTCTCCTGCTTTTAATTAATTTGTGACAAGGCAGGGAAGTACCTCAACCCCTTAAAGTTTGTGTGACGACTCCGCAGACCTTTGTGGGTGTAAAAACACAAGTCACTTGTATTCCCTTTATTGTTTTCACCTAGCCTCCATATGAGCACATATCAGACCTTAATTGCTCTTCGTAAAATCTGCATAGCATTGTCTGGTGTAAAATACAGCCCAAAATGGCGTAGTAATTTGGCCGGGGGGAGCAATATAGCTCTCTGTTTCCATGGCACTGATGTGATTTTAATCACCAGCCCTCACTCTATTGTGGCCAAGTGTTCACGAGGCTTCTCTGCCCTGGAGGAGCTCTTTCCATCATCAATGACTGAGACCAAACTGCCTCGCCCTGCCAGGAAGTTATGAGCGGAGCAGGTGCGGGCGTAAAGCCTGACTTGTTACTTTCACGCTTTATACGGCACCTGTGTAGAGGTTGTTGCCAAGGTCGGTCCATTTTGTCTTGTAGTTCTGACTCATAGTAGCAGATGTTGCTTTAAAATGAACCTTATGCATGTGAGAATGTGGGAATGTATTTTGATTATCTAGTAAAGGATCGTTTGGGGATCTTTGCACAGCGTTATGACATAATTACAGAACCGAACCGTGTGTGCGTTCCTGAATAATACAGTCCGATCATCATTCACAGCAGCTAGTAGCTCACTTTTTACAAATGGGTTTGCTGTACACGCCTTCTGTGGGTTAAAGCTGCAGTTCATAAGTTTTGCCTCTCTGTCGCCACCTCTGTTTGAAACGTAAAATTGCAGGTTACTTTGCGTACTTTTCTTTTCGTATGTTAAAGTCAAATGAAGTCACACCCCAGTAAATTGAACCCAAGAGCTGAAATTATAAATCATTACTATAAACTTACAGTAAATTTGTGTAAGGTAAGGAGATTGTGTTGAACATTGATCTGTACTTGCTAAATAAATGATTTTTATTTGTTTTTTACCCCCAAAAAGTTACTGTACCTTTAAAATACTGTACATCTTAATGGCAGGGGCGTTAATGGCATAAATGAGGATTTTTGCTAGCGAATTTGGGTTTAAGACTGTTTTGTCAACAGCAGCCAATCAGAATTGTCACAATGTTATTATGTTCCTACAGTGAAGTGATTAATCACATGGTATTTACAGCTCAGGTGATTGGCTCCAAACACTGCCATTGAGATGAATAGGAATACTAAGGGATGGCTTTTCTCCAGGTATTTCAGACCTCCTAGATCAGAAGTCCATGTAACAGACAGAGAAAAGCCTGATTCTGTTTCTCCCTGTGCAGTCCTCCACTGGGTACTCATGAAATATCTATTATAATATGATGAAATTTTCTGTGATATTGCTTGCCAAAAAAATTTAATTAGTCAGAATACATGGCTACTTTTTGGATGACTGACAATAAGAGACACCTGCTTTTTGTTGACAGTGGATAATTGTTGAGACTAACCAACCAAGTTCTGAAAGTCCTAATGTTAGACTTCTAAGGGTGACTGCCATATCGAAATCGCTTCATTTCGTATCTTTTGCTTTCGCTGTTTGAAACATAAAATTGCAGGTTACTTTACGTACTTTTCATTATGTTTCATTAAGTCATTTGGGGCCAAACTGACATTTCTAAGGGAATTGGACCCAACAGCTCAAATTATAAATCATTATTATAAGCTTACTGTTGAGAATTGGGGTAAGGTAAGAAGATCGTTACACTAATCTGTTATGTGCTTACGTGACTTTTGTTCATTTTTAACCAAAAGGTTACAGATTTGCAGCTTGAAGATAAATTTGCCTCTTACTTTTCAGAGTATGCCAACTTAATGTTACAGATCAGCCAGATAACATCACGTAAATGCACATAACACTTATACATTTATAAATCACATAAATGTGGTACTTCAGAGCAGATGGGGCAGCAGAGAGACTGATGCTGTTGTATAGTTTTTCGTAAGATGAACAGAAGGCAGCAAAAATGTAATTTAATAACTGTACAGAATCATTTTGTGTGCATGATTCTGTCGCAAATATATTTATTATAGAAAATCACACAGAGCACCCACAACAAATGATCTTTAATTAAAGTCCCGTAAATTTGTCAGAGTCTGAGGTGAAGGTTGTCGGCTGTTTTGGCATGGCTGCTATTATACAGCAAAACAAGCGATTTACAAGGTCAGACCGCACTGCTCACAGAATTGCTGGAATGTTTACTATTAGGAGCTCTTGTGCGACACTGGCATGTAATGTCAATCTAACCTTTCAGCTTTGTCGGTGCATAAATCCCGGGCAAACATCAGCAGTTCGGTACAGGCCAGGATGACTCGGAATGCCCTTTGAAATTCTTGCTGGTGATCAGAGAACGCAAAGCGCTGCCCTTTTCTCTCTCCTTTGGAAAGAAGCTGACCAAGAGATTGGCTATACTACTTTCTCTGGAGCCTTTGTGCTCTGTGTGAGCGTCTCTCATTACCACGGCCTCGGGTTCACTTGTAGTCTTTTAGATTCAATTAGCTCCCGCGCCCGGGAAACTGTTGAAGGGCATTTTGATCAAGCGAAGCTTTCAGGGAATTGGAAAGGTCAGCGAAGAAATACGTTGAGGGGAAAAAAGTTTCCCGTTCAGGGCTGCAAATGTGTTCCACGTTGCGCAAAACAAATATTACAGTTTTTAAGGGAGAAAGGGGCTTGTGAGATGAGTGTTTCTCTAGGCGGGTTTGTTTTTTAAAAGTCAGTTTTTGTATAGGCGCATGCATTAAAGTTGTGGCTGCAGAACAACTTTGAACATTTTCATTATTGTTTTTAAGAAATAAGATTACAAGGGATATCGGTATTGTAATTGTAATATGCTGTTCAATAGCTTATTATACTGTAGGCTTTTTAGCAACATTTAAACAGTAAAACAGCAAAAAATGCAAAAGGAAACATTTCTAACCGTTGCCAAGAACCATGATATATTTGGATTGATGCAAAATATTAATATTGTAGGTAACATTTAAAACACTTGTGACAACTTGCCCCATTAGGAATACATACTGTTCTCTATGCACATAATTCAGCCTTTTAGTTAACATCCACCTTCATTATTTAGCTGACTCTATGCATGTATGCCAGTGTGGTTGTGTTAGCCATATAGGCCTCATTACTTCTCCCTGTGAAAACTTGCCCCAGTGTTGCCCCACTGTACATATGTTTAATATCGCAGATGCCTTTGGTACGGCATACTCATAAGCCGATTCTAAAGTTTTGTCATGTGTTGCCATTCATTTTGGCACACCAGTTTAAATTTTATTATTTTGAGTTCTGTTTTTAACGAACCATTTCCAAAACACCTACAACAGTAATACAAGAGGCACTGTATTTATCAGTGTTTATGCTTCGTGAAATCTCATTATTTAGGTTAATTGTGATTTGCTGCTGCTTCTCCTTGTGTGTTTGGTTCCCATGTGGATGACCTTGGTGGGCAGCAGGTGTCGGCGAGAAGGAAATAATATGCCTGAAATCACCTGCAGGAGACATAAAATTCCCAATTAAACCTCACAATGCCTGGATGCATGCAGGAAACTCTGCACGTGCCGTGAATAACTGCCTGAGAAGACAGAAGACTTAACCCTGTGAATGCAAGAAGGCAGACAGAACAAAATAATAACTTCTAAATACAGTATATGCATTTATTAGAACATAACTGGGACACTAAATATGTCTAGGAACATTAGATATTGGACAGTTCTGATGGGCAGTATGTGGTGTCACTTTGTTTATAATGTATGCAAGTAATTACAAAGTATGTATTACTGCATACATTATACATAGCTAACAGGGAACGATCTCAGAACGTTGGATAACATTCCCTTAAAGTTATGTTAAAGTTATTAAAGTTCTTGCAGTAACGTTAGTAGAAGTTTTGTAATGTTATATGAAAATTATTTTGCTATTATTTTCCTTGTTAGTGGAACATTTTAAAACCATTACAGAATTACAATAAAAGTTTGAATAATGTTCTTATAACCAAACAATAAAAAACACCATAGCAATCTTATTTGAATCTTCCTAGAACATAAAAACAATGGGATTTTTCTTTATGCTTTTGTTACTTAATGAAAACATTAGGGATATGTTCGTACAGTCTAAAATTGTTAGCTGGATAAGCTCAATAGCTGTATTTGAAAGCCAATTTTATGTCTAGTCAGTCAATGATGTAACAAATAGGGGCCTGTTTCAGGGGGTCTGTGGATATCTTTATACTTACAATTTTTGTTATCGTTCTTTGTGTAAACGGACCTTAAGAGTTGGTAGCACAATGAGCCGCCAACATGAACAAGGCCCCATTTCCCATAATTTTCCATGTAATGGAACTGAGCTTTATGTTGATTGTAAGGCAATGAGAATATATCGTGGCAGAGTTATTCAGACAGCCTCTTTACTGTGTCGCTCACCACTAATTATTGAGAGATTAAGAGGTTGAGGGAGCATCTGTATGTGTCAAGAGAAATTAAATGATGTTATGCTCTCATAGGACTTCGGCTGTAATGAAACAGTATCATCTTAGACAGCTTTTCTGTCATCCAAGACATCATAGGAACTGTCTGTGAGCAAATGACTACCCGAAGGAAAGATAAGTCACAAAGGAAGTCTCTTTTTATCTCATTTGTTTCTTTTAGACAGCAGTGAGATTCAATGGAGAGCAAAAGGAGATGTTTTGGCTTCAGGTCTCGGGCGTCTCTTATTTTTCTCCTGAGAAGCTGTTCCTCACACGTGTCTTCTCTAGAGTCTAAGAGATTTTTATTATTTCTCAAACTGGGCTCCAATTTAAAGTTTTGCTCAGTCAGATCTGCAGGCACAAGACTTCAATGGCTCAAAAGATTTCAATATGACATTCAGTATTCAACATAACCATTTTTCTCATCTAAGTTTTTAAACAGTGCTCTTCCTATTGCTTTTACAGTGTGGTACTCTTGTTTCGTTTGTGTCTTTGTTTCTGTAGTAAGGAAGACTGGGAGAAATAGCTGAGAAAAAGCTGATCTTTACATGAGACATAACTGAGGACCTCATACAATCCTGTGAGCTTTAAAAGAGCAACCTCTGAGCAATAAATATTTCTCCGGCTATGTCGGTATAGTTTTTTTGAAAAATTGTATTTTGAACAATGATAAACCGCCTGCCTCTCAAGACGTCTGTGTTGCACAGGATTTATTGAAGAGGCGAGTTGATCATGCATCAGGTCAGGAACACGTGGGTGCTTCTCCTAAGATAGTTGCCCACAGTGTTGCCCGTTTCTCTTTTAGCAGGAATTGTATAAATAATGAATGTTACTTTATTATGTGCTTGACTTGCTGGAGTTTCCAGTCTTGACCAATTTTTATGCTACAGGGAAACAAAGTGGCCATGAATGCATGACTGGTTAAATAAGTTAAATTTGCTCTTTAATCCATCGCTGAAAATGACTCGTTTTTAATTCGTGTGGAATATTCTTTTGCGTGGTTACCTAGAGACGATCTCTCAGACGATGCGCTAGGACTCTAACTGAGGAAAACTCAGACAGAAATATGGGGAAATTGATTCATGAATCAAATTTATAACATTGCTTTCATCACCTAATGAAATAAATGTTTTCAAATCAAACAAACACGAATGGTTGAACATGGTACCACTAACATGAATCAACGTAAGAAACGTATTCCTGCAAAAAACTCTCTGTCTGAGTCTCTGGCCAAGTTTTGCATTTGCATTTATGCATCTGGCAGACACCTTTATCCAGCAACTTACAGTGCATTCAAACCATACATTTGATCGGTATGTTTTCTGGGAATCGAACCCACAACCTTTGTGCTGCTAACATAATGCTCTACCAGCTTCAGGAACACCATTGGTTCCGGTACATCACCTCTAAAGTTCACTTTCAGAGATTCTAATTATAGGTTAAACATTAGTCTGAACTAATGGGAGATAAAACAGACCAGAATCAATGATAATCCGATTCGCCTCTACCATCTCATTTCTCTTCACCTCAGTTCTTGACAATTAACTAAATAAATTTAATGGGTGGCATTTAGTAATGAAAATGTAGCAGTATTAATATCTGAATTTGTATGTAGCTGACATATGTAAATCCGGTGGTACCGATTGACTGTGGACTGTCTTCCTCCTGAGTGCGGACCCAAAGCGTAACACATTTAACATATAGCAAGTTCGTTATTTTTCGCCTTTAAAAGACTTATTTTTTTAAAGAAACAAAAGGAAGAAGCATTTGAAGAAAACGTGAATATTATTAGACAGTTGCATATGCCATTTATTCCAAAGGTCATTTTGAATGTACGGAAAACTGGTATTTGTGTGCAGTGTAAATGGCAAAATGTATTTAAAAGGTTACAATAAAATATATTCTACAACTGAAAATGTGGAGATATTTTGAAAAAGGTTAACTCTGTGCTTGATCAAAACTATAAATAAAAAACTAAAACTTTAAGTATCAACTTCAAGGGTCAGCTGGTTGGCTAAAATGTTTTAGCTATCCAAAACTATCCAGAATATGACAATATGTTGAATTTATGTGCATGTAATAACTGTAATTTTGTAAAAGAATGGATTTTAAGTTATTTCCATAATTAAAGCTGCTGTGAATTTTTGCGATCATATTGCGTTAAAAATTTGCTCCTTACCCTAATTCACAATGGTAAATTTATTAAAATGATTTATAATTTCAGCTGTCGGGTTTAAATTTCCTGGAACATGTCAGTTTGGCTTCATTTGACGTTAACATACAAAATAAAAAGTACATAAGTAAGCTGCAATTTTATGTTTTAAACAGAGATGGCGATAAGAGCGAGGGAGAATTTATAGATACCAGTGTAAATGGATATATACTCATACTTTACTGTATATAGATTGCATTTTTACATATGTCAGACACTGTTTTCTCCCTCAATTACTATAGCGTGGGTGACCAGGTCCATATCTCTCAGCAACTCTAAAGTCCAAGCTTGAGAAAACCATTTGTATTCCAACAGCATATGCTTCATCTTCTTAAAACAGTCGGGTTCGCCGAAAACAAACCTGTAAATAGAAACACATTAGATAGCTGTGCTCATAACCTAGCGATGGCCTGGTTCTGCTGCGAGAAGGCACTCAGGGGTGCATCTGAGATGGTGGAAACATGCTCCGCTAAAGGTCTCCAGCATTTGTCTTGTCAGAGCGAGCGCGTCTTTGATACTTGCAGAAATGGTCAGGCATCTTTCATGACGACAGCAGGATATCTCTCAAAAAAATCTATCCTTTGTGAGTCGGCTGAAGACCTATTGGTATTTCAGATGTGCAATAGCAAACAAAGACCCCCCTTGGAACGCAAGAGGGGCGATCACCCACCGATCAGAATTCAGAGGGGAGAATGCCGGAATGGTCTGCCAGATTCCGATGGGCCGTGTAGGCGGTCGGCAGTTAGGCTCTAAATGGAGAAACGAAGAAAAACAAAATCAATCAGAGTCTCTAAACATTTGACTGAGTGTTGTCTCTGACATTTCGCTTGTGCTGAAAGTTACGCACCATTTTCTTTGCATGCGTTTGCGGTCACGTTTGTAGCGAGGCGGTTCACGAATGACACCGGTATCGTTTTTATTCAGTTATTCATTACCAGTCGATTGCAATCGTTTCATAACTTGCACTTTTCTCTCACTCCGCATGTTGTTTTGATTTGATCTGTCATTAGTCCATTAGAATCCGCATGTGTTTTTGGCACAGCGGGCTAAAATGGATATTGAATAAAAACAGTATTTGATGTCGAAAAAGTTATCACCAATCACCAACAGTGCAGATTATACATGTAAAGCAGAAGAAACACTTTAATGAATATTCCCCAGGGTGCCTGAAAAAAGAGAAAAAGATTGTTTGGACTGAATCTCATGTTTTCAGGTTTAAACATTATTGTATTTTTCCAATCTAATTTCTTCTGATTGGTCACTAAATAGACATGCTGGCCTTAACGGCTTCATTGCCGGTCTGGCTCAATCTAAAAATCTACTGGAGTGAGTTTAAAGGTGTAAGTAATAGAGGAGTCTCATATTTGAACATTCAGGAGGTAAATGAAGCTAAATTATAGATTTAGTTTGTCGGCCGCTTTGCATGGAAGTCTGTGGCCAATCTTATTCTGCAATTTTCTGGTTTTAATGTTTTTTTTATTTATATGGGGTTATTTTGTAATAAAGAAACCATTTGAATAAAAAACGTGCCTCAGGCTATTTACCCTTGCCGGGAAGAGACTGTATTATATCTAAATACATTATGTTGGTTTAGAGTGCATTTCTGAAGGTGTTGGTCTGCTCTTTAATCATGGGGTGATGGTGTGGATTTGCCACAGGTACTAGTAATTGGCATTACTAGTAACTGGCATTACTAGCCCTGGTTTGGTTACAAACACCTTGTCTGGGACCCGATGATTAGCAGCAGCCACGTGCAGTAGGCCGAGTGCACACTGTATTATTCTGGCCATGATTTGGCTATCTGGGACAAATTTTGAAAATCCTAAAAGATTCCTGGAATCCTAGGCCAGAATCTGTAGTCATTGATCATTAGTTTGACATGTTCGCCGACAGCCAATTAATGAGCATTGCGATGCGATTTTTGCTCTGATTATGTTCCGGCAGTGTCAGAAGTTTTGAGGCACAGTCCTGCGGTGTGACTTCTACGACAAAGTCAAATTACAAACCAGCAGGAGCACAGATCAAAATGAACACTAGAGAAAAGTAACATTTTTGTTTGCTAGTCACCATTTAATATGATAATGTAAAACTCCGGACGAGTCTTATTGCATGGGTCCGTGTTTTCAAATCTTGACTGTCGTACAGTCTCACATTATTGATAACTGATATCACACAGTGTGACATGGCTTAAAGCTGGGATGATGTTTGTGCAGTCTGACAAGCAACAATTGTAAAGGACTATTAAAAAATCGTACATTCAAAATGCATGCATAGTCTTTTCATGCATTAGTGAATAACAAAGAGCAAGCAACAGTGCAGTCATTAGACTCGGCACATTGGACTGCAAAGCTAATGTAGTGTGAACGCCTATAAGGTTTTGTTCACACTGTACATGAATCAGATGTGTTACTCAAATCACTTGTATTACGTGACAAATACTTACATGTGTTTGTGTATACAGTAATATTATTCTTGATTTGAAAAGCAATTGTGGTGTTTAGAGAGTTAAAAAAGTTGTGCTTGGAAAATAAACAGGAAAAAATTATTAGGACCATGTTCAAATTAAACCTATGCCAATACCGGGAAACAGTACAGCACTAAATAAAGGTCAGCCTTGTCAAATGGGAGCTGATTTGACAGCTATTATTCCAAGTCTTGCTAGGAATATGAAAAGCAGGTAGTGAATAAGCAGATCTGGAAAGGCTAATGTAAGACATTTGGGTCAGGCAACAGATGAAGGTACGATAGGTCATGTCAGTTTTGTTTGTGAGACAAGAACATCATCCGAAACATGAGATATATTCTAACCTTTGACTCAGTCATTCCAGACACACAGTTCTTGCAGTGTACAGTTATTTGATCTCTGATAGTTTTTACTTTTTATTTATTTTTCTATACTGCAGTTTTTTGTATAAGCTTGTAACTTACCGATCAATTTTAAATTTGAACATTTTACTTTGTAAAATCATTTGTCCTCGTATATAGACCTACAGCATCCATGCATTTTCTATACTGCTTGTTTTATGGACCTACAGCGTTTTTGTTTTATTAGTTTTTGCTCTGTAAATTACTGTACTTTTTTTTTATCTTACCGATTCGTTCCCACGTTCAGCAGCATTGATTTGCAGGCAGGTATTCTGTAGGATTTTTGTGGTCTGTTAAAGGGCCCTCCCTCTTTCTCAAAACGTTTTCTTCTCCACTTATTGTCTCAGCAACAATATTGATGCCGCAGTATTTTTTATGAGTGAGTCACTCTTTTGTATCTGCTTTGACCTTTTGTTGCTAGGCTTTGTGGTTGCCTGGATACACTCTTTCCTCCGGCAACATATAAATCAGAAGAGATGAGCCATTAACAGATGCAGTAATTTAACTGTCACCCTCTAAAGAGACATGTCTATGAAGAGAGCGTTAACGGTACATGAAAACAGATTAGATGGGTGATGCAGGCAGACTCTCCCCGCAGACAGTGCCGATCTGCAGGGCTCTTGTGTGAAGATGGTGAACTATGCAAAGTGGGAATGAAGTGGGCTGTTTATGTAATGGCTTTTTAGACTGGAGGAGGTGAAGAACAAAGAGATGGACGAGTCCACATGTTGTGCACCCACATTTCATGCAAACGCATCCATGCTGTGCATGCCCCCACTCACAATTGACTTTCCCGACTGCACTCGCTCTTTCTCGCTCGTCATTTTGTGAGGCTTTGTGTCATTTTTGTGGTTTGTTCTTTAGATCATTTTCAAGCTGAAAATACAATTTTTAAGGGTTATAATTCGTCAAGCAACATCGATGTTGTATGACTAACTGCTAATGAACAAGATATTATTAAACACTATGATCATAGTGACCAGCACTATAAATAGTTAAGAATTATAAGTAGTCCATATGACTTGTACATTGTAAGTCTTTAATTATAGTAGAAGTGTGGTAACCATGGTTTTTGGTGCATTTATTTCTATAACCAGTTTAAACACAAATACCATGGTTCATTTGTGGTTACCATGATTTAACTACACTAACCATGGTTTTATTGGTTTAGACTGTAGTAAAATCACGATCATTTCTTTAAGGGGCATTTTTGGTACGTAAAACTGTTACGTATCTTATATGAATAGAACAGCCGACCACTGATGCATCCCCTATAATGTCATGGTTACACCAATCATTTAGTAAAAAACGTATATTAAGTGGAAAGATTAGGTCTGGTAATGTGTTTGTGAAGTTGGGACCAGGCCAGAGGCTTTGACCAAGTGTGTCAATCAATAAGATTAGTGGCCGTCCCCGGGGCTCAGTAAAGCAGAGACCTGAGAAACAGCCAGTCCCTTATTGCATTACATTTTCAATTCAGCCTAATGAAATCCACCATGCCGGACAATGGGCAGAAATTACATTTGGGCAATAGATGACCAGCCTTTAGATTGAGGCCCTCTGCCTCCAAAGGCGCAGCGAGAACATCTGTAAAGATGAAGTTTGCTTTAAAGATAATTTTCATAATTAACCAACACCAGATTTAATTAAAAGCGGGTCTGGTTTAATTACAGCCATTCTCTCTCTCTCTCTCTCTCTCTCTCTCTCTCTCTCTCTCTCTCTTTCTCTCTTTCTCTCTTTCTCTCTCTGCGGCTGAACAATGAGCAGCACATCAAGCATTGAGCGTCTTATTTTCTCGGATCTGATGAAGATGTGGCGCCAATTATGTAGGTTAACACGTGAAGACGCGCGGAAAGAGTTGACGCGTCGTTCAGGTTCGCGTTGGGGTGTGCAGATGCGCGCTGGCGCTTCCGCGCTTGCCGCATGGGCAGGTTGGCTCACGTGATATTGTTGTGTGCATCAGGAAGCTGGCAGTGACAATCACAAAGTCAGATATGAAGTTAATGAAGCTTTCATCCCTCAGAGAAGCTTCTTTATAAATCAGATGCACACTTCAGATGGAGAGAGCTTATCACAAGCTCCTCAACCTCTGGGATTTGATGGGCTTTCTTTGGTGAAGTTTGGTAGCGTTGCTTGGTGTTGGTTTTGATGAACAGAGCCATGCTCTCCTCGTAGGTATTTGTGCAGCTCACAGCCTTGGCTGATGTATTAACTTCATTGGTTTTTGATGAGCCGGGGTTTGATGCCGTTATGGCAGCATTTAATATGTGCGTTGTTGTCCTTTCTATGCTCATCCAAAGATTGAAAGACTCCATTATTGCTACAAACGTATGAGCAGAGGTGCACTTCCTAGCTAACAATGTTAGGTTGTGAGAACGTTTCCCGAATGTTTCCACTAGTGACAAAAGTGTTAAAGATATTTCGAATTTAATAGGAACATTCAGAACGCCAAACGTTATTCAAACATTTTTTCATTCTGTAAAGTTTTTCATTATGTTCCACTAACAACGTAAGAATAGTGTTTTTGATATACATGATATATAATGTATAAATAAAAAAGTTCTACGAACATTACTGCAAGAACATTTTTCCTGATAACATTTAGAGAACTTTTTAGACAATGTTCCCTGTTAGTTGGGTTTGTGCAGTTCTCCTACTTTCTACTACGTAGCAAAGTTTAGATTTATGTACGATTACTGTCAGGTATTTAATATCATAATTGTTGTGCCACTTTTTAATTTTTCCAACCTGCACTGTTGGATTACATTGAATTTTTTGTATTGTACGTCATAATATATATCCTATTGATTCATGAGTAGATTCATTCAGATTTTAGGTGCTATTTCACTGGCATTATTGTATGAATGTAAACAATGGACTAAGCTGGTATGACAGCAAAACCAATCGGAGAACAAATTTGGCAGTGTAAACTCGCCAGTTGTGATTTTTGCATTGTTGTTACTGTTCTATGACAGTCCTGCTCTGTAGATTTTTTTTAACTCTCTCCGCGGACAAAGAAAATCCTTTGTTTACTGGGAAACAGACATTTTCTCTGCTTTCACATCTCCCTTGAGGACAGGCAGAGGGGACAACCAAAAATCAATGGCAATGAAAGAGCTGTGAAAAGAAGCATACAAATTACGGTACTCCATCAACACACGGCAGCACAAAACGGTAACTCACTGCTTTCAAAGGTCTAACTGAGTCCTTCCACCAACACGCCTGATCAAGATACGGCAAACAGCAGTGGAGCAGAGAGACCCATTTGTGAAAAACTACTGGAGAAAAAGAGCTCACCTGTTGTCATGCGATACGAAGACAGCGAGTAAACACGAAATTTGAATAAACATTGTTCGGCTGAAAAAGTATAATTTGCCAAAAATGTTCTCTGCCTCCTGATAATTGAAGCAGATAATAGCTGTCTAGTTTGTGTTCCTCACGGAGGAGTTTTATTCACTTGATGATAATTGAAACCATTCTCAGCTCATGAATAGTTCTTCGAAGTTTCTTTTTTTTCCATCTGACTCATGGCTGACATTCAAAAAGCGTGCGTTTAAACATACAAGATCATGGATTGCGGAAAAAAAGACATTTTATTCTGCCCATTTTAAAGTTAAGAAATCTGTGCTGGAGCAAAGAATGCCACGTGCCACATTTCCTCTGAAAGTAATTGATAAATAATTCAGAGACTTTATCCCAGATTTAATGACTGTACACAATAGCACGGGTCATGCTCTATCAAAACGAATCCCTCGGTAAACATTTTGTTAATTTCTGGCAGGCTGCCCCCTGTGTGCCTTTTGTATTTTGATTTATTTACCAGTTTAGAGCGTTTGAGGAGATGAAATATCGATTCTCTGAATCTGTGAATAAAAGCATTTCAGCGGAGAGTTTAATAAAGAGTTCTTTATACTCCGTCTAGTGTTCAATGATTCCCTTTAGGCCTAACACCCAACCATTTGACTCTTAAATCAGACACACTTAACTGCCACGTAGTTCGTAAGATTTAAGCTTGTAACTCAGAATCGAAAGGTTTCCTTGCATGTCACTGCAGAATAATTTCTTTTAAAACGCTGGTAAACTGATTTGATTTGATGTCTAATTAAAAATATGCTTTGGGCTAGAAAAATTTAGTGAAATAAATCTTTCCACACCAGTTAGAGGGTAGGGTATGCAATTTCGGAAATGCCTCATACCTCCAGCAGTGCATGGAGGTATGCAAGTACATAGTTTGACGGGCAAGTGGGACATCCTATCATTGGACCAACATATTATTGTCCTGTGCCTTTCACAGAAGATACAGAAACATTTATAACACTCAATAATTGCCATCAGGATGTGAAGAGGCTTTCAACCAGCATAACAAGAAATTTTTCTGGAAAATGTCGCCTACCCTGTCTTTTAACCATTTGATCTTGGAACCGTACAAACTTTGCAACTACTCATTGCATAAGTTTTGTAAAATAGTAACGTTTCCTCAAAATTTTGTCATCTTGTTTATGTGACCTTGTTTTCTTTTAAAGTCTTCATACTTAATCACCTCCAATATTTACCTGTGCCTCAGAAGGAGTCGGATGGAAAAACAACAGACACGTTCGTCTCCGCTCGGTCGGATTATGCTAATCATCTCCGCTGAACATAACCACCCCCCCTCCCTCGACTCCACACCCAACACTCCCAAGAAATGTGCATCGCTCCGGGGAAGAGTCGAATGCAGCTGCCACTCCCACTTTTCCATATTCACACGGTCCTGTCAGCCTGCTGGAGAAAGAGCAGGAAAGAGAGAGAGAGACGAAAGGGAGCGATTTAATAGGATTTAAAGCCGCAGGCTGGCCGCAGTGTTTTTACAAAGGTGAACCGTTTGTTTGAAGATGATACACACGCAGCCCTTAGGGAGAGTAAAAGCCACTGAAACCGTCTGGAAGCTGATTTGATTCTGTTCCGGCACGTGGGAAAAAGGTTGCATTCATTCAGTGTTCCACCACGTTTTCAGAACTGTTCAGGAAACATTTTATTTTCTGCAACAGTATAAAGTCACCCATCTATTGTTATTTGAATCAACTTTGTGACATTTTAGGCACGATCACTGTACCGTATTGGCCACGTCTGAGGAAAAAGTTTTGAAATTGTTAAAGATTTTTCGTCAAAAGGCACAAACTTTGATTGCGTCCTCTGATATACTCACGACTGCCAAATAATTGTGTTTGCGATGAATCTCAGCCACGCCAATGATGTGTATGTGTGAGAGAGTGGCAGAGAGAGCTCTGTAGTTTAAAATATGTATATTAGCTTGTCTATATCATTTTTAACAAATATTTTAATTTGTGATTCCCATATATGTATGATATTGTGGTTGTTTTTTAGACAGGCAGCAGCTCAAGGGCTCGCTTAGGTGTGTGGTACCATTTCAGTTTGGGTCACTCAGGATGTCAGAATGTGACACAATTGATCGTCTGTTCAACACTGTCAAATGTGACCTGTGATGAGTCCTAAGATGTGTATTGCACAGTCTGACGTAAAGTTGTGCGCTAACCAGAGTGGGTTGAATTCAGAAGCGAGTTGAGTTAGCATACTTGGCCTGCATGTCACGTAACTCTTTAAGAACCATTTAAGTCAAAACGTCAACTTTGTCTTTTAAGGCAGTTCTCACTATTCGTATCGCACGGCACACATCGTACGATCTGATAATCTAAGCGATTAAGGCGACAGATAAAAAGTGTGAATCAGGCATTAGTGTCACTTCCTTTAAAAAAATATTCCAGGCATCCCTGATGCTGATATAATGGGCAAGTGTAAAATACTGAAAGACCTCAATGAATTCGAGATCTGCCGGTCTTGAATGTTGCTGAAGTCGCTGTGTCACTCACTGCAATTACAGTTAATGAGTGTTTTCAATGTTGAGACCCTGCTGTCATGGTAACCCGGCACTCCGTGCCTGATATTTGTGCCTGTTATTTTAACTATGGGTGTAAAGGCGATAGCAACATTGTCATGCTGAGCAGATCTGATACTGTGCGTCTTATGTTTCTGTTTGATAACTCTGTCAGTCTGTCAGACACGTACAGAAATGAATAATAATCTTGTGATTGCTATCTTTTGGACATTTTCTTGCTAGTTGTGCACATATGCATAATCGGTGATGATTATATACAGGAGACCTATATTCATGCATTAGATCAAGTTTCATAAACTCCCCTCTTTTAATTGGCACATCACAGTTCTGGACAGATAAACCTGTGATCGTATGCGTTTACAGACAGATCTCCTGCTGAGTCACTTCTAGTGCATCAGCACATTTCAAGGTCAGTTGGATTTGTTCTACCAGTCTAAGATTATTTCTCGCAGAGCCGCAGGGTTAGGAACGGCTCTCGCGGGGCGTAAGGGGTTAACAGAAGACAAATAACCTCCTGCAGATCTTTTCTCCACACTGAGCCCACTGTCTCGCATTATAACTCCAGTCCCTGAATTCTCCTGGCTGTCACTGTGGCTCTGATGTTACCTATTTGAGTGGGAACATCTTGCATGTTTCTTTATATTGAATCGGACAGCTTTATCAGCGTACATTTGTGGCCGGGAATCTGCGCACCTGCATGCTAATCATGTTGCGTGCTTTTTGTGTCTGCGTGCGTTTCTCTGCGAGTGTGTTTATAAGGATGGTGTTTGTTGTCTGTCTGCACTCAGGTTGGTCGTGTGGAGGCTTTTGGCTGATAATGTAGTGCCCCCTATCGTCAGCAACAGGAAGTGCAGTTTTTGCAACGGGAGCTCTCTGAGTTCTCTGTGGTCCAGTGGACGGAGACAAATAGATATTGGCAGTGGCTGATTCACCATAACTCTGAAGCATTGGCTGTTTGCACACACAGGCCATATAGGAGTAAACAAGCGAAACATGTTTTGTTCTGTCTGCAGCTTCATTTCGTGGTTGAGATTTCTGTGTACTTCATTTCTGGCTAGTGTTGGGGAAGATGTGTTGAAGCTGTGGTACAGGGGTGTCAAACTCAGCTCCGGGAGGGCCAGCGTCCTGTGGAGTTTAGCTCCAACCAGCTCCAACACACCTGCCTGGAGGTTTCTAGTAAGCCTGAAGATCTTGATTAGCTGGATTATATGTGTTTAATTAGGGTTGAAGCTAAACTCTGTAGGACACTGGCCCTCCAGGAGCTGAGTTTGACACCCCTGCTGTAGTTGGTCACGTTACAAGTAACTTGGTTTTAAAATGGTTATTTAAGCGTTATTTTTAAGTTATATTTAAGTTATTTAAGTTACTCTTTAACAAAATTGATTAGCCACATTACATCCTTCTAATGGAAATTAGCTCACTACCTTGAAATTATCTCAACGAGTGGGAGGCAATATTGAAGTTATTTTTTATTTTTAAAGATGCAATCCATAACTTTTTAGGTTAAAATAAACACAATAATGAATTATTGAGCAAGTACATGACAGATAAGTGTTTAACAAGCCTTTAACTTGTTAAGCTTTAAATATAACTGTCAGATATATATTGTAATAGTGTCAAAATGAACAGCATTAGCTAAATGTTGTTGAACAATGTTGTTCTATCATATTGTAGTAAATGTAATTATTGATTTCATGAAATGCTGTGCAGGTTAATTTGTGAATTCCTTTTGTTAACTGGTTAAATTAAGCAGACAAACAAATTGATTCACTGATCGAGGGACAGTTTAGGAGGATATGTGTGATTACCTCAGGGTCACACACTTATAAAGTTACTCCTCAACACTGTTTCTACTTCAATCTCTTCTCTACTGTAGCAGGTCTGACATCAGTGATATAGAATAAACAACTTTAGTGTTTAAAAGTGACTACCTTTGTGTTTTCTGGAGCCTGATCCGGCATCCACTTTTATTGGTTGGAATAAAGACTGAAAATCATGCTGCTTTTAATGACATGAGAGGGAGTAAACCATGACAGCTTTTCCATTTTAACTCTGTAAGTTTAACCTTGGGTAAATGCCTTTTAAAAGTGTCTCTTAAAAGTATTAAATGTTCTTATTTTTTTCTTCTGCCTTTGACGTCCCAACTGAAAGGTTTGGGACAGTGCACGGTCCTGTGGTTCTTTCAGCTTTCTCCAGGTATAGACACCCTAACAGACAAATATTGGTTCATTCTAATGTGTGAAAGACTTTCTGTACTCTCTAGGTTTTACCTCTCAGAGCCAGATCAGAAATGAAAGGAGAGTAAACAGAAGCGGAAAGAGAAGAAGTGATAAGAATCTGTGTCAGTACAGGTGATATCACAGCTCCACAGAGTCCTGCATTTCCTCGGAGGCAAACATTCCCACCGGCACCAACTATAAATACACCCCACCCACCCGAAGCCATTTCCTGCCTGATAAAGATCTATATTCCTGATGGTACTAACCGAATGAGCGTAGAATAATGAAATTGTGGATGGGAGGAAAACGAGAGGGGGGCGGCATGTTCTTAGTCTTAGTTGTGTGTATTTCTCTTCATTTTGTCCTCGGAAAAATGACTGTGTGACAAGAACCATCACCTCAAGAGGAAGAATGAGAAACAGTAATGACTGTGCGAGAAAGACAGAGAGAGAGAGAGAGAGAGAGAGAGAGATTAAAGCGTCTGTAACCTTGTTTTGTCCTCTGGGAAACCAAAAGACTAAAGCCTGAACTTCCTAAAGGTCAGTCACCATGCGGAATTCCTTCTGTGGACAGAACAGAGAGCAAGTCAGGATATTCTGTTTTAAATGTCAGGTGACATGAACGTTTACTGTAGAGACAATGAAGCTGTTATCAAGTTATTTCTCTCTTTTTGTCTTGCGTGATGGAAGGTACATCAAGTACATTGTGTCCTCAAATTGTTGTGACAATGGCTCTAAGGACGTCAGCATGAGGAGCTTATAATACCTGGAGCAAGCAATCCGTTGGCATTCCCATTTACCTCAGTGACAGTCGCTCAACCGATGCATGATGCCCTGGAAGTACATGATATGAATTCTGCCGTCTTTGATTATGGTCACTCATTTCTGGGCATGCAGATTTTTCAACCATTTACCTGACTGGTAAAAAGCCATGATGGATTATTAAAGCTGCAAATCTGTAACGTTTGCTTCTCTATCAGCTCAAATTGTAAATCATTATTATAAGCCTACTGTTGTGAATCAGGGTAACTAGACAGTTTTGAGCACTCATCTATTATGTACTTGCTCAATAACTCTTAATTTTTAACCAATGAAAGTTACAGATTTCAGCTTCAATTACTCTAGGGTTGCAGGGAAGTGATGTCATGAGAGTGCTGATTGGCTGATGGTGGCACAAACGTTCACTAGCGCTTAGCCTACCTGTGCATGAGCCGTGATGTCACATGCAGCAGACAGGAAGAAATATGAGCCTCTTTAATACTTGTAATAGCCTTCCAAAAACCGGCAAAACATCTGCTTTAGGATAATGACATTTTTGGCCATACTAAAGCATGCTCTAACTGTTTCATGTTTCTGTATTTAAACCCTGAGCCCTTGTGTCAGCCCGGTTCTTACTTAAAGTAATATTTCATTATATTTATTGTATTTTTATTTGTTTTATATTTTGCCTTTAATATAGAATGCATTTGCAAGGTACTAATTCCTCTGTATTTGTCATTGGTACATTTGGCACATTTGTTTTAGCTGTTTGTTTGTATCGTAATTACGTTTGCGTTCTTTGTTCTGTTTCATGTAGCTAAAGAACGAATACAGGAATCAATCGCACCACTCAGCAAACCTCTTGACAACTCTACCTCTGTCCTGCCACTTTACAGGCTGAAGATTATTTCCAAATGAGAGAAAATCTGGCATATTCACCATGGTAGCCAGGTGTGTACAATCATTTAAACCCAATTTGAAATGGATAACTCATGTCGGCCAGCTAAGTACTCACCAAGTTACAGGAAGTCAACAGCTCTGTTATTTACAGAGCGGCAACTAGACCACATAAATCTGGTAGTCTACAGCACAAAAGCACCAGGTGCGTTAAACAGGTGTTTTTACAAATTCTGTGCCGACAAATTCCTTCCAAATTCAGACATCCATTTTTTTAAAAATTGTATTCATTTTTGTGTCTGTATCGTCATCTCTGTTGGAAACATAAAATTACAGATTAAACTGGCATTTTCCAGGAAATCGGACCCGTAAGCTCAAATTATAAATCATTATTATAAACTTATCTTTGCAAAGATAAGGAGACCATATTAAATAGAATATTTTTTAATGTATTATTAATAAATTTTGTTTTTATTTATTTGGAATCAAATTCTAACAGTAATATATGAGATAAGACAAACCCAAGTTAGTCACAGATGAATCGTTCATGACCACCTGTTGTAACACATCTGTCACATTAATAATACACATCTCCCATGACTAAACATTAAACAGTGCATTATTTCACACCTCACGGAGTGACCTGTACAGCAACCGATCACCTGCTCGCCATCACATTTGGATGACAGAAAATCGATAATTTTCTTCCTGCATCATGAATGATAGAAAACGACGTTTATTTAGGCACAAACTTGAGGCGCCAATGGATTGACTCGCCTCCTGGTGTCAGTGGTCTTGTCCGCCTACTTTGAGTCTTCACCTGACAGCTCATCTGTGCACATTGGCGGTTTGGGGCTGATTCACCACCTCATTGGATTGAATGGCCTCTTATGGGTTTAATTGAACATGAACAGAGTTGAGTGAAATTGTAAGTGAATAGGTGTACATAACAGGGCTCTTTTAGCCATTATCCATAAAAGATGGCACATAATGGCTCATCGTTGTAGAATAAGGAAGGGGGGGGAATCACTGTCATCAGTTATGGCAAACTGGCCCAACACAGAGTTATAATACTTTATTGTCAGATGAATATCTGTTACCAGTCAGAGTACAATCACAGGAAGGGAGGCATATGCTGCTGTAAGACACTTATAAGAGATTGTCAGGTTATCAGGTTCGTTACGCAGAGCACATTACGTGGCTGTCGGTCGTCACCTTGAAGGTTATCAATCACCGCAGTCTAACCGTGTGTGTAATAGTGAGATGTGCTACGAAAAGTCATGTATTTGTTTGATTCCTTGACGTTTACTCGTCAAGTCACATGTAGGTGTTCCTGTAGCTCAGCTGGTAGAGCTTTGCATTAGCAGCGTAAGGTTGTGGGTTCAATTCCCAGGGAATACACATACTGTTCAGATGTATAGCTTAAATGTACCATAAGTCACTTTAGATAAAGCATCTAAATGCCAAATACCAAATTTAATGCAAGTGTTCATAATTCTTTCTTTCTCTATTCTTTTTCTCTTCAATTTGGTGCAGTATTGTCAACAATAAACATTGTTGCCAACATTTTGTAAGATTGAGTTTCGTATTATACCTTCAGTCGAAAAGAAATCTTGTAGTTTACGATGTGTGTAGTATGCAGACCATAGCGTAACATGGGCTTGGCCTTACGTTACAAAAGTGTGTACTCATTAGTCACAGAGAAAAGTGTGCAGGCAGCAGGATAAGAATGTTCCCTTTTCCTGTACAGCAAGTTCTCACTGGGGTTAATTGAATCTTTATTTTTTCCTTCTCATCTCTTGACGATGGTGGCACGTAGGGCCGTAATTTAGGGGCTGTGAAGAGAGAGGCTTCAGCGAGCTGTAACTGTAGGTACATTTTACTCTGCAGAGCCGCAGGAAGGGAGATGGGGTAGGAAAATCAATAAAGTCATCAAACATGAATTGCACTCTGAAATGACTTCTTAAGTCCCATCAGGGGCACCAGGCAGAGGTTGGGGAGCAGAGAGGACTTGGGCGATGACTTTTAAACGTCCTTCAGTAGCATTGACACACAATCAACCTCTGCTCTGCCTTCAGAGAACCGAGTCACACACTGTAAGTGCTTTTGCGTACTTGCAACCACCTGTCCTGCTCTCCACCGCGGACACAGGCTGTACTAGCACCTTATTAGGGCAGTTACTGTGTTTAGACCCGGAAGGTCTGAAAGTCTTCAGGGGCTGTTTGGTTGTGAATGCTCATGGCTAAAACACGTTCACCTCTCTGTTCAACAACAGACATAGTACATTCTTTGTGATTATCTTGCTCTTTTCCATTATTTTATAAATTACTCTCGCCATGATCGCCAGAAAATGTACGCAAATGTCAGTTTCTTAGTTTAAATATGCATGGCGCAGCACTATATCAGCACAGATAGCATCTGCTTTAATTACTTTGGGTGCTTGGAGAATAAGTTTTTTTTGGTTGAATTACTACTAGCCAAAATGACAAAACTATTTAATGAATTTGCTCCTCAATGTTTATAATGTTCCCTAGAGTTTAATGCGAGTAATTGATTAGGCCATACTGTAAATATTTAACCTATTTTAGACATTTTTCTACATTGCAAACTGGGACAGCCTAGAACCTGTTTTCAATGTATTGTACTCCCAGTCAGAACTAGATAGTAAATCTACTTAGAAAGATCTGAACTAGTCTACCAGCTAGTTAATGTGTTGATTACTATATTTCCAAAACTGTAAGTCTTGTCCCCATTAATCTATTTAAAGCCATAACCTTTAGATCTCTTGCGGTATATGTTGCATTTTAAATCAGGGTAATTATCTAAAGGTGCTTCACTTGAACCTGTGCAACACTTTAAAATAAGCAGAAAATGCCCTTTTAGTCATCAATGCAAGGTGACTATTACATGGCAAGCTTATAATATGTAAGAAAGGTACAGTCCATCTCCTGAGGAGTAAATGGCCTTCGGTGCCCTTGTCTGTTCCCACGCTAGGGGTAAATAAAGGTGAATTAGAGAGATTACTCGCTTCATTCTAATTAAGCTGCTGTAAATGACCCCCTGACAGCCCTTATGAGCTTTAAACCAAGGCAGCGTGGGAGGAAACCTTCCTGAACGGCCTTTTCTATCTCTTTGACTCACAGTAGTGTCCCATGATGCTTTGAGGCTTGAGAAAACAACATTAATGAAATAACGAATTCCCAGCATTTATGCACACCAGGGTTATTATAGTTTACTAAACCTAATAAACATTTCTGTTAACTGAAATCAAATAAAATATTGGCATAAAGGTCACTTTAAAAGCCTAAACTAAACAAAATGTTGCCTTAGCAATAAACAGAAGTTACTTTAAGCTGGGCACTAAAATTATTAAATGAAAATAAATTAAATCTAAACTAGACCCGAAACTGAAATTAAAATGTTAAAGAGTTAAGCTTAACATTAAATCATGAAAACTAAAAATATAAAAATAAAAGCTAGTTCAAAACAATGAAAACTAAAAACAAAAGTATTGTAACTCTGGTGCACGTTTAAATTTCTTTCTCTGGTTTTTATCACAGACGCACAAAAACACTCGGATGCTGCCACGCAAGTACACGAGTAGGTTTAGACAGTGTCTCTTCAAAGAATGCCCACACACATCATTATGAGACGCTGTTAATTACTTGCATCTGGTGGCTCTGAGGCAAAGGAAGAGACGAATGGTTTTGCGGCCCATGGCTGAAGGACGCCTGCTAATCTCAAAAATGGACTTAAATGTGAAGGAAGAAAATAAAACGGAACTGGTCAAAGAGAAGTCAGCTTTGCTGTAAAAGTCTGGCTGTTCTTTCATCCATTAAAGTGGAAGAACCCATGACAAAATGCAAAGGCGACTAGTACCGGTTGATTAGGTGCAGGTTATGGCATGATTTACCATGAGAGAAATGCAATGCAAATCCATTTTCAACCATTTTAACAAAGCAGAACTTTGTTGTTTTTTCCTGTACTGTAGTAGGTATATTGCAGTTCTTTTAAAATTTGTTTGTGAGGGAACAGTGCTCTAAGATGTTTCTCGCATGTCGCAGATACACCATACGATTTTAAAATGTATCTTTCGTTCATCAGAACTAAAGGTAGCGTAGACAATTTCGGACAATTAGCGCCTCCTCCAACACATGAACGCATAGTTTGACAGGCAAGTATAACATCCTATCCTATCCTATTGCATTCAGACCAAATCCAGTGATTGGACAAACTATATGTTTCTGAAAAAAATTGCCTACCCTGCCTTTAACCATATATGCTGACAGAGTACAAAAAAATTTGGTGCATTATGTAGTAGATGTTATGTCAATGGCCATTTTTTTTGTGGAGGACTTTTAAAAGTGAAATTTACTGTTTTTCCTTGTGCACTGCCAGTATAGTTACAAATGAAGAGTTTCTGATTGGCTGGTGGCATTGTGTTCCTGCGGTGCCATCAACCAATAAGAATTGTCATGACATCATGTTTCTGCAGCTCAGGTGATTGGATCAAAAAACATGAAGGTTGAAGGGATGCAAGTTGGGTCTTGTACCAGTCAAGCCGCTGCCATTGTGATGAGTGGGAATGCTAATAAACAGCTTTTTCCCATTAATAATCGACCTAGATAGAAGAATTTACATTTTCAATTTCTCTTTTTTTTTACCCATCATGCTTTGCAGTTCTGCACACTCTGGGGCAGCACATTCTGAAGTAACAATATTTCTGATGCTTTGGCCAGCAGTAGATTGATGCTGAGAAATGACCAGCTCAGCAAATGACATTCAGAAAACGGAGTAGAAAGAGAGAGAAATTCAGTTACTTTTGCCAAACAAAACCTCTTGAAGTGTTCCAGTGCACCTTCTGTACTGAGGACTGTGAATGTGAGTAACGCTTTTGTTGTGCCATGATCGTTTTTCTGAATAACTGCAACTCACTGAGCTTAAGAGAGCTTGTTTTTGTCCACGTTGTAATGATTTTCTTTGTGAATGGGGAAAGTAGGTCAGCAGTCCAAAGCTGGTGGGGACCTGGCAACCTTCCCATATGAGGGTGAATTGTACACCTAGAGCTATACATCTGCCTTAATTAAAGCCTCATTGGAGGTATATAAAGCATCTCCTTAAAACACATTAAAACAGTCTCGCTTATTGAAATAGATCTAGTAAAAAACAAATTGAGCAAATATGGGCATCTGTGGTTTCGCTTTTAGCTGAGCAGGGAAGTTGGGCCATGAGCATTCACAGTAAAATCGCATTCCAGCTAACAGGAAACGTTCTCAGAACGTTGGCTAGCATTCTCTAAAAGTTCTTTCAAAATGGTCTCGCAGTAACGTTAGTAGAATGCTTTTTAGCGTTACATATATATATCAAAAACGTTATTCATGTTAGTGGAACATTTTAAAAAGTTACTGAATTTAAAAACGTTTGAATAATGTTCTTATACCCAAGCAATAAAGTTAAAACAGCGTCTAAAAAACCTAGAACATTCAAAATAATATATTTTTATTATTTTATATTTATATTATTCAAAATAACATTTTTAACATTTTTGTTACTTAATGGAGATGTTGGATGTTGGAGAAACATTCTTACATTCTAAACTTGTTAGCTGGAATTGACCTGGTCCTTCAGATGTCTTTGGATTTTTTTTTTTTTGGGACTTATCTGTGATCTTTGGGAATTTGGTCTAGAATTTGGCTGGAAAATTGTTAAAATAGATCAGGGCATTACAGCGTATGCCGAAACATTTTTCAGTTATAATTTTTACTTTATTTATTTTACTTCATTTTTTAAGTTCTCCATTTCTTTTATGTTTTATTGGGGGAATGGCATATTGCTTCAAAAACAAAAACATTTGCGTAACATTAACAAACCACGCAGATGGATTATGGTTTTGAATTAACTGCAGATGGATTATGGCTTTGAATATTGTTGTTTCTAATGTCTAAAATCTGTTATGTACTTAGCTGCAAAACTGCTAATAGTAACCCACAGACAAACACATTTCACCTCATGAATCTCTCCATCCACAACATCATCATCTGAGAGGCTGCTTTATCTAAAACCTTCATTGATTACTCTCTACTCATGACAGTCTTCATCTCCCTCTGTGCAACATCTGGTAGAACCATCACTGAGAGAGCAACACAAGAACACTTGAGTCCCACTTCCCCGACACACACACACACACACACACACACACAAACGTTCACCTCTCTGAATGGGGACATGCCATAGACTTCTATTGTTTTAATAAAAGGCTAGTTATCAACAATATTCCCTAACACACACTCTAACCCTGACTTTCTGCATTTGTACTTCCTGCATTTTGCAAAAAGAAAACTTTGGGGGTTTTTTACAATACAGAAACTCTATTTAGTATATGTTTATAGTGTTTTTCCAAATGAGGACGTCCCTAAAAAGAGGTTTTGCTCAGATTTGCTGACTTTTGGGTACAAATTTGTTCCCAATATATGGTTAAGTAAATTATTCAACACCCCACAAACAGACACACACACAGCACTATATTTAAGGCCCTAGTGCATAAATCTGTCAATACCACCACTCAGCAGAACCTTTCAGAAGATCACATCTAGTGAACTCATCAAGCATCCATCCAGACCTTCTCTGCAGCAAAAAACAATATAGGGATTGATGCGTGCCTCTGGAAGGCTGCTGGAATAGCTGATCTGATCATCTTTCATCATAAGAGACAATGGAAGCATCACTCATTTATACAGAGTGTTCTGACTGCAGGAGATTAATCAGCACAGCCAGGTCGGGGGGGAATGGCATAGATGAACAGCCACATGAGAACACTGCTGGGTCTCAGTGGAGAGCCAACTTCCTGCTGAGACAGGAAGTGTTCTCATTTTTGGGCCAATCAAGAGCTAATCTCCACTGCTGTGCCAGGCATTAGTGTGGCCTTGTTCTGTGGAGTTGAGTTGGCAGAGACGCCGGGAAAAACTAGGACAGGTAAAACGATATCGTCAGACTGCATTATTTTCTACTGTTGCCCTAGTAAAGGAAATGTTATTAACGTGAAATTAATTTAAACTTGAATTTACTAATGATAAATTGGTGATTGTCATTTATTTGCAGGTGCTGTCTTAGTTGTTTTAGCATGTTTAGATAAATACCAAAAAACTTACATTCTAAAACAGTTTTGTTTCAACGTGTTTCTCCCCATATATTTGTGTATTGGTGTATTTGTGTTGCCATGACCATTAGAAAATGCACATATATGAATTTAAACAAAGTTCCATATATTGCCCATTTTCCGCAACATTATTTGTGATAATTTTGCATAAAACAGCTTAGTTTACATAGAACACAATGTTTGCACTGAAACATATAGCAATAACTCAATGAATAACTCATGTAGTGCTCAGATAGTGCTTGTTTAAACAAGGTTGTGTGTGGTTAGAGAATAAAAACACTGCATGCAGTGGGGAAGACCACTGACATACATATTCTTTCTCCATTACATGAGCGCCACAGAAATGTCTCACTACCTCACAGTAATCTTTCTTTTCCTCCGTCACCACAGCCACGGTCCAGCGAGCGTCACTGAGTATTAGGCAAAAACAGCAAATCCTGATCAATAATTCCAATTTAATGAAACTGTATACGCGTCAGCGCGGTATGGATTTGTGCTTTATGGCGTGAACTCAGAGGTCACCGTTAGACAATAAGGTTTGTGCCATCGTATGGCAAAACAGGAATGAGAAATGCAGACTCTTCTCCCATGAGCCGCTTTTGATTAGCTGTCATCGGACGCGGCGCATTGAAACGGCACAGAAATCTATGCTGAATGACACATTAATGTTATTATCTCCCTGTCACACTAAACAAGCCGTTCTCAGGCGCAGAGGAAAAAAATTACAAGCACGCTGAAGTAGCTCATTGCCTGCCCTCACCCGTTACCTTAATAATAAGATATTGATTGGATTTGCACAGATGGAGTTAAAGGTTTGAAAGCAGAAAAAACTACAACATGTCATTTAAAGAGTAAAATGGCTATTAGGAAAAGCACACTTTTACTCTTGGGGTTTACAATGGTACACGTAAATGTCATGCTGCGTTGCGGCTGTTAAACGCTTTGTTTTCGATTCCTGGGAATCTGGGGCAGGGGAGAAAAAAATGAGAGGTTTTAATATTTTTCTTATAGAAATGGCTCATGATCACTGCAGGATAGATATTGGATTTGCCTGGGTAAGTTTGTTTATGTCTGTGCTTTACTGTATATAAAATTCCAAAAAGGTTCCTACTGGAATAAAAGGGTTAACAGTCGCCACAGGAGAATCTTTTAAGTTCCCCAAAAAAGTTTCAGATATCAGAGAATGTTCTCAGAACAATTGACATTCTCAAAGCTCTCAGAAACGTTAGTAGAATTTTAACTTTATATATATTATATATCAGAAACATTATTCTTAAGTTTTTAATTTTTATTGTTTTTTAAAGTTTTGTTTTTATAACCAAGCAATAACATTAATACGATATCTAAAAAAACGGGACATTTTGAACGTCCCTGAAATATTCAAAATAACCTTGTTAACATTTTTGTTACTAATGGAAAGTTTATGGAAACTTTCTTACAACCTAAAACCTAAAGCTGGGCAGATGCCTATAAATTATCTGACAAAGCTATAATATACAGTTCTGTCTTTATTTACTCACCCTTTGGTCTTTTTATGCTCCAAGGAACACAACATAATTTCTGAAGAATATTCCAGGCCATAGTTTTCCACATTATGTGTAAGTAAATGAGGACCATAGGCATGGAATAAAGCAATAAAGGTGGCCCAAAGTCATATGGGCCACCTTTATGATATTTTTAGGATGCACTTTTCATATGGGTTTGGAACATCTGGAGTATTTATGATCATTTTCATTTTCAAGTGCAGGTAAAGTCAGAGATTAGGAGAACACAACAAACAATAAGTAGAACAGCATGTGATTGTTTTGTCTCTGCTCCCTAAGCAATGTTCTTACACTTTACAACCGAACCTTTAATTATATTTTAATGACCTTAGGCCTCAAACTATGACAAATGCTGATCGATTCTCACATCCCATCAATCAGGTCAAAGAGTATGTAAAGGAAAAGAATTAAGTCTAAATGAGAGAGTTCTCTCGATCGATCTCTGTGACTGAGAAAATCCTGCACCGCACATTTTCAGAAACGAGACGGGGGGGAAGCAAGCAGGCAGGTAAAAGCGCTGGAGTGTGCTCACTGGAGGCCTGTGTGTGATATTTGAGAAGAAGAACATGAATGGTGGGGGAATGAAAGTGTTTGTTTAATAGACAGTGGAAAGTGAGAGATTCTCAGCCTAAAAATATGATCACAAATGTTTAAACCGTTATTTCACAATGACTCAGCTATAGCCCCCAAACTCGGCCCTCAATCTCATGTTTATTCATCACTTATGGGTTTATGGTGCTTTAATTGAAAACTTGAACATCTTTCAGATACTTTCTTTACATCATCAAACAATCCCACGTGCGTGTGAGCGAGTGCGTGTTTGTGAGTGTTTGTGAGTGTAAGCGTGTGTTTGTGAGTGTTTTTTTATGTGTGTAAGTGTAAGCATCATAGTTTGTGAATGAGTATGTGTTTATGTGTTTGAGTGAGGTTCCACGAAAGCCCATTTTGATCTACGCATCTGTGTTGCTAATCGATGATCTTATTATTTTTGAAGCGTTCTCTTTACTGCCAGAAGCAGTTTAGCCTCTATACACAAGTACCTGTATCAGTCACTCTCTGGCTTTGATCAATCTTTGTTCTGCTGTTTGTGAGAAAAGCACTGAACGAGAATCTCATTTTGTTGCCCTGAGGGGACTCGTAGGTGGAAGAAAATCTTTGTTTTAGTAGAACTCTGACGGAACAAAGTTTGGTAGCATTGTTGAAGTTATGCTTCTTTAAGTTATTTATTTCTGTGCTTGTGCTGTCCTCTGTTTATAAAGGCAGGGCAGATAAGCATTGGAGACTTTTAATAAGTCTTTTCTGTCATTCTATCAGACTTGCTCGAATATTGAACTGTCAGTGCAATACATCAGCTTTATTAATGCGCCGTCTCTCCATTATGTAAAAACAAACGGTTTTACACGCCACGTGTAAAGGCTAAGCAGTACACAGACATTCACAATTCACACAAACTTCTGTACGGTGCTCTGTGACGCTAGAGTTTATTCTGCGGTGGCTTCTCACATTTGACATTGCCAACAATCAGCAACCCGTCTGTGACCTTTACACGTAATTTCTGTGAGGGCAACGGCTTATTTCAGGAAGATTGAGTTTTAAAGTGGGTTTAACAGCATAAAAGAAAACTCGCACTGACGCATCTCATCAATTTCGAATTGGAAGGCGTTGTTGTCCTCGGGCGGCGAGCCGGACTGCCAGCCATCTTGGCGAGGTCTAATCTCATTTTAGATGAATGTAAATATTTATCGAGTCTTTGATTTAATCACAAAGCAGCATACTGAAAATGCAGCACTCGACCATTATCTTGTAAATCTTGCCACGCGCTTCTCTTTTTTCTTTATTACTGCACACCGTAATGAGTCGAAGGCTGCCTGAAGGAATAATTACCCAGCATGCCGAGTGGCCGCGTGCCTCCTTGTTTTTTATTCTACAGCACTTGAGCCTGGCTGTCACAACTTATCCTGAGCTTCACAAATCTGAGCAGCAGAATTATTAGCTCGACAACTTTAACTGTTAAATGTCTAGCTGACAAAAATAAGTAAGCTTGTTTGTATTGAAATAGATGCATATGGAAATATGAAGTAAAACCCAAAGCAAGTATTGTGAATGAGAGAGAGGATTAGTTAGCAATTACAGTCACTTCTGGTATGAATGGTTAATTCGGCAGTCTCATACTTGCGGTTCACGTCATCACACAGGTTAACTGCTCTCGTGTGGCGACGTCCATTCTCGTAGGTGCTTCTGTGCAATAATAAGTTGAAATGTGAAAAAAGTTCTTGTGTTTTTATTGTCAAAAGTGTGGCTACATAGGGCCGCCCTCTTCCTACAGTAAATCTTGGTATTTCTTCCCCTTTTCCACTCTGATGAATTTAGAAACCGCTTTAAAGGAGAGCGAGAGATCTCCACTTTGGTTCACAACAGAGTTGATCTTTTCTACAGTCAAAGTGCCATTAATCTTCTGTTGTGGTTATATTTGGACTATTTTTTAATACACTCACTGTGGTACTTGAATGCATGGCACCAATGTAGCCATGTTTTAAAGAATCATTTTTATTAATTTCAAGAATTAATATAATCATTTATATGAATTAATATTCAGTATTCCAGATGTAAGACAATGTTTTCAAAAGATTGGCTAAATTTCTGTAAAAGTTCTCTTAAGTTCTTGAATTAATGTTAGTGGAGCATTTTGCAACATTATATATCATACATATCTAAAACCTTAATTTTTAAGTTTGTTAGTAAAACGTTAACAACATTTTTAACAGAATTAAAAAAAATTGAATAACGTTCTCATAACCAAGCAATAATGTTAATACAACATCTAAAAAGCTGGATGTTTTGAGCATTCCCAAAACTTTTAAACGCTGGGGAAATTTTCTTACAACCTAAAATCGTTAGCTGGGATCAATGTCAAGGTCGTTAAATATAAGAAATGATCTCATTTGTGCGTGTCTGTTGAAGTCTTGAGGTTGTATGACATCTGTTGGAGCGAGCTGAGCCGGTAAATATTTTGACTGTAAGGTTGATGAGCGCAGGGCAGGAGCTGACATATAACGTGTCACACACATCCGAACCCTGGACAACTTTCCCTGTCAAACTTCAATCAAACTCCGGCAGGCAGGTGAGATGACCTTTTAATGTCAATGCCTGATCTTTCGTCCAACTTCTCTGACAAATTAGAAATGAGAAAGGTTGATCAGGCGGATCAGGGGTAAATTAGGAGACGAGGCGGGGCGGAGGGGCTTTTGTTGATGTTTGAGAAAGTCAAGGAAAGTTCTCATGCACGTAAGCAGAATTCGGGCCGCTCGGTAGCACAAATAGGTCACTGCTTTTTGCGTCAGAACACACTGCCTACGGGGAGGAAAAAGAATGTTCCTTAAATTATTTGTGAATTTTGCTTTGAAGTTGTATGAGGTGCCCACCTCAGATTCTGAATTGCATTTTTTTTAAATAACAAACAATTCTAGATTAGGGCTGTCACAGCATCAGAGTTTCAGTACCCGGTTATCAGGGCCAAAATAATTTGTGGTAAAGGTATTATCATGGTATCTATTGAAATTTAAAAAAATAAATAATGCTAAAGTCCATCTTTAATTTTGTGTTTTCTCTTTTTTGGCCAATGAATCACACTCAAAAGTTAAGCGTAGGGAGGAAGAGAGAAGGTATGTAGCCATTGTGACTCTAAAGGAAAAATATTACATTGGTGCAATAGCACCACCTACTGTGTTGGAGTCTCAACCATATACTGGTGCTGATTTAAATTCTTATTTTCTCTTCTTGATTACGGATATACTACATATACTACAAAATGCTTTGATTATGCTCCCGGCATTTGTTAGACATGATTTCTGGGCATAAACACCAATTTTATTCCATTGTTGTTTTCTCATAGCCGTACAGTACTATACATATTTACAATTCTAACAGCCAGAACAGAGCGGCAGTAAATTAGCTTATAGCTTAGGCACCTTCCAAACATATTGACTCCCTAAGCAGTGTGAGGTCTGAATAAGCGCTCTCCTAATTACATACGGCTTCAAATTTACATTTACGACCTCACTTCGATATAAATCCTCATATTGCTGGATTAGATTGATATTATGTCAGGCCAAAGTGCAATAAAGAGTCGATCAGAGGGTCGGACAAGCTGCATCAAGATCTAATTGGGATTTATTCTTAAGGCCAACGTTGCTTTCGCTAATGCCAATTTGGGGTTGATCAATTGGCAGTACTCATTTGTGTAGCCGACTCCCCACAGAGCAGTAACCGCCCACCTGCCTGCCTTACAGCCAATCAGATGAAGCGCTGATAAATGTAAAGTGTTGATGCAGCGCCGTGCACTCGGGAAGTCGCAGACTCCAAGGATGCGTGTGTCCTATTCATTTTGTTTGTGTTGAATTTATTTAATTCCACTTCACATCTACAAGAATCTAGCGGTTGATAAACTTTATTTTGTTTATGTAATATAGTTTTAAATGAGATATACCAGGTAATTGTCTTGGAACAGGATTGTACAACAGCAGCATATTGGTTCATTACGGTGGAAATTATCAGGGGAGTCATATTACAGTGATGCGCTGCCTATACAACATGTAAAAATCCAGGCCCTACCGAGATCCTTCAGGCTGTATTGCTGTGAAAATCACATTAATTTGTCTGTAATGCTCTTCCTGGAAAAAGCTGCAGATAAAAACCCTTTGGGTAAATCTTCAATCGTGGACAGAGGTTCCACACATTTAAAACAAGTTTTCTTAGCATGAAACTAACAGGTAAACTCCACTCAAATGCTTCATGTCAAAGGGAACCTAACTGAATTGAGCAAACCCAACTAAATTTAGATGCGTCAAAACAAGCAGTGGCACTAGCAGGCTAAATATAACTTTTTACATCATGAACAGGTAGATGATATGTTGTCAGGTAGACAAAGATGCTTGTTACTGCATTAGCATTTCAAAACACATTTAACCCTTTATAATTATATTAGTCTGTCCTTAACCTAAGCAAAGGCTGTACACAATGGCAATCACCTAAAAACACCAACATGAAAGAAACTCTCTTAAATGCCATTATAACAAATATAAAACATGGTGTTACCCAGCTAACAATTTAAGGTTGTAAGAACGTTTCCCTAATGTTTCCATTAAGTAACAATCACATTTAATGTTATTTTGAAAGTTCTAGGAACATTCAACGTCCAGTTTTTTAGATGTTGTATTAATGTTGCTTGGATTGCTTGGTTATCAGAACATTATTTAAACTGCTGTAACATCTTTAAAACATTTCATTAACAACTTAAGAATGACATTTTTGATATATAATTGTAAAAAAAGTACATATATGTACAATAAAAAGGTCTGATTGTAAGTACTCTTGGTAGAATGCTTGAAGCCGGTTACTAGTGTTGAAACTAGTAACCTGTTATACTTGCAGTATTATGCAAGTATAACAGACCTTGGAAATCAAAATCAACGCTATGCTTAGTAAATCGGTAATGCTTCCTAATAGCTTCAAAGGCCAAACTCTGCCAGGAATGATTTGTCTAGCTGGATAGCAGGAGAGGAGGGGAACGAAGCGTTTGGGTTGATTTATGGCAATGTCAGACAGATTGTAGTGCCCGCGTGCTGGAGGTTGCGCCCCGTAATGGAGCGTCATTAACGAGCGCCATGTTTGCGGCGAACGGGCCGCGGCTCGGGCACGGGACCCGAGACCTCTGATTAGATATGCAGAAAGAGAACTCTGACTGCCCGAGGGTAGGAACTTGATGTGTGGTCAAACGAAAATGAATTTAACGGGATCTAATGAGGTCTGGGCCTTTTTACTCCCTCCCATGAAGCCAATGGCATAGTTAACACAGTGGAAAGACAGGCGGCTCAAGGAATAGGGCGTCGAAGGGGATTCTGGGAACTTGGGGGTCAGCTCTTCCCCTGTGCAGTTCCCTAAGTAACGCGTCAGGACATGCTACTGTCAGATCTGAGATCAGTGGACTATTGGGCTTTAGTCTGCCTCGACAGATTCGCCACACGGGCTGTCGCCTTGAGTTTAGCTGATGCCAGCATCGTGCTGTTTAACGTGCAGGGCATAACCAAGCAGCCTGAGCTGCTCCGCATGCATTACTGACTGCTGCCTCTACGAGACCTTGGTGAGACATTAACAGCATGGAAGAGGTATAATTGCCAGCGTTGCATATGGACGAGCAGAATGGACTCACCTTGAAAATGTTTTACAGCCAAATGGGGAGGCGAACCCTGGCGAGTGTACTTTAGTTCCCCAGTGAGGTGTTTAGCTTCTTTATGGAACACACATATGGTGTAACGGTTCATGGTTTGGTTTTAACACCACGTTTACGGTGAGGTCATCACATTTGATGGTTGAGGTGCACGTCAGCAGAACTTTATCGATTCTTATGAGAGCGTTGCTGTTTATAGAGCTTTGCCTCGCAAAGTGTTTTTACTGTTTCTGAATAAAAGGGTCTCACACACTCCCATAAGGCAATGACAGTGTGAGGAGGTGTTAGAATGGCCGTTTTCTCTGAAAGGAGGAGTGTTTATGTGTGTTTGACAGGTGCGACAGTTTCCTACCACAGTCATTGCTGTTGCCACGCAATTCCAAAGCCATTACAGCTGGTCTGGATGGAGAGAGGTACGCTAAACTCCCATTGTGCAAGACACTGCCTAATGATCATCAGTGTGGTAGCTGTTTTGCTCTTTCTCTCTTTTTGTCTGTCTTTCTCTTTCATTTCTAGCTCTTTGCGCCATGCCACCTGTTTGCAGAGACCGTCTTGCATGCATTATGAAATTGGAGAATATAAACAATAAGTTTAGTTGACTGTGTTGCATGTTATTATTATACAAACTCAGACACACTGAGTTTATCAGTTTCCTGATGCTGTGGATTCTGTATTGATGTATTGTATTTGGTAAAAATAATGCACACACAAAAATAACACACATTGTAGTAAGTTGTGAACACACACATTGCAAACTGTGAGCACATCCCTGGACCAGTGGGCAGCACTGCAGCACCCAGGAAGCAATTTGGGGTAAGGTGCCTTGCTCAAGGGCACCTCAGATAATTCCTGCCAGTATTTGAAATCGAACCATCAACCTTCCAGTTACAAATCTGACTTTCTAACCAGCAGGCCCCAACTGACCATATTATGCTGCTGTATTGATAAATGAAATGTCCTAAATTTCTGTTTGATTAAATAAAATGTTAATAAATGAATGAAGTCAGTGTTTAAGTATAATGATAATTGGGTTAGGAAATTTTTTTGATAGCACAAAACACAGAATATAGAAACTTTAAACAGAAAACAAATAAACAGGATTTAGCAGAACATTACATGGATTTCATGTGGCCCTTCACTCTGATCACAGCTTTGTAGATGTTTTGATGTTCGAGAATCAATCCCTGGTGTGCATGTTAATGTGTATATCTGTTGTTTCAGTTGAATTGTGGCAGGTGCGAATGGTATAGTGCTCCTGTAATGAGCACTGCAGATCTGTGTGTGTTTGACACACACACACACATAGAAAAGGTCACCTTGTCTTGTGTCTTGTCTTCTCCCTCTTAGTGAGAACTGGTAGTGAACTCAGCCACCTCAGGGATGTCAGCTCTGTCTTCTGAGGCTCTGGAAGCCGTCCACGTGTGGCGCTCCATCACACCAAGATATTTTGCATACACACACACACACGTTGGCATGTTTGTTTTTCTGGAAGAGTGCCATGTTTACACGGAATGATAAATAAATCTGTGCAGTCATGAATATGCAAAGGTTGCATTGTGGGATGCTGCTCTGAATCCATTTGATGGAAACTCAAGATAGGTGTGTGTGAACCTCTCTTAGAAGTTCTCTCTAGGTACTGGATGGATTTTAATGAGTAACATTGGTTTAAATAGCTTTGGTTCTTGAATGGAGAAGTGAATGAAGAAATTTAGTTTTATTTGATATAGTGGATTAAATGCACAATGTAGGCCGGTTCTGATTTGTGGACTTCTGAAAGCCATCGATCTGACTGTTCAGACGTGACTCCGGGTTCGGCAGCTCTGTTTTGTTGGTTCTAAGTTCTAATCGTGGTCTCCCTGTTGTAATGAGGTGCTATCTCAGCCATAAAGGATTAGCTCACCCAAAATTCTGCTATTGCCATGTTAAGGTTCTTGCATCAAGTGGAGACCTTGGTTGTGTTTTAAAATTTTTATTTCAAGGCATCAGCGCTGACATCCTCCCCCAACCAATCGCTTTCAACTGGAATGCGAGAACCAATGAGATTTGACATGACATCATTGAGAGGAAACCTTTGTCACATTTTGATATGGCATCGTAAACGTGCACAAACGTAAATGCAATTTGAGATTGATAAAAGATGAATGAATAAATGTTAAAGCTGCAACATGTAACTTTTTATTTGGTTAAAAGTAAACAAAAAACAGTTTTGCCAGGAAAATAACATACATACATAAAATAAATATTATGAAAATAAAATACATAATGAGTGCAGAAAATAACCTGCAATTTTATAGTTCAAACAGAGATGGTGCTAGAGAGGCAGAAGTTGCGGATTTCAGCTTTACATTTACATTTATGCATTTGGCAGACACTTTTATCCAAAGGGACTTATAGTGCATTCAAGTTATACATTTTTTCTTAGTACATGTACTCCCCACGGCCTCTTGCGCTGCTAACGCAATGCTCTACCACTGAGCTACAGGAGAACTAATATCAGGAGAGCTTTAATATCATATGAAAGTCTGAAAATGTAAGCTCAAACATGCATTTGATGCAAGAAAGTTTCCTTTCCTGAATTTCACTGTACATGCAAAACACTGCATTTGTGTTTGATGACGTTCGCTGTTTGACCTTCATTGTGTTTATTGTCTTAAACACTAATTGTGAGAATTTGAATTAATTCATCAATTTATTTAACCAACAGTGGTTCAGGTAATTTCTGTCACAACAGGCCCATCTGTGTTACAGTGTATTGACATCATTTTAATATGCGTTCACAAATACACAAACACACAACAGGGTTTTAATTCCTTTTGAACCAGACTGCTCCCTAAAGAGGGTCTAGACATGATTAACACATCAAAGAACTGAACAAAATCACAATAAATGCAATCCTCACAAGTCCAAAAACAACATCTCATACACACACATGCATAAACGCCGCAATGTCCACAGACACGCAAACAGCCTGCGCAAATTTGATTCTTTTCATGGCTGCTTTAAGCGTTTCTCCCTAATCTTGCACGTTTAAGCGAAACAGGAGGAATACTGGGCAGTGCATAAGTGAAGCAATTTAACAAAGCACTGCATATAATTGCTCTAAAAGTTCATTCGGTAAGGAGTGGGCCGGCCAAGAGAACAGTGCTCCGAGAAATGACATTGATGTACAACCCATTGAGAAAGTGGCCAAAGGACATTTATTGGCAGCTAACTCTGGTAATTCTCAGACCATCACGGACAATAAAAGCATGACTAGAGGCCCAGCGCACATCATCCTCATCTTCTTTTGTGGAAAACTCTGGCTGGCCCCCGTCTTTTATCCACTGCAGCCACAGAATGTCAGACAATTCCAATGAGGGAAGGATTTATATAATCAGTATTAGCGATATACAGCCGCCGTTAGAAGACGAGATGAAATTAAACCATGGTGAGAGGGCTGCATAGCCATCCTACAGATTTGAAAAGACATTAGAAGCATTTAAAAGATGAAATTCGCTGTACTCAGAACTCCCCATTTTGGCATATCTCTCTCTCTTTCTCTTTGTGTATGTCTCTCTCTCTTGCTCTCTGTGATTGATTGAAAAAAAGAAGAAAATTAATTAAGCCAACACAATTAAACAGAAATTCTCTGGGCTGTATTCATTCCCCTCTGATATTCAATCATGGAGTAAAATTGTTTCTGCCACTCACATATTGATTTAATTGTCTCATCTACTGTGTTAATTAACCAGACTTGACAGCCAAGAGTGGTGCCCACCAGTAGAGGTTATCACCCCGAGAGTACAAGCTAAAAAGGAACAGCTGCACAAGAGCAAGACTAAAACGTCACAAGGGGTTCGAGGTATCGGTGCCACCCCTGTTCAGCAAAATGACGCTGGACCTGTGTTGGAGTTTGGCGTTAGTTCTGAAAACATCTGTTAACATCCAAAGTAATTTAATTCAGTGTTTTATGTTGCCACAGGCTGATTTGGATGCAGTGGTGAGGCATTATTTAAAGGCAGGGTAAGGGATTTGTGTATGTGTGTGTGTATGTGTGTGTGTATGTGTATGTGTATGTGTATGTGTATGTGTGTGTGTATGTGTGTATGTGTGTGTGTGTATGTGTGTATGTGTGTATGTGTGTATGTGTGTATGTGTGTGTGTGTGTGTGTGTGTGTGTGTGTATGTGTGTGTGTGTGTGTGTATATATGTGTATATATGTGTATATATGTGTGTATATGTCAAACTGTGTGTTCATGTGTTAGAAAAACATGGTTTTGGAAGGGAGGGCAAGACCTTATGCTTTTAAAGCTAGATTGCTCCAAAATTGCTTACCCTGACTTTAAATATATAACATATACAATTAATTGCATGTGATTCACATGTGTGACATAAAGTGTACTTTAGACAGACAAAAGATATAAAGTCTTTAGAGCAGCATAACATACCTTAAATACCATCCCTTACATTTACATAGTGTAAGTTGCTTTGTTCATTTTAATGACTGCATCGTTATTAAGAAACTTGGTGCAGATGTTATTATTGATTTGTTGCGCTTGTTTTGGAGATTCTGTATGTTAGGAGAGGTACAGAGGATTGTATCGCATACCTAGATCTCTACCGATTAATTCACTTTAATCTTCCATCTTTTGCTCTTCCTGTGTAGACTTCTTTAACTTCCCCTCCAGGGATTCCGGGGACAGAGTCCAGATGGTCACAATAGAGCATAGCATTTCCGAGTGGCTAAAATTAATTTGATACTGTTCGTTTAGACTGGGTTTTTTTCATGCGTCCTCATGCATGTCTGACATTGGCCAACACATAGGGGCTGATGGGAAGGCTAATGGCTCTGTGACGTCCGTAGGAGTTCTGGGGTCATAGGTTAAAATAGGGGACTCAGACCTGTCTGAGAATAATGCGCACGTTTGAAGTCCAATGGCGCGGGCGTGTGTTATGCATATATGTGTGATATAAAGTTACAAATCTCAGAGCTTGATTGGAGGATGAGAGACACTGGTGCACCTCTGGTGTTCCACTGGAGGAAATAAGACTTGTTGTTGAGGCAGCGGTTCTCATCTCGGGAATAAATCTTGTGCCGTCCATCGGCTGCACACACAAGCACAAACATCTGTTTTAATTACTCTTCCCTAATTGAGGCTGCGGAGGAATTCAATTAGCCAAATTTTGTGTCCTGAGCGCGCATGTGGCTTGCCACAAAAGCAGAGGTTTTCTAAACAGGCCTGGACAGCAGATGGGCTTCGTTCGCCACAAATGGGCTCTCCTATTGAGATAAGACTGATGACATATAACAGCTAACAGGTTCACACTGGCATGCATCATTCACATGCTAATCAAGAGAGCCCCCCCATCTGTTATTATCCATGTCTATTCAGCTCCAGTTCGACTCTGAGCTTTCATTGACTGAAGTGCCAATTACAGATCACAATATATCATCCAGCGCTCCTGCAGAAGCTGTGCGAATGCATTCAGAAATCAGGACACATGATAAAACACAGAAGCCTTGTTATATATGGAGTGTAAATGCATTTGTGATGTTACACGAAGCGATGCAGGGTAAAATGCGATGAAATATTTATTCAAACGAGAGCGTAAAACTTCGGTGACCTTTGCTGACAGGCGACCCCAGACCATTCTGTGTACAAGATATTGCATCTTACTCTTTTATCCATCATAAAGTTTTTATAGGTGTAACAAAATTAAAAACAAGCCGTAATGACTGTGTCTCTCAGCGTGATTGAACTGTAATAAAATTTTATGGTACTTCTTGGCGTGCTACAGTAAGCCACTTACATGCTGATTTTTCTTCTTTAGATCGGTGCTCATACATATACACAAAAGTTCCACTAAAGCAAATCAGTTCACTCAGCGGCCATATTGGTAACACCCATAGGCAGCAATGTTCTGTGTAGGAAATATAAAAGGCATATGAGTAGATCGCCTATTGATTTGAATGGAGAAAACCCAAATTCTTTAAAGCAGTTTGTTAAGATGAGTCTTTAATAATATGCTTCAAATATTACTTCCTGAGTTCCTCAAAATTTGGTTAAATTGGCCCTGGTAGACAAACCAAACATTTTCAGATTGTGATTGGCTCTTTATAATTGACATGCAGGTCTTTTGTCCCTATAACCTCCTTATTGAGCGCTACAAATTCTTTCCACGAAAATTGTTTCTGTGAAAGTTATCAAAAAATGTCCCTGCACTAATGTTAGTAAAACGTTTTTTAACATTATCATATATCAGAAAACATTATTCTTAAATTGTTAGTGGAACATTTTACAACTGTTACAGAATTAAAAAGTTTGAATAACTGTCTTACAACCAAGCAGTAATGTTAATAAAATGTTTAAAAAACATTTTGAATATTCCTAGAACTCTCAAAACATTTTTACGTTTTTTCTTTTTACTGATGGAAGTGTTAGAGAAATAATGTTACTACAACCTAAAATTGTTAGCTGGGTTTCTTTATACTGCCTATGATAAACCCTCCAGCACACGCACACTATGCCACACTTTCCTGGGACAAAAGTTCATAAATCTTTTACACTGACTGTCCCCTTGGCTTGGTTTCTTTGACTGGTCTTCTTCATGTGTACAACAGATCTGAGGTACAGAGGTGAACTCAGCATCCCAACAGGGAAACGCACAGTCTCACAGTCGTTTTTTCAGACTGCGGTTTCTTGTAGAGCACGCACCTCACCCCTGTTCATCGCTTTACGGATGGTCTTACTGTATAGCGTTTGACGCCTCTGCACTTTTTGACAGAGATTATGTGTGAGATACAGCAAATATTTGAAAGGGAATCTCTCTCGCCTTAGTAGACTCCAATTTTTGTGCGCGCTCTGATGACAGCTGGAACAAATTTAGAGGCGTAATCCTTTTAAATAGTGTTTGTTGGCTGCAATCACTTTATTTCTGTCAGACGGCACAAACAAGCTTTAAATGACAGATGTTATCGCTCGTTTCAAACAGATTATAGCAGCATTTTAAAGGTTTTTAGATTTATGGGGTCACTGAGGCAGTGGTTTAAGCTATTTTGCGGTCTTGTTTTGTCCACAAAGATTGAAATAATAGTAAACTAATATTATATTTTGAGCTTGCAGTCTGTCTTTAGCATTTGGACAAAACCGAGAGTCCAGATTGCAGTATTGTCTAATTATCGCAATGAGTATTTTTATATTGTTGAAATAACATCAAACACAAAGCAGTGCAAATTTTAAATAAAACCAAATTGCCAGTTTGTCCAAATTGCCATATTGGTTTTGCATGTCAATTATTGTGGGTTCAAATTATGTTTTTTTTTTTTTTTTTTATTGTAAAATCAGATTCAAACAAGTCAGCGTGATCATTAAAGACCCCCTGATTCATCCGCACCACCAACTGCGGCTATTCTTACGTGTGTGACTGTCTCTGTCAGCGTATGTATGTGTGTAAAGCTGATTGGACTGAGAAGAGCGTGTTGCTGCTAATGAGGGTTAATTGTTACTGTTGTGTCAAAATGCATTTCTTGATTAGCTGTTTGCTCCGTGCTGCGAGGGTTTTAGCCACGCCCCGCTGACACGGATCTTGTCTCATTATTATGTCATTCTCCTCAACACAACCTGAGAGCGAGACAGAGAGTGCAAAGGTGACATTAATAACAACGCGGAGGTCTCGGGCCTCCTTTAAATCCACAATTTTAAGATGCAGGGGAGATGCAAGGAAGGAAAGCGCCGCCCACATTTCAACTCGTGCATTTGTGTGCGCCTGAGCGCAGTTCATGGATTTACATATCCATATAAAAGTCTTCTTTTAGCTTTTTTATTTAATTGGCCAATAAAATAAACATTCATTGCTTTATTTGAAGTGCAAAATCACGATCACTTTTATGTGGAAGTTTGTAATGTGCTGGCCTGATTCCAGGTCAGAGTGAGAACTCTTGAACAGCTGGAGACCAATCAGCTTCTAGTTAAACTTATAGCCACGCCTCTTCCTCTTGTCCTCACTAGTGAGATCAGACTAGTAATTACTGCAAGTAGCTGCATTGGTGAGATAAAGTATAAAGCCAGTGTTCTGTGTTAAAGAACAGAGAATGTTGCTGAAGTACTTGGTGGCAAGCAGCTTAACACATTTCTCTTTGCTCTTTTATCTAGTTGTTACTTATTTTTCCTCCCTGCGGTAAAACCTGGTAATAAAATTTCTCTCCTTTTGTCTGTTTCTTGTTTCTTTTCAGAACCAGCTGGTTGAGTTCATTTCAGTTTAGATCTTTTTGTTCTCCTTATCTTTGTTCTTGTTACACTTCATTTTTCTTTCACCATCATCTGAGAGAAATGAGAGCAAAAATGCAGCAGCCAACATTTTAAAGAGTGACGCAGCATATCGTTTTTAGGTTTATAAACCTTATGGACCTGCTTACCATAAGATTTACAAGGTTACATGTATGTGTATGAAATTGTCAGGTGATTTTTTTTTTCATTTATTATTTCAGTTTCAACATCTTGAGCGTTATCAGAGAGCCGATCTCTGAATTATAAATAAAATGTAAACATATCTAATCGAACTTAAAACCGGCTTGATGATATATATCTCAATGCCAAATAGCATATTAATTATAAATGATTAATATTAATCAGCATGCACTAATTAATATTCATGAGCTCACAGCCCGCCCATATTGTTCCAAACCCATTTGTGATTGTTCCAGCTCCAGATTGATCGTCCTCAGGTTTCTATCTGAACTTTAGCAGACAAGTCTTCTCCAGATGTTCACTTCCTTTCTGTTTTTTCTCTCTTGTTCTCGCTCTTTCACATATACGCACAAAATTTGATGAGCTGTGAAAGCGTCTACCTCAACGATTTCTCGAAGTCTTTCTCCTTGTCCGCCCACAGCGCGTTGATTTATGCCGGTACGTGGCAGATGCTTGTTTGGATTGGGCTGGTCTCTCCCACACAGAGCAGGGATGCTACGCACACATCCACAAATAGAACAGGCCAACCTGTGCGAAAAACAACTGCCATAGCCTCTGTATGCAATATCGCTACAGTGTGCTCGAATTTCATTACGATTCAACAAGGGATATTTGTCAAGAGACAGGGAGGCAATGCCTCAAAGTTTAAATGAGAAAATACTTGATAGCATTACTGTAGTTATTATTTTTGAGGCAATGTAAAATATCTTGCAGTCGCATAAACTTGGTAAGACTGTTATGTGACGTTGACTGTGATATTTTTAATAAATATTTAAAATGTTAATATAAACATACACAAAATATTGTAGAGTTAATTGTTTGATGATGATGTAAAATAAAGGCTTCCATATGCCTTTAACATTTACATTAAAGTTGCAATGCGTAGTGTCGCCATCTCTGTTTGAAACATAATATTGCAGGTTACTTTACATACTTTTTTTACTTATGAAGCCAAACTAACATTTCCCAGGAAATCTGGCCTGACAGCTCAAATTATAATTCATTATTATAAACTCACTGTTGGGAATCAGGGTAAGGTAAGGAGATCATCTGATGTGTCATGCTCAATAACTGATTTTTGTTCATTTTGTTAACCCCAATAAAGTTATAGACTTTACGGCGACAGAGACTTTTATCACACACTGCTGGTTTCAACAGCGTGTGAAACACAATGAACCTCCACAAACACAGTCTTACTGGACCAGAGCAGAGGGAGAATATTAATCTCTGCTTCCTTCATTTCTGAGTGATGTGGAAATTAAAGAATCATAAATGTATGAATATGGAGGAAGTAGCGACACAAGAATCACAGAATGATAGGAAGTGACACGCTGAGTGAAGCAGGGGGATGAAATATTCACACGTTCATCTGTTTGTGCCCTCTGAATGGGGTGGAAGCAAAAAACACTGTGTACTCATCAGACTGGAAATACGAACGCCCGCGGCCAAACTCCAGCAGTCAGCATTAGTGATAAACACAGCATCTGCTTCCAGTCTCCTTCACACACGCTGTCAGCTGTGGAGAAACTCTTTCTGTCCATGATGAGTGGCTTCTCAAAGTCCTCTCACAAAGTACACACGTGCTACCCACCCAACAGGGAACGTTCTCAGAACATTGGCTAACAAGTTCTCTTAATGTTATCAAAAACGTCCTTGCAGTAATGTCATTAGAATGTTTTTAACATTACATATCATATATATCAAAAACTTTATTCTTACGTTATTAGTGGACGTTACAGAACTAAAAAAGTTTGAATAGAGTTCTGTTAACCAAGCAGTTATGTTAATAAAATGTAAAAATACAAGATATTTTGAACGTTCCTAGAACGTTAACATATAACGTTAACAATAACATTTGAAACTTGTTCGTTAATGGAAACGTTCTTAAAACCTAAAATTGTTGGCCGGGTGCGAACCTAGTGTACAAGTTCAGGCTGGGGCTGAATGGGGGCTAAATTCTCAAACTGAGGGGCTGATTTGACCCCTGTAGCCAGTTGTGGTTAATCAAAAGTGGTTAAAGTGTCACCCAGGTTACACTGTCTTGTCTCTGAGTTGTTTGAACACTGTTATGTCGAATGAATTTTTTCTTGGTAAATAAAATTAATTCTGGCCTAAGTTTATGTAATTTTAAGTACTGATTAAAAAGAATATTCTTGAGTATGTGTAGTAAAACAGTAATTTATAATTGTTTTTAGACCCCAGTTCTTCATAACAAAAAACACTTTGTTTTTCTGAAACCATAGTTACTGCACATCGCTCTAACACTGGTAATGAACAGGTATCCATTATTCTCCTGTGTTTGCTATGGTCTCACTACAAACACCCCAGTTAAAATATTAGAAATTCTGATATGTTTACATAGGGGCTGTATTTATTGATTTAATGACTGTTTGTCAGTCTGCGTTCTTGCTGCCTCATTTATGTTTAGGTCACACCAGAATTGTGGTGATGATGATGTGCAAGTTTTGTTGAGATCTCCAGCAGCAGAGAGGCTTTGTAGTGGGGAAGCTTGTAATCATCTGTCTGGGTGTTGCTGGTTACAAAAGATGGTGTGTTTGCTACAATGGTAAGAGCTTTTCTTTATCTACCCAGAGAACGTGGAGTCTGTTCGGGTGGTGTGTGGTGGACAGCAGCGAGCAATAGTGAGCGAGACGGGCAGATCCGGCTTTCCCATTATCCTCTCATTTCATCTGAAAGCCTGTCTCTTGCCACAGCCTTGTTATAGTTGGTCATTTTTGTGCGCTAAGGTTGCGGCAGAGGTCGATAAATGGAGCTGCTTTAACGCCGGTCATTAAAAGAGCGAGGGAGAAAACACAGAAAACATAAAAGCTACCCATTCATTTATGAACACAAAAGATAAATCACTACACAGTTTTGGCGTGCATGTTTGTGCACGTGTATGCGCGTGCTTTGCAAGGATAACTGGCTGGGGCTGTCACATCCGGGCGTACGATCTCTTTACAGCATGCGACTGTATTCACCGGTCCTCAATCCGGTCGCATAACCTGCGTTTGCAGCACAATAGACATGCTTGAAGACAAAGATAAACGGGGGTGGCTAATTTCAGCCGTTTGTTATTCTTGATTACCGGCGTCCAGCGGCGCTAATTGGCTTCTTTCTTTCATTTTCCTCGCTAATACGTAGGCATTTTCCCTCAGGAGACTAGCAGCTCTCTAGAGACCATTGTTGTTGTTTTCATATGCTTTTGAATGCCTCTTGTCGCTATTCAAACGGAGGCACTAGTGACTTCATTCCACAGCAGTACGCAGTCCATGACTTCCTGTCTCGGGTCGGGAAAGTTTTCTGATTTTGTCAACAATTATTCAGTAATAATTCAACAATTTTAACATAGTGTTGATAAAAATAGGATGGAAAAATAATACAGCAATATATTAGCAATGCACTCTTCTGTTTTTAGAAGAAAGATGGTGTGAAATGAGGGAACGTGGTTGATTTAGATAATCCAGTTTTAGTTTGTTAACAAGCTGCTTGAACTGTGGCAATTAAAGAAACTTAACTGCTAATTATCACACGTAAATAAATCTTATACTGTATATATGAAATGAATCAACTGCATCAACAAACTAAATGGATTATTAACTTACGTTTACACAGAGAAATGAAGCAAATGCACGATATGTCAGAATTGTTACTGTACAAATGTCATCTATTTTGATCTATTTTAAATCCTATGTGTTTTGGTACACATTTAAAGCAATGCTTGCATTTTCAAAATTTTTTCAATATTTCAAAACTTCTGACCTGTCAAGGGGTCTATTGCAACACTTTTTTGCCAACTAAAATGTTGTTTAGACATAATAATATGTTATTATGAGTAAAACAGACTGAAATGAATGTGACCACTAAATATTGATTCAATTTAAAGGACATTTTTTAAAAAGAAATAAACTACAGAAAAAGCTGTAGAAATGAACACTGCTTCCTGACTGCCAGTCAGTTTTTCGGGAAAAAACATGACATGTAGCCCTGATGATTGCGTGATGGGGTTGTTAGTGCTACAATGCTGTCAGGGATTCGACCTCTTGACTCGCCACAGTTCATATCAAACCCATTTAGCTGAACCTGATAGTGTCTCTCTTCTGCTCACACAGAACACACAACCATCCTGCCTGAATGAGCCCCAATGTCTGTGGATCTGCCGCTCAGGGGCCACCTGCGATTAATCAGGTGCATCCAGCACAATAAAAATCGATGTAGAAGAAGAGGAGGGTGAGGCATTTACAGGGCCACTCCTGCTCGGCAAATGCTCATCATTTTTATTGACTCTGATTTTACCTGCCTCGTGACTGGCATGCAGTGTCTGCGTCTCTTTATTGGTTTCGATATATCTATAAAAAGCAGTGGAGCCAAAGCACTTGCATATCTGCAGAATAAATCACGCATGCAACAACACACACGCCGTTTTGTCAACACACACAGACAATCAGAAATAAACACCATAGGCGGTAAGGTAAAGGTAAACTGGGGCACAAATAAACAGGCATTTTGTTGACAGTCTGTGGAAGGTGCAGCCGTAACCTAGCTAACAGTTTTAGGTTGCAAGAACATTTTCCTAACATTTCCATTAAGTAGCAAAAATTATAAAAAAAAAAATATTTTAAATCTTCTAGCAAATGTTCAAAACTTGTGTTTTTTACTTTTTATTAACGTTGTTGCTTGATTACAAGAACATTATTCAAGCATTTTTTTAATCCTGTAACTTTTTAAATATTCCACTAACAGCATAAGAGTAACGTTTGTGATATATGTAGTATATATACATAGGTAGAGCAAGAACTTTATTGATAACGTTGAGAGAACTTGTTACCCAACATTATAAGAACGTTCCCGCTGGAAAGGTACATCACTCTGGTATCATAAAATCAGATCAGTTAGTGCTGGAAATACAATTTGATCTCTTGACTGAGAGGTGATGTGGTTGGAAAGGAATGATTACAGCATCCTGCCACATGTGATGCTGAGCATTCATCAAGTTTTGTAAGATGGGAGGAAAGATACAGAAACATACATGATATCTCCAATCACACAGAAGTGACAGCAATACACACGGGCACGCCTGTGGTTATAAGAACATTATTTAAACATTTCTTTAATTCTGTAATGTTTTTAAAATGTTCCATTTACTACCTAAGAATAGCTTTTTTAATATACAGTAAAAAAAAAATTACTAACGGTGCTGCAATTTTTTTTTAACTTTGAGAGAACAGTTCGAGAATGTTAGCCAATGTTCCCTGTTAGCCGGGTCACACGCAAACTGCCGAGGCCGGGGTCATGAGTCCAAGCTCAGAGCTCCTCCGGACGCTGTGAGTGATATCTCTGTTATCCAGAGAACACCTATAGAAAGCATTGTCGTGAGACAATGGATGCCTCTGATGTCCTCTGGGATTAGGTGTGAAGCTCACATAACAAACACAACGGCCTGTTATTGATCTCAGCATTTCTTAGAAAGGTTTGTGACCCACTGGTGCATCATTTGTGGGCAACACAGGAAGTCGTGCACCAGAATGGTCACAGATACTGTTACTGACCGTATCTGTCTCTAGGCTTTCTCTCCTCCTTTGTGGGAATTGACTGCATGCTTCATTTAACTGAATGAGTGGTACTTCAGGGTGTCGAATAAAGCAGAAACCTGCTCATGAAAAATGAGTGAAAATGCGGCCGAGGGTACAGTTGAGCAGACATTAAATACACAGAGGAGCGGCAGTGGACCAATGATAATAACAGGCGTCTGTCTGGCTGGATAGAGATATGAGAGAGAAAAATGATAGAGAGAAAGGAAGGTTTAGGTGCGTTTGTTTACAGGTTACTGGCTGTACTTGTAAGGGACACATTTTTGAAAATGTCCTCAGAAATATAGTGACACATCAGAAACAGACTTGTGTGGACTTTTAAAGTGGTTCTCACTACCTAAAAGGATCATAAACCAGCTAAATCATGTTTTGTTGTCTGATTATATCTAATAATGTCAGCAGGTTTCTGTGAGGGAAAGTTTAGGGGGAGGGGATGGCAAATTGTTAAAATCACGGTATAAAAACAATTGCTATGAGAGGTCCTCACAAATAGAGCTTCAGAAATATGGACGTGTCTGTGTGTGTGCTTTACATGTTTAGTCATACCTCTGAGGCTGCCATAGAAACTGTCTGTATGTATTTATTGTTCTCGTGTGTGTGTGTGTGTGTGTGTGTGTGAAGGGAGAGAGAGAGAGAGAGAGAGAGAGAGCAGATGCCAGGTAATCTCTATCATCAGACAATAAAGCCACTCAAAGATGCATGCGTAATGAATGGAAAACATGTCCAGTTGCTTGTGAATAAATCAGAAATGTTTGGTATTTATGTAATACACAATAAAGCATAATAGCATAGCAACACAGAGCCCTCTATTCAAAAACATACACGCTTATGTAATCCATACATAAACATAATTGCTCAGGTCAAAGAGAGGAATCAAAGAGGGTCTTTGCCAGACTAAAGCAGAACACCGGATCATTTAGGAAGATAGCTGATTATCCGCCGAGTGTGTGTGAGACATTAAAGACCATGAATGGCAGTCAGGACAATTTAGCTTTGCTCTTCTTTCCACAAGGAGCCTAAAGACTCGCGCTAATGAGCTAGTCGGGTCAACTCACGTACATCCGTATTGTAAGAGCGCAGACAGGCAGGAAGTCACTTTGAGAATGACGCTGAATCCGTGGCATCGTACCGGGAACCCGTGGAGCCACGTCTTTATTCGAAATGCTTTGAATGACAAAGAGAGTTTAGTACAGTTAAGAGCACAATGTATTCAGGGTTTGATTATTCCAACTTCCTGCTTGAAAAGACGTCTGGGAACAAACTTTGTAAAGGCAGAGGGACACGGGTTTGCTTTGAGAAGTGCTTTGGTGAGACTCATTTTGTATTTCAAACAACATACTGAGGTACTACCGTCTTGACATTTCATTAAATGGGTTCCTCCAGTCTTGATAGCCAGTCTGAGGAGACAATACTGGCGGCACAGTGCCATCTTCTGGTGGAAGGAAACTACATATTTATAGAGTACAGTAAAAGTCTCTGATGCATGAGAAGATGCACTTGTGATGTTTAACCAACACCTGCTGTGGAGGCCTTAAAGCCGTCCCAGCTAACAGGGAACATTCTCAGAACATTGGCTAACGTTCTCTAAAGGCTCTCTAAAAGTTATCAACAATGTTCTTGCAGTGATGTTAGTAGAATGTTTTTTAACATTATATGTCATATATAACAAAATGTTATTTGTAAATTGTTAGTGGAATGTTTTGAAAACGTTACAGAATTTAAAATAATGTTCCTATAACCAAGTAACATTAATACGTCTTAAAAAAACTAAAACATTCAAAATAACATTTTTAATGTTTTTGTTACATTAAAAATGGGAATGTTAGGGGAATGTTCCTACAACCTAAAATTGTCAGCTGTGTTAATGGTCATTATTTGGTAAGAGCCACAAAGAGTGAATCTGATCACTAAGGCTCCAGGCTGGAAACAGGCTCCTGGTAAGATTCCCACACGTATCAACCCATGGTGCATCAGCGTTGTGTTCCTGATTAAGCCACTTTTGTCCAGTTTGCTCATGGGAAAATCCCTTGGTGGATTGTAAGTCGTTTTGGAAAGCGTCTGCTAAATGACTACATCCTGGGAAGCTCAGATTGGATTTGACTGTGTGGCAGAGAGACCACTGTATCCTTTAGCTTTTGCTTTTGAAGATAGATCATTTTGGGAGGTCACTCGAAATCGATGTTGACTGTGCAGTGTAATCATCGCCAGGAACAGCATTAGCATATCTTAGCATGGATTGAGTTGTCTCGCTGGCGGGCAGAGGGAGGGAGGAGTGATTAGGGATTGATTGTTCTGGCTGGAGAGGCTCTGAGATCGGAGGAATGTTAATGAAGGCTGAGTCGGAGCCCACGGCCCCCCGTTCCTTTAATTACCTGAGCATATCTACATGTCCAGGGGGCCCAAGCTCGCTCACGGCGCGTCCGATAAACACGAGTGAGTGTGTGTGTCTGACTCAGGCTCTGATTAGAGGGTTAAGACTCTTTACTTTTAGATGCTACACTTTCTTAATGTGAAGTCCTTATAAACTCTGTCTCTTCTCTTATTAATGACTAGCTGCTCTGTAGAGTCTCAACAAATATAGGCCCTCCGGCTGCATTACATAAAGGGACACTAGAAACTGTTTGCATCCTTCTATCCATTCATGAAATGTTGCATACAAACAGACCGTCTCTCCATCTGCTTTGGAGCACCCTCACTTTCCCATGATGCTTTGCTTTGGGATTGGCATTAGGTGCGGTGGCAGACGTTTATTAATATTCATAAGCTCTCATTGCACCTGATATGATCTGTGACGGACCGAAGACAGCTAGCTTAACGTGCTTTCAGACTTTAGACATGCATGGAAATGAAAGGCAATAACGCTACCGAGTGACTCTAAACATCTCCACAGTTTTGGAGGCATTTTGAGGTGGATTGTGGAAGTGGCATGTGACGACCCTGATAATGGCACACTTTAATTTGTTATTGCTGTCTTTTACCTTCTCACCAAATGCATTTCTGTTTGGTATTGGTAGAGTGTGACTGGCAGATGTCATATTTGATTAGATCCGGCCATGTGGTTGACAGGTGCTTTGTCCGTCTTTATACACACCTATGCAAGTTAAGAGCAGCGTGAAATGAAACGGACACTGTGAAGGACCCAGCTAACAAGGAATGTTATAAGAACATTGGCTTGACATTTTCTAAAAGTTCTCACAAAGTTCTCTCAAAGTGTTTCATATCAAAAAGTTATTCTTAAGTTGTTGGTGGAACGTTTTTAAAAATGATACAAAATTAAAGTTTGACAACGTCTTAAAACTGGATGCTTTGCACGTTCCTAGAACATTCACAATTGACAACATTTTTAACATGTTTGTTACTTAATGGAAATGTTAGGGAAACGTTCCTTACCCAAAAATTATTAGCTGGGAACAAAGGCTACCGCTAATGCCAATATCCTTTTACAAGTGACACTCACTGGATATTTGGATTTGGCCCTGTTTACAGAGTTCACCCAGCCAAGATATCAAAGGAAGGACAGCCAGCATACCACCACCGATTAAGGGCAGTCTGCCCATAATTAGAGAAGGCCCCGAAAGACATCCTGCGGCCAAACTCTCCAGCCTAATGCTCCCGCCTTTCAAACTCAGAGACATCAGCCATTCAGAGGCCGACGCCTCCTGCTGTCTGGGATGATGGCGTGATTCCATTGTGTTCTGATTGGCTGGTGCCAACTGTAGTGGTTAACTGTAATTATCAAGCTTGATGTCCTTGAGATGTGGACAGCGCTTTGCAGTAGTTTACTCGCCAACGGATCAGACACACACTGACCGGCACATAAACACTGGCTGAGAATGTGTGCTGTCTGTCTTGAATGGGTTCAGGGTTTTGTCCCTCAGGCTGTGGCAGATCTATTTTAAGACCCCATGAAATTAAAATGAGTGTTTTGTGCCTTTCAGTCCATGAGTGTTAGCTTTGAGGCTACTGGTTTTCTAAACACTGACCAAATGTACTTTTAGCAGCCACATCTGACAGTAGAACAGAGTCAAATAAAATCAACCAAAAACAGTTGATGTGTGTGTGTGTGTATACCAGATATATATGTATGTAGGTTTATGTATATATATATATATGTATATATATTGTGTGCATATATATGTATATATATTGTGTGCATATATATGTATATATATTGTGTGCATATATATGTATATAATTGTACTATATATAGTATGTACTATATATACACAGCATAGTATATATACTGTATATGTATACTGTACATAGATCTGTGTATTATATACATATGTATGTGTGTATAAAACATATCTACATAATATTTACATATATACTCAAAGAGCTTTTGCTGAGAAAAGAGAAGAGGCCTTTGAGATAGTTAGCAGGCAAAGTTAGCAAATGCATGCCTGTTTTAGTTAGTTTAGGTTACTTATGTTACACTAGTCACTGGTCTAATGATTTTCTTTTAACCTATTGAATGGTATGTCTATGTCTTTCTGCTTTAAACAGTTACTATTTAAGGTAGTAAGTTGCTTATTTCAGGGGAACATTATCAAAGCATTTTTCATTTAACTGCACAGTTAAATGTACACCCTTTATTTTCTAATGACAGGTTATTATATTGACAGCTGACAGGCGCTCATTTATACAATTCAATATTTTAATGCATGTTATAGAACTGTTATCTGTGGTTTAAATATAAGAGCTTGAGCCAAAACAGTTATTTGTTAGGCCCAAATAAAGCCAACTGGCAACTACAGAAAAAGCAAGATATACTGTAAGCCTTTCACTGCATCTCACCCAAATTTCACGTTTTAGTAGGAAATATGTAAACACAGGACGTAACTATGGTGGTTAAGTACAATTTCATACCATATTTAAACCAATCTGTCAATTCTTTTCCTGCTTCTCAAAATATTTACTTGCACCATTCCAGATGGCTTGGTGTTTTTGAATGAGGTGTTGAAATAGAAAACATGTAATTGGAAAGCAGTCTGTTTCCTGTAGACTCATATTCCAAGTCTACAGTTTCTGCAGTTCTGCAGGAGATATTTTCCGTGAGCTCTGCCAGTGCTGGTGTGATAGAGGCAGTATGTCTGTCTGCGTGTTGATCTTCTGCTCCCTGCTGTATTGGACCCTGGAGATCTTATACAGCACAACACAGTCCTTGTTTGTTTTGTGGACTGGGCCAGAACAAGTGCAGTACAGGGACCAGGTCTAAGTGGGCTGTGATGCTGATCAGAGCTTTAAACAATCCAGTGTGAGTGTGTGTGTGTGTGTGTGTGTCCTGGAATTCACTACATTATGGAGACCACATGTCCCCTCAAGTATAGTAAAAGCAGTAAATTATGACCTTGTGGGGACATTTTTTAGGTCCCCATGAGGAAACAAGCTTATAAATCTTTTGGAAAATCTAAACAAGCAGAACGTTTTCTGTGAGGGTTAGGTTCAGGGATAGGGTTAGTGTAGGGGGATTGAATATATAGTGTATACGGTATAAAAACTATTACATTTATGGAATGTCTCCATAAAACATGAAACCTACCATCTCTCACTATCTCTCGCTCTCTCACTGGGTGTGTTAAAGAGCGAGTGATGATGATTTTGGGTAGCAGAAGAACTAGTTAACGGCTCTTATTCTGTTGAGAGTCATTGTGCTACACTTTTATCCTCCTGACACACACACACACACACACACACACACACACACACACACACTGCTGCATGGCCCTTACTTTCCACCCACACACACTCATATTCTTTTCTTTGCTTTTGTCTAATGACAGTCTGGATGGTAAAGATGTTACAGTTGATTTACAGCTGCCCTGTGCTTTAATGCAGTGATATATGATATGATTTATGATCTGTAATTGATGATACTACAGTAATAGAAAAGCATGCAACAAAGTGGAAGCTCAGACAATGGCACAGCAGACCCAGGGAAAGGTTACAGCAAACATAATTAACCTTATCATCTTGGCTCATGAATATTAATTAGGTGACAAAACATTCACACCAAGAGTCTAGCTTATTTGCTGAAATGTAGGTGGAGTCAGAGGCCCAAGAATTTTCTAAAAGTGTGTAAGGGTTACAGTAAGGGTTAATCATAATAGATACAATAGCTGCAGGTTCGCAAACAAGATTACAGCCCTCACTTTAACCTAACCTCTGCTAATTTGAGTGTTGCAGTGAACTCAACCAATAGCTGAGGACAGTAATTAAGAGGTGGGGCAGCTCAAATGAATTGAAATGTGTGTTTCCCTCTCTGTGTCAGATCAGCCAGTGCAAAACTCAAAGCAACGGGCAAAACCAGCAGCAGAAATCAAAGTCCTCATTCAGCTTTCCAATCCTCCGACTAAAACCGTTTGAGTGGCTCAGAGAAACTTCAAAGAGGAAGGAAAGGGGAGGGTTTTTTAATTTCAGATAAGACCCCCTGAGCTGAATGTGAACCTCCGGAAACTGTAAAAGTTCACATCTTAATCGACGTGACCGACTGAATTGTGGAGTGAAGAACTCATCTCCGGAGTCCTCATCTTCTGGCCCCTTTTTTCTATAATCTGTATAATCGAAACAGGACGCAGAGTGAGAGGAGTAAAAACACAGCTACCCTCACCAAATCCCAAACTCCAGAGAGACTCACGCGCTCTTACGTGAAGACAGACGCATTTGTTTTGCTGAGCGGGAGTCACATCAGGTTTATTGATCCGCTATAATGCTGCGATCATTATTAAGTCTGAATAAATCTCTTCTTAAGAAACCAATTTTACTTTTCCTTTTTGTTTCTTTAACCGAAAAGATTTTGGCAGAGGTAATAGGATAGATTACTGTATTTCAATTACAGTGTGCGTACGTTTAGAAATTGCTACTTGTAATCAATTATTTGAAATTATAATGGCGCAATATTTGAAGAAGTGAGCATTGTGCATGCGCTGTGTTCTCCGTAAGTGCACGTTAATTGATGCGACACATTACATGAAGCCGCATTGTAACATGTAATTGTAATTGATGCATTGGCAGATGGTGGCACATAATATGATCCATTAGGCCTATGTGCTAGTGAAAGTGCTGTCTCCACTTAAGGTAGCACTAAAGATTTGTTATTGCTCCAAATTGTGAAGGATTGTGGTTTCATTTTTTTATATAATCCAATTATATAAACCTTTAGAGTCAGTATTACTGTAGTCTTTTTATTAATATGCCCCACTGTAAAAGCATTATGTGATCAATAAGTCATGACAATATGTTTTTAAATTACTGTAACTCATCAAAATTAGTTTCAACTTTGTTACAACAAATCAACACCAGTCAATATTGTAAGTTTGTATTTTTACAGCCAATTTGATGTAACTTTAAATTGAAGGCAACTAAATTTTAACCATTACACCTGTCTTAAAAATATACAGCACAGACACAAACATATTTATACAAACATATAAATATCGACAAGTTCTTTAAATATGTATATATTCATATTTAACCTGCGCCAAAGCAGGCATTTTTGATTGGACAGCTGGATTTTCAGTGAGTTATATTTCAGCCTGTTCCTCACACTAAGCTTCTGTATGACTTCAGAAGTCTCCAAGTACTTTCTTCGTACTTTTATACTGCTTTTCTTTCTTGGAATGTGACAGATGTTGTGACTGGGAGCTGTCATACAAAAAAAGAAGTGTGTGTGGTTTATTCAAAATGTTCCTTTTGTTTTCCACAGAAAAGAAGTAGCGAAGCAGTTTGGAATAACATGAGGTGGAGTAAATGGCAGTTTTCATTTTTGGGTGCACTGCGACTTTAAAACAGCAGCTTAGTTTGAGTCTTAAACAGAGTGTAGTGTGCAGATCAGATAAGGGGCTTTTCTGTGAAGCATAAAGCATATCCACCTTCCTGAGGCATTGACCGTGAGTGAGGGAAGGAAATGGACTGCATCTTTACCCTGCAGTTCTGTGAGGAAAAAGGGACAGTTATATATATGCCAGTTAAGCACCATGCTATACATATATATAACTGCTATATATAACTATATATATATATATATATATATATATATATATATATATATATATATATTTTTACCATACATAGGGGCAGTTATATATATTTATGAACAACGTGTCGGGTTCACCTACCCAGCTAACAGGAAACGCTGGCTAAAGTTCTCTAAGCATTTTCTCAAAGATATCAACGTTCTTGCAGTAATGTTAGTAGAATATTTTTAAATGTTATATATCCATAACGCTTTGTTGTTAGTGGAATGTTATTAAAACGTTCTGCAATTATTTTAATACATCATCAAAATAAAAAATATAAAAAGGTACGCTTTTAAGATTTTGTTACTTAATGAAAACGTTAGGGAACATTCTTACAAGCTAAAATTGTTGATGATCTGAGTTGACACTTTCAGTACTCAGGCTGCCGGTTCAGTACTCATCTGAAGTATAAACTGGATAGTTACTGCCCATTAACTCCACAGTAATTGCCATTTCCTGCCAAACTGACCTCGTGCTGCGCGCAGGGCACTTAACTGACAGTCGATTCAGGAAATTTTTACTGATACACTCAATTCTTCCCTCATTAAAAAGTTTTACACATAAATGAATTTGGAACAGTGTTTAAAATGCGCTCACTTTAGATTTCTTCAGTCATATCAGTGTCCTAATAAAAGCTGTTGTATTTTACATGCAGTACATGGTGGCTGCCCTGTTGGTCACGTGACCAGCCAAATATTACCAGAGACATTACAGTAGTTGCTGACACAGAGATGACAATTTAATGCAACAGAATGACAGCTTTTTGTTTATGCAAACTGTCTCTCTTTTAGTAGTTCTTATCTTAAGCAATAAACTTAAATTATATGTCATTCTTTGTATCCATCAATGAATTATGTATTGAACAGATACAGTGTCCTTGCTGCCTGGAAATCTCTAACAACGTTCAATCGGAGAAAAAAACAGTTTTTTTCCAACATCCAGAACTCCTAAAACCAGCTTTTTCCTGGTGTTAAAGTTTTTGGATTTTATTCTTCAAATGTTTGTACTTTGTGACTGACAGAATGCAAACCTTTTGGGAAAAACCTTTTTTTCTTTTTTCAAAGTTTGTTTTGTCTCCTCTCTGTGGGCAGCGTCAGAAATCAGATGTCTGTTATCTGTCACAGTTTTTATGCTAACAAGAGAAGGGCAGAATAGATCAGCCCAGTATGAACAGTGGATTAAGACGTCATTGACCAGTTTGAGACGCTGTTTGTTTTATTGACGTTTCTCAGCGTGTACTGCATGATCTTTTCACCATGACTCTCCCGTTTTGTCTTTCCTCAAACAAACATTCAAGCAGAAAGATAATGAACAAGTCCCTCAGCAGTATCATATTGATGTTTCTGCCTCTGGCGGTGGCGTGATTGACCACAATTGTCATGTTTATTTTGATGCTTGCTGTCTTTGGCTGCAGGAGCTCGGCTCTTAGCTTCAGATAGAATCTGTTGTTTTTGTTGAAGTTCTTATTGAGTTTGTTTTATGACAATAAGAAGGTGATGTGCATTAAGGTGATTTTATAATATAATATCAAATTGAATATAAATACAATTTAGAATTTCTTTCACAAGGTTTTTCAGCGCTACAGCAATGAAACGAAGAGCAAAGATGCACATTTTGGTGTGTAATGATGCCTTTTTATATGCTCTGTCATTTGCACTTTGAGAATTATGGGAAATGTCGATTTCTTCTGCAAACCTGTAGTCATAAGCTACTATTCTTATTTGCCTATTCTTCACCTATACTTATTCTTATTATTATTAAACTGTATGTGTTGCAATCACAACTACAGTTGCTTATGTTTCATACCAGTTAGCTTTCTCAGTGATTGTGACAATAAACTGACATGCCCACTACACCAATGGTCAGTGTTATTGCATTGTATTATCTGAGTGGGGTAAAGCTAACTAAGTATGGGTCACCATACTTAACCAGCACATCACTTCTCTTCTCTGGTTAAAGTCAACACAATGATGAGTGTAGATGAGTGTAGACCTTACATTCTGTATTGTAAATAAAAACTAACACTATTACAAGAGAGATAAAATACTAAATTATTACATTGTTCATGAATGACTTTGGCTCTCACAAATATATAAGCTGTGTATGAAGCTGTGGTCTATCAGTAGGGCAGCATGGCTCCTGTACAGCTCTCCATGAGGAGTACTTTGTATGTGGGTGTCGTGTGTTTTGCATGCCCAAAAGGCTCTGAGTTTGTTTTGCAGTGGTGAAGTGCAGGCCCACAGCAATCATAATCCAGCAGTCTGTGCCTCTTTCTGTGGTGGAAATTCATGCCTCATCTATCAAAAACAGTTGTTCACACTTCAGAGGTCTCAGACAAGCTCTTGGAAGCTCTGGGATACTGCAGAATTCACAAGCATGAAAACAGTGGTACATGCAATAGCGCTGTATGGTTGTGACCAGAAGGGCGGCGACACGTTAAAGAATGGTTTTGGGTTCATCTGGTTTCGTTTATTTCACGGTTGGTGTTTATCATGACCTCCCACGCAATCTACACAATATTAGTGGAGACAACAGTCTGATACATTTTCACACTGTAGCCCAAATCTGTTTTTTCTAGCTATATTTTTCCATCTTATTTAAAGGAACAGTTGACCTTTTGTCTTAGATGATTTAGCACACAAGTTGAGATGACTGCTTAAATATTTTTATGATTTTATGGGGCTTATGGGATAGCCACTGCCCAGCTACCAGGGAACATTCCCAAAACATTGGCTAACATTCTCTAAAACTTCTCTCAAAACTATCAAAAACAATCTTGCAGTAACATTAGTAGAACTTTTTTAACGTTATATGTCATATATTGAAAATGTTATTTTGTTAATTATTCTTGGGACATTTTAAAAAAAACATTACAGAATTAGAAAAATGTTTGAACAATGTTCTTATAACCAAGCAATTATATTAATACAACGCCTAAAAAACTAGACGTTGTGAGCATTTCTAGAACATTCAAAATAACATTTTTAATGTTATTGTTATTTAATGGAAATGTTAGGATTAATTCTTGCAGCTAAAATTGTCCGCTGGGTGATCAGCATTAACTATAGTTTTATGGAAAAGAGCAGTGTTTTCCCAAAATTTTATTTTTGTGTTTAACAAAAGGCCATACAGTCGTACAGGTTTGAACGGACATAAGAATGATAAAAATGAAGACTTTTTTATTATTTTCATTTGTGGGTGAACTATTTCCTTAAATGCTAAAAAATCATCAGTTCACATTTTTGTGAAATAGTTTTGTTACCTGTCAGTGTATATTCATAGTTCACAAGTTACATGTAAAACCTATTAAATGAGGTATTCAGTACCTTTCTCTTACTCTCTGTCTCTATGCTCTCTATCACTATTACATTTGGTGTCATGCGCACACACAGATACATGTACGAATTTCCCAACCTCACACTATTCTTCACATTTGATGCAACAAATAAGAGCATTTTGATGTCCCTGTGGTCTCTGAGATGCTTTCACACCCCCGCCGTGCCACTTCACTTCCTGTCTCCCTCTGTCTTCAAGTGAAGCCATTTTTCTTCATTTGGTCTCGGGCTCTTTACACAGTCAATCTGATTGTTTCGTCAAAGGTGCCATTTTGCAAATAAATAATCAAATTTGGATTTCTTCAGGTCTTTAGGTTACTCATAACAGGGGAAAACAGAACAACAAATCACAACCAGAGTCATTTTTATTGGCCGGTTTAACTGTGAAGTATCAGTATCAGTCAGATTGGATCTCATTTCTCTGCTCACACACCCAGCACACGTGTGTTATTTTTTGCACAATCATAACAGTATGGTTTCCTAATTGCCTATCAAATGTGCACAGCATAGCAGAACCCCTGAGGTCCCCAAAGAGACCGCTTTGATTTGATTTCAAGGAGATTTGTTGGCTGGATTCAGTGGACCACTAAAGGAGGATTAGAGAGGTTATTTCAGGATTAAAACAGGCTTGTCATTTAATTTGCTCTCTCAGAGGCAAATGAGATCAAGTATCACTGCCCAGGAAGGTCTAACTCTTTTACATATTTACTGTGTGTTTTGCCTATTTACATGGGCTGCACTAGGTAAGAATTTAAGCCAGTGTAAGATTTAGTGCTTAACTTACATCATTTAACACAAATGATTTTGGCTAGACTTAACCTATCTGATACCTCTCCACTGAAGAGCCCAGTGATGGAGGCCTGCATGAGCAAATTAAATATTGAATCCAGCCTAAAAACTGAATGCTGTCACCTGCCCCAAACCGAAATGACTCTTTAATTTCTTTTTTGAGTGAGCAGATTTTGGCCCACATGATTTTTTCCATTATACATATTTGATTACAAATGTTTATTTTTTGCATACTTTTATTTCATTAGCATTTAATAGTGTGCCAAGAACTGACTCAAAGATAGTGTGTATTTTTACAGACAATTTTCAGTTTTTTCTTTAAAAAGCCCCCATCCAGCTAACAAATTTAGGTTGTTACATTTCTATAAAGTTTGCAGTAACAAACATTATTTTGGTACTTCAAGGAACATTCAAAATGTCCAGTTTTTTAGACATTGTGTTGAAATTCTGTTTTTAACTTTGTAACGTTTTTTTTAATTTTTTTAACGTTCGACTAAAACTTAACAATAACATTTTTGATATGATAAATAACAATAAAAAGGTGATACTAATGTTACTGCAAAACTTTTTCCTAACATTGAGAGAACTTCTTCCTAACGTTCAGAAACTATGTTCTGAAAACGTTTCCTGTTAGAGGGGCGGACTCAGCAGACCTCTATCCTATTGTATTCTTGTCTAACTTCCAAAATCTGTGATGACTTTGATCAGTAGTTTGGTATCATCTGAATTTGTCATTGTCAGTTTAGATGGTGTATATTTGGCTTGGCCAGTCAGCTGTGAATATTTTTCTTCAAAAGCCGAATGTGCCCTGAGAACAAGGAGGGGCTTTGATTGATGACTGCGCTCGACCCAAATACAAATTAAAAATGAGAATGATTAGTCCTTAAAAGAGATTAGAATGAAAGACGAAGCCGAGAGATCTGGGAATGAGTTGTGTCGACAGCCAGCTTGTCTTAATGAGACACTCCCCACTACTAAATATTCATATTTATTTTCATTTATTCTTATGATGACATTACAGCAGCAGACAGGATGGAAGGATGAAAACGAGTAAAAACCCCTAAAGTGCCATCCCAGCTAATAGGGAATGTTCTCAGAATGTTGGCTAGCATTTTCTCTGAAAAACATTCTTGCAGTAACGTTAGTAAAATGTTTTTAAAAACATTACAGAAATAGAAAATTGTTAAATAATGTTCTTATAACCAAGCAATAATGTTAACACGATGTCAAAAAAACTGGATCTTTTGAACACTCCTAGAACTTCCTTAGAATGCTTTTAATGTTTTTGTTACTTAATGGAAATGTTAGGGAAACGTTCTTACAACCTGAAATTGTTAGCTCATTTCTTCAATACAGGCATGAACAGGAGAGGAGTGAAAGCTCTTGTTCCAAACCTCCACACAGACAAATAATAAACAAAAAGCCTCCACAGAGAACAACATCTGTAAACGAAAACGATTCGCCTGTTCTCCCGCAAATCCATCAAACTGCTTTTTCAGATAGGCCTTCCTTCCAATTGCTCAGAGCACTGAACTCCCTACAGTCAACATGACAATATTCAAAATCCCAAAGTTTTATACTGTCGGCTTGTCTTTCATGCAAAATTTGAGGAACAGCAGAGGCTGACGCAACAGTTCTGGCACTTTGTGCCAGATTTGAGGTGGCTGGATAAAAGAAGACTTTATTTCTGTGACGATCTGACATTTTTCTTCATTCTTTAGGATCGTAGAAATGGAATTTGGCTGATTACTTATCAGTCCCATCCACATTGTCTTTCTCCATTTAAAGCAGCTTGGACAGCTCAACACTGTCTGTTTCTCTAATGGAAATGTTTTGTTGTTTTAGTAAGCTGCCGCTGTTTTCCGACCCGATAGCTTGAAATGTAAGTAATTATTGTGGGTTTTCTATAGTCAATTTTTATATGAGAAAACATGGATTTTATGCCGTTTTTATGGAATTTTGTCATTTTTTAACTACAGTGCAGTTTAAAGGAATTCTGGTTAGTATCTCATATGCTTTCATCACGTTTTGTCAATTTATGCTACCCATCGAGATCTTCACCTTATCATGCTTTGAGTTGGGGGTGTGGCTAGGGTTGGGGCGGAGTTGGGATTAGCTGCTGTTTGTATGGTGGGTAGCATAATCTGATAAGGTAGCAGAGATTGTCAGAACAATAGCACCATAAGGACTCTGATGGACTCCTGCATGGTAGCACATCCAGCTAACAGAGAATGTTTTCAGAAGATTGGCTAACGTTCTCTAAAAGTTTTCTCAAAATTATCTCAAAGTTATCAAACTGTTCCTGCAGTAATGTTAGTATAACATTTTTAATATTATATGTCAAAATTGTTATTCTTAAGTTGCTAGTGGAACATTTTAAAAACGTTACTGAATTAGAAAAATAACAATCTTATAACCAAGCAATGACGTTAATCTAAATCTCAAAAAAAAAACAGGACGTTTTGAACATTCCTAGAACTTTCATAGAACATTTTTAATGTTTTTGTTACTTAATGGAAATGTTACAGAAATTTTCTTACAACCTAAAAGTGTTAGCTGGGAGTGTGACCCAATATGACCTCCTTGATCAATGGTCTCGTTTCTTCAAACAATTCTGTACTGGGTACAGAAGTACCGGGTAATATTGCTGGAGTTTTTCAGTTGTCAGAGATGAATGAGGAAGGAGATAAAATCATTATGAGGCGAATCAGAGGTCTTTAAAGAACACTTGACCGACTACTTACCACCATTCAGCTCCACCCAACTGCACTGATTGCATTTGTGAAAAGACATGGGCGGCCCATCATCTCACACGCTCCTGTTCTTATTAATAAGCAGATCAGCATGCCCACAGATGACACCCTGAGATGACGGCCAAGGCCAACATAAACGACTTCCTCTCCTCTCCAGAGCACCATAGAAACAGAGCTGAGATCTATCATTATTATGACGTCATCACATCCTGTCTGCATTCAAACTGATGATGGCCTTCACAGAGCGCTCAGATGGAAGTTTTATTCAAATGACACGTTGTGCACACACAGGAAAATCCGCCGTAAGGAGAAATTTGCCGTAGCTGAAATATGAGCCTTGTAGCTTGTGATGAAATGAAGCTGCTAAACGGAGCTACAGCAGAGTTTTGCATTGTCTGTATATAGGTTAAGTGTAGAGTGTATATTCATAGCCCACAATTTGAAGTAGTTAAGGTACAGTCAGGTTACAGTCCCCCTTAAAAAAGCAGTAAGCAGCACTCCAGGAATGAAGTTTAAGCTTTTTTGACAGTCTGCTATATGCGGAGACAGCGATATATTGTGCCTTACAGGACCACAGTGTATATAACTATATACATATAAATAAATAAATAAATATATATATATATATATATATATATATATATATATATATATATATATATATATATATATATATATATATATATATGTGTATATATGTATATGCACAGTATACATATACACATTTAAAAAATTAACTTTTTTTTTAATAAAGTTATTAAAACCAAGGAAGTTAATACAATGTCTACAAAACTGGATGTCAAAGTAACATTTTTAACATTTTTGTTACTTAATAGAAATGTTAGGGAAACGTTCTTACAACCTGAAATTGCTAGCTGGGAATCTTCTATTATAGTATCTAATAAGCGGAGCACCACAGTGATGGTCCGCTTTTAGCACAAACTCATTTACAACGGCTGTCCGCGTCTGTTATCAACAGCCTTTCTGCGTTGACTGTGAATAAGTGAGGTTGGTTTAGTTTCATAGTGCGTAGAAAAGCCAATTAATCTCCCCTTATTCAGCTCATCGATTTCATCAAGTGATAAGTCTGAAAAGGCAATTTTAGAAACCAAAGCTGACAGTTGCTGTTGGCTCATCACATCTTAAAACTGCTTAATGGCGTTTCAGTATATCACTAAATACATACAGAACGATATTTGTCTTGATTGTCTGTCATGGGTGGATCGATACATACTACGAGTTTCAGTTCTGGTTCTCTGCCTCAGTTTTCATGTGTGTTTATATTAGATGTGGTGAGAGAGAGAGAAAGAGAGAGAAAGAGAGAGAAAGAGAGAGAAAGAAAGAGAGAGAGAGAGAGAGAAGAGAGAGAGAGAGAGAGAGAGAGAGAGAGAGAGTTGATTTTATTGACCACCTGAATCAGTCTTGCGTGTTCCCCCTCTAACAAAGTTGGGGTGAAACTTTGTTAAAACTATAGTGAAGTTTTTAAAGGTGCTAAATAAATAAGGCTTGACTTATAGCTTTGGAAACGGGGTTTTTTGCCTTTGCGATATATCTTAAATACGCAATTTAAGACTATTTAGGGGGCATTTTTCAGAGGATCAGTCCTGTACTCTGTTATTTACTTTCCTGCTACATTAGAACCTTGTAGGACATACATACTGTTTGTGAAAGTTATAGACTTTTTTTCATTACATAGTTTTAAAGAAAAAAGCTATTGGCATTATTAAAAGCTCATTACATATGTAGAAGTCAAACTGTTTTCCACTGAAAGCTGCATCGTAACTTTTTCCTCTTACCCCATCTGTTGAAAAAATGAGGTTACTTTAGACTTTTTTCATTACATATGTTGAAGTCAAATGAAGCCAGACTAACATTTCCAGAGAAATCGGACCCAACAGCTCAAATTATAAATTATACAAATTTACAAAGTTATAAATTTACCATTGTAAATTGGGCTAAGGTAAGGAGACAGTTTTGAACCTGTCATGTACTTGCTCAGTTACTGTTTTTTTTCCTTTTTAACCCAATAAAGTTACGGATTGTAACTTTAAATATATTGGCTAGCAAATTTGTGTCTGATTGTATACAAAAAGTTCATATGCATATGCACAGAGAGAGTTTGAGTATGTGTTTGTGAGTGGAGGAATAATTGTTAGGAGATATCTTAGCTGTCATTTAAGCAGAACTCGATTATCCTTTTGCCTGCTGTTCAGGGTTTGTTGGGTCCCTCAGAAGAGGCTGTTCAGACTGTCTGCTCTGGAATTCTGTGCTCTCTGATGACAGCCGGTTGACAGGTGCACCTGCACCCGGATCAGATGATGCCACTCCCGTGTGTTTATCAGTGCAGGGTCCTCTGATTGTTAAAGAGCTATAACCATAAATACCCACCCAGCTCCTGTTCCATTCAGTGCATTGTGTAAACATTTTTATCCATGACATGTTAGCCTGCAAACACCTGGCCTTGTTAACTTTTCAGGGTAAGATCTGCCTCAAAAACTTCTGTTTGAGTTTCTCATTGTGGATGCTAAGTTGGAATACATCCACACCCAGTTATGCTTGAACCCTTTCATTTTGTCCATCCTTCCTGCCTAATTCATTCTGTCAATTCATTTGTTGGCTGGAAGTTTTAATAACACGTTCCATTTTACCAGGTGTGCTACATGATAAAGTGAAACATTCTTCATCTATAGCTGCACCACCTAATTCTTTCCACTAATTATAATACCGCGTCGCAGCTCTGCCGTCGCAAAAGCGCCACTTTCCTTTATGTCTTTGACTTTATGTCAAAGACTCGCTTTCTTTGACGCTGGGGAGCGGAATTAGCTTATAGATTTCAAATTAGCATGTTAAATTTTTGCTTTGCTTGAGTCAGAATCCAATCAAAACCCCTCTCTTACCCAGCACACTGGTCCGCTCAAGCATAAAATATTTGTTTCAGCTGGTCAGCACCTGAGAAGGTTGTTATTCGGGCTAAAAGTTTTTTTAGTGACATCGTAAGCTATTTGTTTCAACAGGCAACAGCAAGTTTCTTATAAATGATTTAATCACCTTCTTGTCATTCAAATCTTGTTTGACTTTCTTATGTGGAACTGCAAATTTGGTAGAAGGTTCAGCAAAAAGTTTTGAATATGCTGTGATTGTAAATATGATTTGCATAAACTATTTCTTTATTCCACCTTCTATATTTAGATCTTATACCAATTAAAGGTGTAATCCGTAACTTTTGTTTGAAACTCTGCAATTTTATCTCTGAAACATAAAATTGCAGGTTTCTTTACGCACTTTTCATTACTTAGGTCGAAGTCAAATAATGCCAAACTTGGACATTTGTTAGGAAATCTGACCCATCTGACCCAAAGCTTCCGTAATACATTATATACTTCGATTCAAAAGATCTCAACTTTATTTTGTAAAAAAATATTTTTAGGCATTTTTAGGTTTGGCCAAACTTTATATTTCTTTCGTTTTAGCAGACACATAGAGACAACCTATATTCACAGTTTACTGTCGTCTACTGACGTTGATTTTAAGAGAGATTCTGTCATGTGAGGTTAAACTCTATATAATGAAGTCTACAGACAGGCAATTTGCAGGCCCACAGGGTACATTGCTTCTAATTCTACAAGAGGGTGTGAGTAGAATTAGACTATATGTACATTAGGAACAGTAAAGCAGCTCTCCACAGTCAGGCTGTGCTGAGTGGCTTTTAATCAGAAGTAAAAGCACAAGTCAATTGAATAAAACGTTATCCGAGAGCCCTAAAGTGAAGGTAGAATTTATGGTACATTATGTTGGCCTGATAAACAGGCTTCATGTGAAATTTTGCCCAACAAGTCGTTCCTCACCTAGTGCTCAAAAATTCACTCTCCTGTTTCTCACCTTAAAGCAGCCCGGAACATCGGCCAAATTGATTTTGTGCAAACGCTTACAAAACGCTGGAGCACTTTTCATTCATCAGGCATTTCTCGTCCTTTCTTCTATTCATTTAAATTTTAAAAAATCATTTGTTCCTCTGTGCCCAGGCATGAGGTCTAGCATCTAAAATGCTCCAATTATTGTTATGACGTATTTAATATTGTTTCAGCTCTGTTGGAATGTTGGTATTGTAATATTACAAAGAGAGTTTTTCAGGGTGTAGATTTATGTTAATAATAAGACTTTCTGTGTGAATTACAATGATGAAGACGGCAGCTTCTGCATTCATACATGTCTCCTGGAGTTTTAATGTGTGACTTACTCATGACTTTTCAAAGTCAGTATCAGGTACTCCATAATTATGCACGTCATATTTAATGTCGGATAATGTAAAAGGCAGACATAAATTCGACCTCATATATTTCCATATATCAGCTCTGTTCTAAAATGTAGTGAGCTGCCTTTTACAGTCCATTTGTAGTTCAATACAACTGAATCATTTTTATACATCTCCAGTATTGAATAAAATATTTTTATTTATAAGTAAGATTTCTCTCATTTCGTCCTGCATCATGCATTTTTTGTTTAAATTTGACGCAGTGCATTGTGGGATTGTCTTCATCATGAAGCTTGCTGCTCGTGTCCTGCTACCTTAGTTTGGCAGACTTTGAGCAAAAGCATGCTGTCAGTGCCTTGAAATGCCTAAAATGTCCATGGAGAAAGCTTAGTGGGTTTTTAAAATGGAGCAAAATGACGTTACAGTGATGCTTACACAGCATAGTTTGATTTCTGACAATTAAAACTACAACCCATAACTTTTGTCTCTCTATCTCCATCTCTGATACTTTTCTTAATGGATGTTGAAGTCAAATGATTCCAGACTTACATTTGATTTCAAAAGGGGAAATTGGAGCTGACAGCTCAAATGATATATCATGATCATAAGCTGGTGCAGGGGTAAGGTACGGATGCAGTACTGTCTGAACTGTCATGTACTTGCACAATAACTAATTTTTGTTCATTTTTAACTAAATTTTGGATTGCAGCTTTACATATCAGCAAATCAGATATTATCTCCCACAGATATGAAGCAACCTTTCTTAGATATAATCTTCTCCAAACTGTCCAAGAAACAGGAAGTTACAAGCCATAATAAACATTTATTTTTCTGAGGTATAAGGCTGTCTCATTACAGTCTTTCCCCACAATGCTTGTTCATTTGTGTTGCACAATAAATTGTCTCTCCCATTGCTTTGTTTCATATTTGATTTGTTCATCCACACTCAATCATGTTTCTGTCTTTCTGAAAAAAATTTTTTTTTAACAAACCTAAGGTCACCCCTGCCCAGAGGTCAGGAAATGTCAGAGTCCAAACAGTAATTGATGGTCCAGAAGCAAGATATGAAGATATACTGTAAAGCTGAAATGTTCAGTTGCCCAAATAGGTTTTACTTGCGGCAAAAGACCCCTCCACCCCCACCCAATGATTCACACATTTCCTTCTCTTATCTTCCTTTGACCTTGAATCTGTAGATAGAGACCCTCATATGTGGTCTCCACCCCCTGATAGATACAATTTATTATCTTGTCTCTCGTTTGTGCGCTTTCATATTCTCTCCCCTCACCGTCCTCGTCTTCTCTCCAAAAATAAATTCTCAAATTCCAGGCACAGAGAGGAACAAATCAATGTATTTCTCATTTTAGGCAGTAAATTCAGACTTTGTTCAGAAAGCTATCGCTTAATCTATTGTTAAAAAGTGTGTGGAATGTGTTGAAAGAGCAGCGGACGGATGGATGGGGGTGTTTAGTTTTGATGGGATTCTTAGATCATTAAGCTTTGCTGGATTTCATTGGATAAGAGGGACTGAACTCGTCTCCCTTTCATCTGCTGTCGTTCTCGCCTTTGATATTCGCAACCGATGGGAGAGTCGAAAATAGGCCTGTATGCTCGGTATAGGATGGAAATGGCATTTAAAACTGCAGAGGTAGAAAGAAATGTTACGTTTTCTCGTAGTTTAAAGAAGATCAGATGTTTAAGTCGCTTATGGTCGGATGAAAAATAGGTCAGAGTATTTGTAAATTATATTTTTATTTTATTTAAACTGTTTGGAAATGTGTTCAGTTTGTTGCTGCGGTTTGGTTTTCAACGTTTCTGAACCGGTTTCTCCTCAGGGACTGAATCATTATTTAAAAACGACAAATATAAAAAATAAAGCTACAACATGACATCACTAACCCGTCATGGTATTTTTCACTGTGGTAAAACCCTCTGAAATCTCACTCTGGTGTCTGTTTTCACTATTTTTTCATCCCACTTCTGCCAGTTTCATTCAGCACCCGCCCACTCTATCTGAATTTAACTCAGAGTGGTTTCACACTGTCCCTGCTTACAATTAATGTGTTCTCACACAGTCCTGCTTAATTGAGGTCCTGTTATCCCAATATCCCAGCTAACAGGGAATGTTCTCAGAACATTGCCTCTAAATCTTCTCTAAAAGTTCTTTAGAAATTATCCAAAAAACATTCTTGCATTACAGAGTTTAAGTTTAGATAACATTCTTATTCTTAGCAATAACATTAATGCAACATTAAAAAAAAAAAACAGGCAGTTGTGGCCTACTGGTAAGTGAGTCGGGCTTGATCAGAAGGTTGCTGGTTTGATTCCAGCGCTGGCAGGTAGCAACTAAAGTGCCAAACCCCTGATTGCTCCCTGGGCACAGTATTATGAAGGCTGTGGGTTATTTACAGTATTAAACATTAGTATGTGTGTGTTTACTCCTCACCAGTGATGGGTTAAATGCAGAGGTCACATTTTGAGTATGGGCTATTTGTCACCTATATCTGACAAATTTGTCACTTTCACTTTTTAAAAAACAGAACAATTAAAATGTCCCTAGAACATTCCAAAAACATTTTTAAAGTTTTTGTAACCTAATGAAAACATTCTGGAAACATTCTTACAACCTAAAATTGATAGCTGGGATATCACATTTATGAGGTCATTTGAAGATTGTCTTGGAAAATGGTGGGCTGTGCAGTCACAAAGGTTCGGAATCACTGCATGGAAAGACAAGGTTTTTTTACTGTGCTGGTGGGATAATGAAATCTGAAATGACTGACACTTAATCTGTTTGTGAGTCTGTTTTCCACTCACAGTCTGCGATCTCTACACCTGCAGTCTTGATCTCAGTTAGACCACCTGTCACAGTTTATGAAGAAGCCCTTTGATTCTCCATTTATTTGTTTTGGATATAGTTCATCTGCTTCATCCTGTGTTTTCCACCATTGTCACCAACACGGAGGGAAACGGAGATCAGCTGACAACAATGTTTGAATGATTTGATTATTTAGAATTGAATTAGAAGCACATGCTAAACAGATTTGATCTGAAATTAAATAATATTTTACCATAATAACAGAGGGTTTACTTTGTTGTACTGCAGTATTTGTTTTACTTTGTTTTGTTTTTTTCTTTAATTTCCCCATCACTCTGTAGATGAAAATTGTCACAAATTTCATACAGTATCTCAGTTTTACTCTTTTTGACGAGTAACTGCGGTATTAATTAATGTACCAGTTTGCATTTTCATCAGACTGTCGGTCAGTGCCTTAATTAATTTTGAGTCTCTTGTGTCAGCTCATAATAAAGATGGGAATTCTTCAGAGCCTGTGACTGACACAGAAAAACATTAGGAATAAATGGATAAATATAAACTAATTACCGCACGAAGAGGCACTCGAGTTCTTAGGGCAACCTCTATTTTTGATTCGCTGTAATAAAATTCCTCTTAAAGCAAAACGAAAATGATTGTTAATCCCTGAAGCTCCACTCAAGCCATCAGGAGAAAGTGCTCTAAAAAGCCCCAGTGTTCACACAGCCATTAAAAACACCTAAACTGTGCCCCACAGTTTAGGTGACCCTTAGTGTGGAAATGAAGCAAACTTGGTTTAGTGGGATTAAATGTGAGTACTTTGAAAGCTTTAATTCAGCAGCCCACCATCTCATGTACAGTATTTCAAGAGTCATTAATCATATGTTGCCAGAGAACAAAAATTATAATTGCACAGTGGGTTTCTCATCGGTGTTATATGTGACTTGAAGCACAATGTGACTTGAGTTCTAAAACTCCACAACCCATCACAGAATCGACTGCTGGTGACATTGTTCTTGTATGAGCTTGGCATCTCTTCAGATGGGTGAGCCAAACACCAAGTTAAAAATTGTTTAACCTAAATTTAAAATCCTTTTATCACTTACCCATCTAACAGGGAACCATGTGAGAACGTGAGGAATGTTCTCTAAAAGTTCTCCCAAAGTTATCAAAAACGTTCTTGCAATAACATTATTCTTAAGTTGTTAGTGGAACATTTTGAAAACAAAACAAGAGTTTTTATAACATTTTTGAATAACATTCTTATAACCAAGCAATAATATTACTACAACGTCTAACAATCTGGTAGATTTGAACATTCCTAGAACTTTCGAAACAATATTTTTATTATTTTTGTTATTTAATAAGAAAACGTTCTTAAAACCTAAAATTGTTTGCTGGGCACATACACGTTTTGCTTTCATTTTATAAAAAGAGGATTGAGATTGTCCTGTCCAACATCTCCCTTCATGTTCTAGAAACAGAAAATCATATCAGGTTTGGAACAAGAGGGTTACTATATAACTGAATTTTCATTTCAGGATGAACAAGCCACCACTGTCTGGCTGAACTGTATGTAGCGTTTTCAGACTGACCTCAGCAAGGGCACCTCTGAGGACACTGAGGGCAGAGCTGCAGCGGTTGCTATGTGATGGCTCACTCTCCCTGCTCTGTCCTCACTCACTTTCATTTATGTTCCATCTTCTGTGCCAATCATCTTTCCATTAGTATTCATTTATCTCTTTATAGCTTTACTCCCTCTTGGCCTTGGGGAGGTCTCGCTCCCATCTTCCCTCCATTGTTTTTATCTGGCTAAATCAACATGCTTGGCCCTCCACATCTTTCTCAGCAACAGACACACTAAAAGCCCATTAATTAAAGTTCTGCTGTGCCAGAGAGACTCACTCATTCACAGACATTCAAACCATATAAAGAATTAGAATTGGCACCCTCATCAATATTTTATTCATTTATTTTTATGCTACTGTGACTTTGTAGTAAAACAGACGTTTTAATTGTTATTTGCCAAATGGCGGCGATTATTATTTTTTGCTGGCTCCGCAGAAGGCGGTGAGATTGCTCTCAAAATGATAGTCTTCTGCAACGGCACCCTGGCTTGTCGCACAAGGCTGTTTGATGAATAGAAATCACTTGTTGGTTGAACCTCATTTGAATTAAATGATTGCAAAACATACCCGCCGCTCCCTCCAAAAAAACCCGCAGCTCCAAGCTATAGACAAAGATGTTTTCTATCATTATATGTTGATTCTTAAAAGCAGAAAAAATAGTTGATTGTTTTTGGGCAGCGCACCATGCTTCGTTCAACTAATCAATGAAGTCTTTGTGTTTCAGTTGCAAATGTTGGATGCAAAACAAACCTGCATCAGGGTTCAATGTTTTTGTTTCAATATGCAATGGCCTTATTTCTGATTCAGGGCCTCTGCTTAAAGCTGCAATCTATAACTTTTTTGAGTTAAAAAAGAACGTATATCAGTTAATCAGTTATTGAGCAAGTACATAACAGTTCTGTGTTCAACAAAATCTCCTTACCTTACCCCGATTCACAACGATAAGTTAAAAATAATGTTTTTGTAGGGTCCAATTTCCTAGGAAATGTCAGTTTGTCTTCATTTGATTTTGACATACGTAATGAAAGTATGTAACGTAACCTGCAATGTTTTGTTTCAAACAGAGATGGCGATAAAGAGACAAAAGTTACGGATTGCAGCTGTAAGAACTATGAGATAGAAAGAAACTGAAGAAACAAGAACAGAAGGACAATTAAGCAAGGATCAGATGGAGATGTACTTAATTAAAGTTGTTTTCTCAGTACTTGAATGGTGGGAGTTTGTAAGAGCAATTATGAGCCGCGTGATGTTTGTGGATGTTCACAGGGGACGAGAATATCTATGTAAATAGATCATTTTATGTGAAATTATGAAAGGTGCCAAAATAAAGATATGCCCTCTGGAGATCTGCACAGGCATTAAATTGAAGCCTAAACCCATGAGCTCATAAACAAGACCGGATGACTGTCGAATTTTAAAGTCGTCTTTGTGAGGTTCATGGTACTTGTCAGTTTGTCCACCAAACATTAATTATACTCACAGTGAGAAAAAGACTGTACTTGCTTCTTTAGTAAAGGATGTACTTACCATATGCTGATTGACCAGGGTGGTAAAATATTGTTGTATTAGAACCCCCGAGGGCTCAAGGTTTTTGCTGGTTAGTTTGCTTCAGTTAACCACTAACTGTACTTTTAAGTGAAAGTGACATATTTGTCTGATATGGTAACCCATACCTGAAATGTGACCTCTGCATTTAACCATCACTGGTGAGGAGTGAACACACACTGCAAGTCGTGAACACTCACACACACACCCGGAGCAGTGGGCAGCACACTACTGTTCCCAGGGAGCAATCGGGGGTTAGGTGCCTTGCTCAAGGGCACTTCAGTTGCTGAAAACCGCTGGAATTTTCAGCGCTGGAATTGAACCAGCAACCTTTTGATTACAAGTCAGACTCACTAACCAGAAGGCCACAACCTACTCTATTTTAGACCAATAAGTAAGTTTTCTTCTTTAAAGACCATTCAAAATGTATCCTGATCAATCAGATCTTTTTTAAGCATTATGTAAATTGCAAATATTTCAGCAGATCATAGTAAATGTTTGAGTAAATTTAAATGTTTGTTTTCTTAAAATTTTAAAATGGTCTTTTGTGGTGCCATAGAAAATGAACTAAATAAATCATCAAAGTAACGTTATTGCAGTAATGCGAGTAGAACTTTTGAATTGTTATATAGCATATATCAAAAATGTTATTTTAAGTTTTTGGTGGGAACTTTGAACTTTAGTGGAACTTTTAGTGAATTTTAAAAATGTTACAGAATTAAAATATTTTGAATAATGTTCTTATAACAAAACAATAACATTAATACAATGTCTGAAAAACTGGACGTTTTGATCGTTCTTAAAACAGGAAAAAAACACTTTTAAAGTTTTGGTGACTTGGAAATAGAAATGTTAGGGAAACGTTCTTACCTAAAATGGTTAGCTGGGAAGCCCCACACCTGCCCCGACCCCCGACAGTTCTCCCCAGTTCCCTTCGCTGTCACTGCACTAACATGCAGACTCAACGGACAAATCACATCCATGCGATATTGCATAATATTTATATGCAGAACCACCTCCAACCTCAGTCCCTGCGTACACACACACAGTATCGAGTTTCTGAATTACTCTCATCGCGCACTCAAATCAGACATACAATATGACGACGTACTCAAGATTCATTATGTGTCACTACATGAAAGAGTGATTACAGCAGGCGTCTGCTGCGCGTTTGATTGAGACCCGTTTCATTGGGGAGAAACAGTGTAAATCGAGTGTGCAGAGCAATTTAAAAAGTGCCTCCTCGTGCAGGCTGACACTGCAGTGAGCGGATAAAATATAAAGCAGAGCCTGCAGCGTTTGGCAGCCGCGCGATAGAAGTGTCAAACACGCTTATGAGAGACTTTTTACTACTTCTCTGGCCCCCGCAGTCAATGCAGACAGACGCTAAAGGATCCGCCAGCTTGTATTCCTATTGTGTCTCCGTGGGACTCGCCTGTCAATTCATCAGAGATATAAATAGGGGAAACCGGGGCTAGTTGTCACAAAGACTGTATCTAAGTCTAATTACGTTGTATTGCAGTGGTTTTGTGGAATAATTTTTGTTAAATCTATAGTTCTTAAATACTCCTGCTTGTTCTGAATTTTTTTAATTTTTTGGTTTCATAAAATTGCAATATGCTGGTATTGACAATAACTGTGATTTTAATAACCATGATTATTCATACCGTGTTAATGCTACACATGATAATATCATGAATAATTCAGCGCCAGTATCTGGTTGACTCTCCAACACAGTAGTTTTAACATTTTGCTTTAAGAGCCACAATGATTACGTGTCTTTCTGTCACCCTACACTTGTATTGTGAGTGTGATTAATTTGCCAAAAAGGGAAAACAATAAACCAAATTAAAGATAGGCTTATATTTTACATTACATTATATATTATTTGTAGTAAACTGAAGGTCTACATTTTCCTTTTTGTGTGTGTGTGTGTGTGTGTGTGTGTTCCCTGGGAATTGAACCCACAGCCTTGCACTAATGCAGTGCTCTACCCATTGAGCTACAGGAACACTTAACATGAGAGGAACTAAAAGCAGGACAGATATTGGGGAAGAGAGACTGGTTGAAGATTATTTTGAAGCTCCCTAATCACACATTTTCATGAAAATTGTTTGAGAACCGTCCATTAATGTAATTTAGTCTTCGCAAAGAGGCTAATATTGAAGGATGGGGCATGAAGATTTTGCATAATAGGCTAAAACACGTCTTGTTTTACCACTATGTCAATTAAGCTTCTCATGTCCATTAAAACTCTTTTCATATCTGTTACCTAAATTATTTAGGACCTGTTTTAAACCATACACATCAGGCCCACAACTAGGCAGGCTAGTAAACAGAGAGTTTGTTTCTCAGTAAGTCTCAGCTGGTTAACTTTAGGTCACACTCAGCATGGAATAGAGGAAACCGATCTTTATACTCTGTTCAGCTCTGGAGAGCTTATAGCACCCGGCGGCAGGGGAACTAACACGGTGTGATCCTAACGTCATGTCTACACACACCAGGGGAATTAAAGAATTTACCCCAGAGCAAGCGCGCTCACGTTGCCAGGGAGATTAGCCTAGCAAGCTTTTATGTGTGCATCAATGTAAGCTGGAAGATGGCAAAATAAATAAATAAAAGCTGCAAAATGTAACATTATTTGGTGTTAAATCTGAAGAAATGAAATGCTAATGTCTGCTCCTCTCTCACTCTCTCTCTCTCTTGCTCTCTTTTTATTCATACCTTCCTTTAAGAGCTCGTCTTGTTTGCCATGCTGGGATCATTTAAAAGTATAATTTATTTGTAATGAAGTGGGGAGGCTTTGATATGACACTGTGGGTTGAAATGAGCTTACTGTGAGAAGAAAAACCATGTTCCTGTGTTACAGGAGAGTAGCTGTCAGTGTCGCTTCATCTTTAGACACATGCTGAAGTGATACAGTACTTTGTACAGACAGGTGAAAGCGAAGGAAAATAGCGAAGTATCCCAGTTAACAGGGAATGTTCTCTAAGGTTCTCTAATGTTGGCTAAAGTTCTCTAAGGGTTCTCAGATTTATCAAAATGTTCTTGCAGTAACATTAGTAGAAAATTTTTTAATGGTATATATTTTATATATCAAAAATGCTATTCTTAAGTCGTTAGGAGAACGTTTTAAAAAACGTAACAGAATTAGAAATGTTTGAATAGTGTTCCTATAATAAGAAATAATGTTAATGCAACGTCTAAAAAATAGATTTTTGAAAGTTCCTAGAACCTTCAAAATAACTTTTTTAATGTTATTGTTACTTAATGAAAATTTTAGGGAAACGTTCTTACAATCTAAAATTGTTGTGAGGCTGTGAGGCTGTTAATGTAATGAATGCAAGAACTGCATACGGCAACATGTTGAAACAACATCTTGATAACATGCTGTGACATAATCTGTGGGCAGGTACAGCACTTTCCACCTGCAAATATACGGTTGTCTTCCATCATGGTGTCAGTTTGTAGGCCAAGCCATACAGCTAATTTTCCTTGGGTTACTGCAGTTTCTAATGTGTTTTTGGAGTAGTGGTTTTCCATTTAGGAATGAAATGAAGTTTGTAGCTAACATTACTTGAACGTGACTTGAACGTTTGTTTCATGACCCTCTGTCACCCTCTGTTTTAACCCTTTGTTTTTGTGCAATCAGATCTCAAAGTACAGATCATCTGTAAATTATTGCATGACATTTTTACTGAAAAATCATTTTTATTCTTTCACCTCATAAGTTCACAGCTGTCATGTGGTGAATTAAACTAGAGCTGTTAGTATATAAAAATTCATTGCATTTTGATAATTAATCATCCGGAATAGAAACCAAGAAACAGGGCAGAACGCACCTGTCATGTAAGCTTTACTAATTTAACCACTTCCTGTTAACCAGCTAACAGAGAACGTTGGCTGACGTTCTCTAAATGTTCTCTCAAAGTTATCAAAAACGTTCTTGAAGTAATGCTAGAATATAAAAATTACAGAACTAAAAAAAAATTTGGTTTATATAACCAAGCAGTAACGTTAGCTGGTTGTTTTGAACATACTAGGAACATTTCTCATGTTTTTGTTACTCAATGGAAACGTTAAGGAAACATTCTTACAACCCAAAATTGTTAGCCAGGTAGATAAAGAAGGAAATACGGGAGAAAATGTAGCTCTTAAACCAAGAGCCCACATACTCTGAGAAGACCCTTCAGAGATTCAGTTGGCCTCCCAAAATATCCAGAGCCCCCCGGGACAATCCACCCCCATGTGCTGACTCATTCAGGTAAATGAACATTAAAATGTTTAATAGAGGATGCTATTTCTGCTGGTATTCTTTATTAAAAACACTCAGCAGAGCTTCGAAAAACCGTAAATGAGATGCAAGCTTTGGGCTCTGGCAGAAATACTTCGAATTTTGACAGCAGTGTCTATATTCCGGTTTAAGTTCAGAAAGTTTGTGTATGAATGTTTTCATGGAACAATGAATTATCATACAGTAAGAATATGTAATAATTGAGGAAAGGAGCCCCTACAGGGAAAATTGTTACATGAATGCAAAAAAAACGATCTGCATATTCTTTTAACTGCTGGCAGGATCAAATCTGACAAAAAACACTTGAAGAAAAAGACACACGTCATGAGCTTTTAAAATTAAAGCATATTAGTTAACATGAAAGATGTTTTACTTTGGCAGTGTGACAAATTTCAGAGTAAAACTGTTTGTTCAATGAAATAAAGCGACTATTTCATTTTTCGTGAGTTAACTGGATTGTGAAAAATTGGTCTCTATATGATAGGTGATTGAAGGGGATGGTTTAAAAAATAGGAGGGCTAGGTGATATCAAAAACAATTTGTTCACAATAAGACAAACAATACGTATTGAGGAAGTGGATAGGGTTAATTTTAATTTCATGTTAAAGGCAGCGTAGCAATTCTTTCCAGAAACATTTTTGTTTTGCTGGTCGAAAGTCTCCTCACATCCTGATCACTTAGCAATCGCTAAGTAAAATGGTCTGAATCTATTTTTGAATATTTATATCTTCTGTGGAAGGCACAGGACTGTAAAATTTTCATCCAATCATTGCGTTCGGTCAGAATACAATGATAGGATGTCCTACTTGCCTGTCAAACATCATATGCATTCATGTGTTGAAGGAGGCGTGGCTTTGGAGAGCACTCTGAAGGGAGGGCGGGATCTTACGCTTTCAAAGCTTGTTATTGCTAGCCTCCTGGAAATTGCCTACCTTACCCTTAAGACATAGTCTCCTTTCTCCTTTCAGTCTGCACGCAGCAACGTGATAACATCTCAGCCATTTATTTACCATCTTGGTCCTCTTAAAAACATTTCACTCTGAAGAGGAGCTGAAGGACACAGGACTGGGTTATCCACCACCCCGACATGGACTCGCCCCACTTAAATGGTACATGAAAAAATGCACTGACAATAACATGGTGTAGCTTTGGCAGGAGTTTTTGTGTTCCACACGTTCTGTAACACTGGGTCTCTGCTTCCCCCGCTGAAGGACAACTGCACACATGAATACTTCACCATAGGAAAGCTTCACTACAAACACGCTGAGGCTCCTGCCTATGAAGTGTGAAAATACAATGATGCACATAATGAATTGAGCAACATGGACAGAGTCATTGTCAAGCTCAACATTAAAACAGAACTGAGGAGATCTACATATCCGAGCACTACAAGCCTCGCAGAACCTTTCATTTAGGGGCCCCTCTCAACTATGATTTAAGACGGCTCCAGAACTTACATGAGTTTTTTGTCATTACTACATTTCTAAAGATAAATAAAATGGTTAATGATTGACACCATGTCATGAGATTTTCAGAAGACTGTTATCTCATTTACATTTGCAATACAATTATCCAAAGCAACTTTACAGTGCATTTAAGGTATACAGTTTATGTGTTCCTAAGAATCGAACCCACAACCTTTGTATTGCTACAGGAACATATTCAGAAGCTACAGGAACATATACAGGAGCTACAGAAATTAAGTAATCCCATTTCCCTGTTTCATTTATTCTGGCCACAAAACTGTTCTTTAACGTCTACCATAAAAGTTAAATGTGTCCACCTTCATGGGTTTACTTTTTACATAAATTAATATTTACAAATCAAGAACTATCTGCTTGTTCAACCAACAGAAAATGGGGGAGGGTTCGAATAAGAATAATTTCAAATCAAGATCTGAGTACATGGAGAAATATCAGAGAGCAGCACATATTTTCTTTGTTGACACATTATGACTCTTAAATCATAATGTACTGCCACTCTAATTGAATTCACCCAAACCTTTTACTTTATTACCAAAGGTGTTCTCATGAAAATAAACAGATCGCAGGCAAGTGAGTAAGTGTAAATCATTTTAAAGATATTTTTAAAAGCATTACTCATTTCTGTATTGGTAAAACTTTTTAATGAGACTCAAATTACTGAGAGCACCTTTAAATGCCCAACAGAGCCCACCTGTCAATGACTCACTATAAATAAATTGCAATTTAATGAGATGTAAGGAACGCACACCGATATCTAACATTTCACACAGGCTGTCCGTGACAAAAAGACAACGCTTCTTGTTGTTTTTCCCCTCCACCTCCTCTTCTCTCCCTTTTCTGTAGCTATGGGGGCAGTCGGGAGCGCTATGACAAAGTTCTAAAGCGGCAGTAAGAACAGATGTCTTCCGATGATTAATGTCTTTCCTCCTCTCCTCTGAAGAGCCGTGCGCCGTGCCTCTCTGGAGTTACCGAGGAGAGTCTCACCCTCCCTCCTCTGACTGTCCCCCAGAGTCAGGGCCACCCTCCAGTTCTGCGTCTCACCGCTGAGCAATGATGGGACGGTGCGCCACAAGAGGCTGTCAATGGGGCGGCATGATAATGTGCCATCTGAAAACTGGGAGACGGGGCTGTAGGTAAAAGCCTGTGAGAGATTAGGTGTAGTCTGAAGCTGAAGTCATTCTGTGGAGATATAAAGAGCAATACAGAATGTCGCAATTCTACCCAGCTAACAGGGAACGTTCACAGAACTCAGGCTAATGTTCTCTAAACATTCTCTCGATGTTATCCAAAGCGTTCTTGCAGTAAAGTTAGTGGAATGATTTTCTAACGTTATGTATCATAAGAACAGACAGGTTAAGAACGTTGTTCTTAAGTTGTTAGTGGAACGTTTTAAAAACGTAACAGAATGTGTCATGTTAAAACAACATCTAAAAACCGGGCGTTTTGAACGCTCCTTAAACTTTCCAGATAACATTTTTGATGTTTCTGGTACTTAATGCAAACGTTAGAGAAACGTTCTTATAACCTGAAGTTGTTAGCTGAGTAGCAGCAGGCTATGACAGGAGTTTTCGTAGCGCTCTTAAAACAGTTACACGTGGTGATTAATAAGCTTTGGCCGGTGGAAGAAGAAGAGTTTGGAGGGCAGGTTTGTGTGCTCAGAGGATTACTTCTAAACCCCAGGGATAGAGAGGGGCAGAAAGATGAACAGAAGTGTGACTGTTTATACTGGATGAGGGTTGTTACAGCTGAACACGCTGGCAAAGAGCAATTCTGCCCCCTGCTGAAATCAGCTGAAAAATATCATTTCAGGAGTTCTCGCTTTCATATAGTCCCTGACAGAGGACCGTCCCAGCTGACAGAGAACCTTGAACCTCAAGGTTATCAAAAATGTTCTTGCAGTAACGTTAGTACAACAATTTTAACATTATATATCATATCAATCAAAAACATTCTTCTGAAGTTGTTAGTGGAACGTTTAAAAAGCGTTGCAGAATTTTAAAATGTTTGAATAATGTTCTTATAACCAGGCGATAAGGTTAATACAAAACAATACAAAAAACTATACATTATTTATATATATATACATTTTTTTATACATGTTCTTAAAACATTCAAAATAATATTTTTAACATTTGTGTTCCATGGAAACATGGAAACATTCTTACAATCTTGCTGTCCAAGACAAAGGGCACTAGGACGATCAAGACTCGACTCTAACTCTAAATTTCCTCTTTGGATAATAAAGATTATATGATATTTCATGCAAAATAGAAATGAATAAACATACCAAAATAGAAGGTTTGGTATTGAACGAATTGTGAGGGGAAGTGAAGAAACCTTTGCATTGTGATTGACAAAACAAGATGAACGTAATGCTCCTTAAAGTTTTGTTTACCACACAATTTACCTCACAAGCAAAGAAAATAAGGCTTTTTCACGCCCATTTTTTTTGTTTATGGGAGAAAACAGAGAGATACCTATCTTTATTGTCTTTTATCTCTGTTTGTCTCATACAGTTTGTATGGATTGTTGTCCAGTGACCATCAAAGGCAGTGAATGCTATCAGCCTCAAACAGATACTGTACGCTGGACAATTTCCAAAAATAGAAGAAAGATCATTTTGTGTTGCCTGCTGATCAGTGTGCCTAACTACAGCACAGGTCTGCCTGTTATTCCTTAGAGACATGAAAATTAAAATCCATGGAGGAAGCCAGCAAACATCAGACTATGGGTCTGTATTAAATATTTACATCAGTAAATATTTAATGCATACATTTTGTATCTGAACCACAATAAATATTTGATAAAAATGCAATGCTTTTTTTATGTTTAAGAGCAGGAAACTGCTCTTAAACATAAATTCAGACCATCTTTGTAAAAGCTATGTCCCTCCTAAATCAAAAATATCCATGTTTTCTGTAACATCTCTCAAAACACTTTGTTTTCATTAACAGTTTTTATGACAGAATATCAAAACTGAAGCTTGTGAAGGTCTTTCACAATTACAGACAATGAATCCAGTTCAGGTATGAACTACAGTGAGAAACTGTAGTTTTTATTTTTAATGTTCTAGGAACTTCAAAGATGGCCAGGTTTTACGCAAAAATACCGCTTTTATTTGGTTAATAGGCATTTTTCGAACATTTTCAAATTCTGTAACAGTTTTAATGTTCTAATAACAACTTAGTGTTTTTGATATATATAGTATTTTTCAATATATATATATATATTATATATATATATATAAATATTTATATATACAACTATAGTGATATATTTGATATATATGATATATAATGTTTAAAAAATTCTACTAATGTTACTGCAAGAACTTATTTGAGAACATGATGAGAAGTTTTAGAGAATGTTAGCCAGCATTCTGAGAACGTTCCCTGTTAGCTGGGCCTTTCTTCTCTGTGGCAGGAACAGTCCTAAGGCAACAAGCCCGGAAAGCTGATGATGAAGAGAGCTGCCAGTCTGGAGTGTCCAATGCCAAACTGTTTCAGGAGCCAGTAGTAATTGATCAGCTAAGAAGAGCTTGAGTGAAGAGGATGATGTCTGGAGAGACTGCCAGCCTCAGTGTCTAATGAGCTTCATCTCTTCTCACATGTGCAGGGTTGTTTTTCTTCACCGCTTCTCGATCTATCTGAGCAGCATTCACAGAGGGTTCTGCATTTAGACTGCTCTTTTCTTTCAAATCGATCCTGGTGAGCCTGCGGCACTAAATTTACTGTAACAGAATTTATAAAACTGCAATACATCACTTTTCATGGTTAAAAATAAACACAAAACAGTTCTTGAGCAATTACATAATAGATCAGTCTTCAAAACAGTCTCATTACCTTACCCCAATTCGCAACGGTAAGTTTATAATAATGATTTATAATTTGAGCTGTCAGGTTGGATTTCCTGGGAAATGTCAGTTTCGCGTCATTTGACTTCAATATACTTGACGAAAAGTACGAGAAGTAACCTGCAATTTTATAGTTTAAATAGAGGAAAAAATTACAGATTGCAGCTTTAAATGGGAATATAAAGGTTGTGGTCATATGACAGGACAAAAATTATGTGTGAATCTTCACATCCTTGTTGAATAATGGGACATAATCATCTTTAACACAATCACTAGTTTGAATTCTTTGAATGCACGTAATACATGTATTAAAAACAAATTATAGTTTTTTTATGTTTGTATTTATTCTAGCCTGTGCTCCTCTGAACAATCTTAGTCTCCTAAGATGCTCTGTTGTATTTCTCAATACAAATTGTTTTATTCTTCAACAAAAGTGAATGTTAATGTAAATACAATTTGTGACAATATTTTGTAAGAAAAAAAATAGCAATTGTACAAAGCTCATGGCATGACCTTACCAGAAGGGCGGTGCTACTTTTCAGTATAGAACTGGTTATCAATCCAATGGATTCGTTCAAAGTTGCCTAACATATTAAACTTAAAGCCGTGGCAATCTGTAAAAAAGCACAGCCTGATGAAATGCATTCATGACTTTAAAATGTATGTGTTTTGTAAAGGACATTCAATGTCAAGGTGGCATATGATGCTTAAATACAACTGAAAGTCACTCCAATTATCTGCAATGGAGCCACTCTGCATCTCTGCAAGATGGGATGGACGAGGTGTTGCTCCCAGCTAACAATATAAGGTTGTAAGAACGTTCCCCTAAGGCTAATCAAGTATTAAAAACAAAAAAGTAAGTTCTAGAAAGGTTCAAAACGTCCAGTTACTGTTTGGTTATAGGAATGTTATACAAACGTTTTCATTCTGTAACCTTTTCCAAACGTTCCACTGACAACGTCATAATAACATTTTGATATGCATGCATGCATGCATGCATGCATGTGTGCATGCAACATTAAAAAGTTCAACTAACGTTACTGCAAGAACGTTTTTGATGACTGCAAGAGAACCTTTAGAGAACATTAGCCAACGTTATGAGAATGTTCCCGGTTAGATGGGCTATCGCCCATAGTGACAGTGCACCAGCATCCCAATGTCAAGCTGATGAGAGAGGACGCCGCCTTCATTAGCGCAGGCCCGCACGGTGGATGGTGAGGGCATGCGTTCACATCCTAATCACTCCTGCGGTTATCTCATCCGGGGAGCCCGATAAAGCTCCGGTGGCACCAGGGTCACGATTAAAATGCATCAGGCATTCATTTAGAGGAATCGGGGACAAAGACGAGCGTGATCCACGGTGCCCTCGGATGTTTGCTCTTCTTCTGCACCCATCAGGGGGCTAATGTGACAGAAATGACAAGCCGCGCGATGCCCCGGGTGTATTTAACAGGGGTCGACCGTGTCGTTGACTGAAGTTTCAGCCATTTGTATTTGTATGCAATGCATCTGTTTTTAATGTTGTTGTAGTCCGATGATCTGACTGGTGTCTGTAAATACACATCGCATACGTGGAGGGGCAAAATTCATCGCATTGCTGCATATAATGTCATTGTTGTATAGATGCTTTCCGCATCTCGTCCTGTAAAGAGGATTATGAATGTAAGTGTATGCATTTCATATGAATATAGCACTTGTTCTTCAAAAATAGTTGCACCCCTATTCTTACGATTATATAAAAGTTACGCTAGAATTGAGTTGAAACGCGGCGTCTGATTTTCACAGATGCGTGAATTTCTCAGACTTGGCAACCGATACGCGTTAAACCGAACCGTCCAATCGGATCGACGGATGTGTGTGACGTAACGCGACCAATAACGTACCGGTAATCCCTCGGTTGTTGTCGCGGGAAACGTTCAGACAGTCGCGTCGATTAACAGCGCCGTTTCAAAACAATGTGAACATTAAAGGATTTAATATATATTTATGTTCTGTTTCTTTATGCGTGTTGTTTTATTTTAAGTATCGGTGAGTCTTCTTTGCTTTCTAGCGTTTCCTTCAGTGTAGCTAATAGCTAACGGGTTAATCGCTTCTCTCGGTTGCCATGACAAACAAGCTAGCAAGCTAATAACGATCTTCATAATCGACTGAACGGTGTAAACAAATCTCGTTGTTTCTTTTCATTAATAAAATATGGCGTGAATTAAATGCGATTTAACTGTGTATTGTGTACAGCTATGGTTATAAAAAATATCACACGCGTATGAAACTTTTCATTGTGTTCGTCAGTGTTGTGTCAGCGTGAATTATGGCCCATAGACTGACTAAAGAAGAACTGGACCAGCAGTTTGAGCAGTTTCTGAAAGAGGTAGTGTTGACAGACTTTTGTGTAGTTTTGTGTGCTTTTGTCTAATGTGTTGTTTGTATATGTAGTGATGTTTGGTTGGAGGCTATACGGCATCGCATCTTCTTGATCCTTTTGTACAGCTACTCATTTGCATTCATTTAGTCTTCACAGGTGAACTTCATGTCGGTGTGTGAGTTTATGCAGTTTTGTGTGATGGTTTTTGTTGTACAGTCTGTCTCTGATGACTCTGTTGACATGGGCTCCGGCACTAGACACGCTAGCGTTCTTGACAGCCTGGGAAAACCGCCCGTCAGGCCGGCGAAGAAGAACCCAGTGTCTGTGCCCTGGTGGCAGAATGATGATGATGATGATGATGACAGTGAAGAGGGAACAGGTGAGTGCTGCTGTTACCTGAAACTAGAGCAATCTCCGGGAAACACTAGCTAACATTGTCTGAAGTTCTCACTAAAAGTTATAAAACGTTCTTGCAGTAACATTAGTAAAATGTTTTTAATGTTACATATCATATCATATCACAGATGTTATACTGAAGTAGTTAGTGGATTGTTTTAAAAGTCTTAAACGCTTGTATAATGTTCTTTAACCAAGTAATAATGTTAATACGTTGTCTAAAAAAGGGGGAGAAACTTTCAAAATAACATTTTTAACCTTTTTGTTACTTAATGGAAATGTGAGGGAAACGTTCTTACAACCTTGGGTTGTGGTTAAAGAACCAGTTCAAAGGTACATGGAAATAGAGACAGAGAGAAAGATATATGGTTCTTACCCTGGAAAACATGCTGTAACAATCTGTAGTGTAGCTGAGCTCTAGAACAGTTGGTATGTTTTAGCTGACATGAGCTTCTAAGGATGTACCATTTGTAGGGAGTAGTGAACACTACGTAGGGATCTTGTGACTTGGAACAAATTGTTTGGTAAGTTGCTTGTGATGCTCCTTTGTAAGTCGCTTTGGATTAAAGCATCTGTTAAATGACTAATTCCAAATGTAAGAGCAAACACAGCTTTAATTCCAGATTTCTTTAGGGATGCTCGCTGTATTGTAAGTGTATTTGAACATGAAGTATCAGCTTTAAGTGTACAAGTATTTGTTTTATCTAGTAATCTAGAAATTGTGTGTTCTATGAACGATGCTATGCTGTAGTTTAGGCATTGTCCACCTGAGGGCAGCAAGCTCAAAGCAGTACATAATACAAATCAACACAAACCCTGACTTCCATTTATAAATCAATTTTTTCAGTGCAAGATCCACGTCAGAGTCCCCTTAGGATGCAACAGATTATGTGCATAATAATGAATTCATAGTTTCTAATCCATTTGCATGGTCCAAATACAGCGTGACAAACTCTTGATGTAGTATCAACTATATTGTAGCAATTTTTTTTCAGTAGATTTCTATTGATTACATTGACTTGGATAGATAATTATAGAGTTGCTGGATTATATTGCTGACACATTTTGAACAAGCTGTATAGATGCTTTTCATTAAATCGTTTTGTTGATGTGTTAGCCTTCCCAGCAGCCTGATTGCTTTCTCTTCGGCTGTTGAAGAATTGCTGTTTTCTCATTATATTCTGCTCATAACTTATTTTGTGTTGCATAGAGTTTGCATGGGGTTTCACAGTCTTAATTGCCTATAAATTTTCTTTGCCTGTCAACACCAAGCACAAAGCATTGTTGGTAGGCCTAATTATATTTATAGCTAAACGGTAACCCAGTAAGGGATAAAAAACTCTGAAGCAATGGTTTGTCCTGCAGACCTACTGAGTGCCTCAGGTCTTTTCTTTGCTGAATAAACACAGTGTTTAGTACAGATGAACTGGGGCTGTATTGCAAAAATGTTGTATTGTAAGTCTTAAAAGATGTTCAGTAAAATCAGAGTATCTGACTACTTAACAGATAAGATAAGATTTCAGAAGATGTTTTGTAATATTTCTTAGAGGTTATTCAGTAATAAGTTATGCAAAATTGTAATCAAATGAATTACCACTCAAAATCTCTGTAGACCAAAACAGGAAGTAAGAAACTCTGGAATTTAAGCAGGGTGGAAATGATTGCAGTTATTTTGACACTGAATAAAAAATGATGCCGGTGCTTTTCACACTGGCATCATTTACTGCTGTTACTGCTGAACATTTCACTGGTTGAAAAGATCAGCACTTATCATGTCATTTTCCCAATTTCAAATACAAGATCTGGCACCAATGTGCAAAGTGTTTTGTATTTAACTTAATTGTCTTGTCTCTGAGATTTGTTCTCTCTTCCTCCCTCTCTTTTTCCCATCACTCTTGCAGCAAAAGCCACTAAACGTCGTTTCACTAAAGTTAAAAAGTCATCAGCGGTGAATCCTCAGGTGGAAAACAAAGAGAGAGAAAATCCCTTTCCGGGTACATCTCACTCGTTTGTTAACATTCCCTTAGATTTCCAGTGTGTGTCAGCAAGTGTTCCAGACCTTGACCTGTTCTCCATCCATCTAGTTCAGTCTTGAGTTCATAGCTTTAATTTGCTGAGCAGAATGCCATTTGCTACATGCTTTGTCATTTTCTTTACTTTTTTGTTTAACTTTTGTTGTGTTGTTCTTTCTCTGTCTCTTGCCACTTTTGCACCATAGTCCCTTGTAAGCCCACCCCTAAACCTTATAGCAAAGCTCTTGATAGGGTGAACCAGCTGTCCAGCATTCAGCTGTCCAATCAGAAGGCGTCTAACAACACATGCAGGCAGAGGAGTTCTGAACATGAGGCAGCAGAGGAAGAGAGATCATCGTTTCATTATTTAGAGGAGAAAAGGGTTTCAGAGGATGACCCCCGCTGTGTTTCAAGTCCAGCACCTGATAACTCCTTCAGTACATCAGAAGAGAAGAGTCCTATTCACACTCTCAGTTGTAATGAGGTTTCTGTGGAGAGCACTAGTGATGATGAGTCAGTCGAGAAAGGGCACGGTAAAGATTCAGTGCAATGTGACCAAATCGTGTCTCCTATTGCAAAAAAGACTTGGACGTATTCTTACAATGAGTTGAATTTGTGATTGCTTTGATGTTTAAGTATGCACACAATAGCATTTGTAACAGTTCACATCTGTGTTGTACAGTACTTTTGAGTGGCATAATAAGAGGGCTTATTGACATCAGAGGGCTTGGTGACGTCAACTAAAAATTAATATGAAGTCATTTTTATATCTTGCAGTTATTAATCTCTCACGAAACGTACAGGGACACATATTAAAACAGTAAATTGGGTCCATTTCGATTTCATGTTGACTATAATACAGACTTGCATAGCCCGACCTTCAGACTGACAGCAGAAGGTCTGGGCTACATAGCTCTGCCCAAGAGGCCATCTGATTGACATGTAGAGCAAACAATCGCCATTCGTTTTGTTCAGCGTTATCTTCCCAGGTGGTTGTCGTGAAGAAAATGACAACCGTCTCCTGGAAATCCTGTAGAATTCAACCAATCAGATGATGACTTTGAAACTAACGACCTGAAATGTGTGGCATATGCATAGGACATGCAGGCCTTTGGCGCGAACCATAATGTGATATATTGTGCACATGACCTCATGTTTGCCCATCCTTATCTTTCATTTTGTGATTTGAGTTTAAAAACTATATTTGGCCTTCTTTCTTCATAATCGTACCTCAACCCATAATTACAGGCAATACACCAGTGTAATTCAGTTACTTTGGCTGTGTAATTGCAACAGTGTGTTTCTGCAGTAAACAAACCCTTGGCATAGTTCATGCTCGTTGAAGAACATGTACTGTGCCAGTTAGTAAATGAAGTCTGGTTAATTGAATATGTGTGGTTCAGAATGATAATATGCCAAATAGAGAGGCATTGCATCAGACAGATGTTATTTTAGTCTGAAGCATTCTAAGATTTAGAAGAGACCACTTTGGCCAAAATATACCCCAGGAAAATCTCAGGGTATTTTTTTATTTTGCTCTTTAAATAAGAGTTTGATAAGTTATGTAGACATCTAGATTTCACACAAAGCATCCATAGTCCACATGGGCCACTTAAATTGAAATTAAGCTGCAAAACCAGGTCCATTTAAATGCTGTGATATTCACTTTCATCAGCATTTAGCAGTTTGGCCCGTTTATACAGTAGCCAAACAGTTCATTCTAAAGGTCAGAGAGAAAGTGAAATAATAAAACTAAATTCTGAGTTTCTGGGGCAAAAACCTCGACTAATATTACAAGTGGATCTCAGGGGAACAATAGGTGTTACAAAAGTGTACAGCCCATTTAATACTTAAAGAGAGCAACGTTTTCAAATTGTTCACTTGTAGGAATGACATCATCAAAGTCTTTCCTGAAGTCCCTGAGGAAAACGCCATCCATTAAAGAGGTTGAAGAAGAGCAACCAAAGGAACTAATATTGGAGGATGAAGGTGGATTGGATCCTGTCATCTTCAGCAGAGATAGTTTAGAACCTGATGGTCTGTATCTTCTTTCATGCTTCTTAAACAAAGCCTTGAGCTTTTGTTTGTTTTATCAGTACCATCAGTCATTGTTTATTCATAGATCCAGTGGTGGCATCTGGACCAGGAGCAAGCATGGGGCTTCTGGGATTGGACACATTGGATGGGGAGGAGAAGACCAGGTTTCCATCCAACCTAAAGCCCTCATCCTCTGTCGACTACTCCAGACTGGACCAAGAACGGGAGGTCTCCATGCCCACCTCTTTACAAAGGTGCCTGAGCTGCCTATAGAACAGAAAAATAAGAAATCTCATAATGCGATTGAAAGTGAATCCAAGGACATCTTCTGTTAAGGAGCACATTCTTATCTCTGTATTTAGTTGATTTGTGTTTCTTTCAGGGACGAAGAGATGAAGAACCCAACAAATGAAGAAGAACAGAGCAAAAACAGAGACACTGTTGGTATGCATTGAGCAGTGAGAGAAAGCGAATTTGGGAAGATGTGATTTGCTTTTATTACATGGTAAAGCAACAAAAAGCTTGTTCTGTATCGTTTCTGTAACAGCATCTCCTGCATATAGTGAAGACTTTGAGGAGGAGGCCAGTGAGAAAAGTGATGAAGAGTCTCAAGAGAAGGTGAATGTATAATTTAATGCACTCACGCTCTGTAATATAAGCCCTGCATTGATAACAGGAGCATACAGGAGTGAGGGGCAGAGATACATTAATGCAGAAGTTTTTCACAGCTATTTGTAACTGAACCTTGTACCATAAGATGGGAAATATATTCAGTTGCAGGAAAGAGTCAGCTCTTAAACTTTCCATAGAATTCCATGGAAAATTGGTGATAAAATTAAGTGCCAGCTGAAAATACAATGTGAACCCCTTACGTTAATTACTGCTTCAGAAGCTGTTGTTTGAGTGACGCAGGAGTCCTGTCAGTGAGATGAGATTGGAGGTGTTGTTCAGAGCTGGTTACATTTACAGCTTCACATACTCACAAGCAGTACTGCAATATGTCAAAAAATCATAATGTGATTTTCTTTTTTTCTAAAGCAGCAGTCCATAAATTTTCTGGTTAAAAATGAACAGAAATCAGTTATTGAACAAGTACATAACAGATTAGTGTTTAAAAGTCTCAGCCTCCTTACCCTAAAACACAGCAGTAAGTTTATAATAATGATTTATAATTTTAAATGTTGGGTCTGATTTCCAGTGAAATGTCAGTTTATGTCAGATTTAATGTGACTTCAACGTATGTGCAAAAGTATGTAAAGTAACCTACAACTTTATAGTTCAAACAGAGATGGTGATAGAGAGGCAGAAGTTATGGACTGCAGCTTTAAATCATGCAGCACCAATTTTAATCTGTTAATTCTGTTTCAGAAGCCTGAAAGACATGGGATGCTGGCTAAAGGTGAGCAGATTTTTGTTTCACATAAAAATTCTGTCATCGTTTACTCACATTTAGGTTATTCCAAAATCCATATGACTTTCTTTATTCAGTTGAACATGATTTTTCCATATGTTGAAAGCAGTTAAGTCATCATTTGCTGGGAATTTTTCAAATAAATGATGAAACTTTTTTTTTATTTTGGGTGAACATTTCTTTAATGTATGTTCTCTGTACATGCATTCTGTAACATGCTTCTGTATTCCAGTGTCACTCCATGACTCTTTAAACTCAACGGATGGTGCTCTGCCCCCTCTTGTTGCCATCATGACCACAGAGAAAGAAAAATGGCCAGACTCCCAAAAAACAGTGGCAGTTGAACCTGCAGGTTTGAAACCTCCAGCTTCTTTTTTTCAAAGCTTGTGTTGTTCACAGGTGACATGTACAATATACACTTGGTGTAACACTTTCTTTTCTCCATCTCTTTTAAGTGCAGTCATACGGTCAGAGCGAAGGGAGCGAGATTGAGGCACTGCAGGAGGCATACAGGCAGATCAGCGGCTCAGTGGGGGTGTGCGAGGACAGGCGGGCGGAGGGCAGCAGGACCCCCCTCTCTGCCTCCACCCTCCAGCCTGCCTCCACCGCAGAGTCAGGTCACACTCAGCTAATTGTTGTCTATCACTGTGTTCATGGCTGCGCTCAAAACCTTTTGATTAGCAGCTTTTTCCCAGCAAATGTTTCCAGTAATGGTTGATGCCAAAGAACGTGAGATTTTTGAAAGATACTTTGTTTGTGATGTGGGTAAAGGTGGCATACCACAAACTAACTAGAAACGATTCGGTCTGGTTGGGGAGTATGACATAACTTTTTTGTTTTTTGCTAGTATTTCACCATCACTATTTAATGAGAGAGTCTGAATCCTCAGATTTACTGTCACAGCGTTCAGCCCCCTCATTTTTGCTATGTGTCCCTTTGGGGCTTGTGCAGAAAGTATATGTTTGTGATCAGCTTTGATGAGAAAAACCTTTTAGTGAACTCAGACTGTTTGTCCTCTGTTCTTCCTGCCAGAAAATGAGCAGGGACAGAATCACCATAGATAACAAGCATTTGCGAATAAATTTGGATCCGATCTGAGGAGGACAATGAAATCTGAGAAGAATCTCATTGGTTGATGTCAAAATCACATGAGTCTACTTCATTCTAAAAATAATCTCATTGGTTGTTTTTAAAACCGCACTGCCAGCGATAATTTCAAACAAATTCAAATGTTTTTAAGTCAGCAGGACCACCGACTCAGCAGGGAGTTAATTTTACATGCTGAGAGTTGTGGTTGTGTGTGTCAACTCTTTGATAATCAAATGACTGTGTAATCAGGTTTCAAACTTGGTCGCTTAATAGGCTTGTGTGAATGCTGGACTTAATACGGTTTAGGTCACCAGGTTCTTGTTTGTGTACCTCAGATTTACCCACTGCCGAGGAACTGATGCGCCCGATTGGACCAGATTCTGGATTCACACGTGGCTTCTCTCTCCAGCCCATAATGTGAGTCCAGTAGTCAGCATCACACAGTATGAGCTGTATATTCACGTTACAGTAGCTTTATAAAAAGCACAGACGCTGAGCTGTTGACTCATTTCAGATGTCAAATGCCTCACCTTGAGTGTATGTGAGAATAAACACTGCATTTAAAAAAAGCTGTTCAGTCACATATTTCTCATCTTCTCATAGGGGAACAGAAGTGGAAAGCTAAGGCAGGTGTCAAGATTCAAAGTTCTTTGTTGCAGATGAAGTGAAAGCATTTAAAATTATGCTGCTGTTACACTGAGATATAACCAGAGCGAATGAAGTGAACTACTGTGTGTTCTGTTAAATTCTACCAAAAAAAGTCTTTTCCATCCATTTTAATTAAATTAAATTCTATACAGAGATCTCACTCGTATAGTCAATATGCAGAGATCTCACTCGTATAGTCAATATGCAGAGATCTCACTCGTATAGTCAATATGCAGAGATCTCACTCATGTATTCTATATGCAGAGATCTCACTCGTATAGTCAATATGCAGAGATCTCACTCATGTATTCTATATGCAGAGATCTCACTCATGTATTCTATATGCAGAGATCTCACTCATGTATTCTATATGCAGAGATCTCACTCATGTATTCTATATGCAGAGATCTCACTCATGTATTCTATATGCAGAGATCTCACTCATGTATTCTATATGCAGAGATCTCACTCATGTATTCTATATGCAGAGATCTCACTCATGTATTCTATATGCAGAGATCTCACTCATGTATTCTATATGCAGAGATCTCACTCATGTATTCTATATGCAGAGATCTCAGTCATGTATTCTATATGCAGAGATCTCAGTCATGTATTCTATATGCAGAGATCTCACTCATGTATTCTATATGCAGAGATCTCACTCATGTATTCTATATGCAGAGATCTCACTCATGTATTCTATATGCAGAGATCTCACTCGTATAGTCAATATGCAGAGATCTCACTCGTATAGTCAATATGCAGAGATCTCACTCGTATAGTCAATATGCAGAGATCTCACTCGTATAGTCAATATGCAGAGATCTCACTCGTATAGTCAATATGCAGAGATCTCACTCATGTATTCTATATGCAGAGATCTCACTCGTATAGTCAGTATGCAGAGATCTCACTCATGTATTCTATATGCAGAGATCTCACTCATGTATTCTATATGCAGAGATCTCACTCGTATAGTCAGTATGCAGAGATCTCACTCATGTATTCTATATGCAGAGATCTCACTCATGTATTCTATATGCAGAGATCTCATTCGTATAGTCAGTATGCAGAGATCTCACTCATGTATTCTATATGCAGAGATCTCACTCATGTATTCTATATGCAGAGATCTCACTCGTATAGTCAATATGCAGAGATCTCACTCGTATAGTCAATATGCAGAGATCTCACTCGTATAGTCAATATGCAGAGATCTCACTCGTATAGTCAATATGCAGAGATCTCACTCGTATAGTCAATATGCAGAGATCTCACTCGTATAGTCAATATGCAGAGATCTCACTCGTATAGTCAATATGCAGAGATCTCACTCGTATAGTCAATATGCAGAGATCTCACTCGTATAGTCAATATGCAGAGATCTCACTTATGTATTCTATATGCAGAGATCTCACTCATGTATTCTATATGCAGAGATCTCACTCGTATAGTCAATATGCAGAGATCTCACTCATGTATTCTATATGCAGAGATCTCGCTCGTATAGTCAATATGCAGAGATCACATTCATACATTCTTTAGTCACAAACGAAATGTTACATTGTTTTAAGACAGTGAGCGCTGAACTGCAGTGTTAGCTAATTGTATTCTGTCATGTGTTGGCTATCCGTATGATTATCAGACAGCATACTCTTGGTTCTGGTTTTGAACACCTCAGAAGAGTCTTTTGTCTTACAGTGAGGCAGCACCTCAGGACAGTGAGACTCACAGTCCATTAAGAATATCTTCAGATGCGAGCCCTTTCAGTTCAGCTAATGATAGCTGTGGAGGTAAAACAGCTGACCTAACTGAAGCTGGACATCTAGACTCTCTGCAGTACACACGAAAGAGCATTGCTGAGGAGATCAAACGACTCATGGAGGAGCAGGACAGCTCCTACACTGAACCACCTTCTCCCAAACCCAGGAAGCGGCAGGTGAGATCCGCAGAGCTGTGGGGAAGACGGCATGTTTTATGAATGATATATAATCAAAATATCACAAATGTGCATATCACAATGGTTTGCAATAACTAAATGATTTTAATACTCAGTTATGTATAGTCACAACTTGTCAGATTTGTTTTTGTCCTGCAGTTTTCAGTAGTTGTGATGATGATTTCTTTTCCCACAATGAACATAGAATATTTGTTGGTTATATAATTTGGGGTTTTTGAGTATATTGTAATATAATTTAAAATTATTTTACAAATGTAAAACATCATCCAGTTTGATATTGCATATCGCATTATTAAGCAACTTATCGCATGCTGCATTTTTCTTCATGCAGCCCTGCTGTATTTTATTTTGCACAAATAGTTGCTTTGGATGAATGCATGTAAATGAATGAATACATGTAAAAGGATATTCACAATTTAAAATCAAACTCTGAAGTCTACTAACATTAATCTTTTGAAAACTTTCCTTTTAACAGAAAACTCGCATGGGTTCACCTCCCTCACGGCCTAATTTTTATTCAACAAAAAATTGAATGCACTACTTACCCTGACCAAATTAGTCATTTTCTCTGCTGTTTTATGCATGCAATTCTGATCATTGCCTGTTCAGACCAGTCTCTGATATGGGCCAACAACCTTACTAAAAACCTGGATTTGGGCAGAATATCAAAATTGTGCACTGTAGATTATAGATCTCAGATCTTGAGTTTCTTTGGTTTCAGGTGGAAATTACAGGGTAGAGGGACAGTCTATGAAAAGTAAATAAAGTGTAATTTTAGTGCATAACTACCTCCTTTATTCACAAGGCTGTGATAATCACACTTATGATGATATGAACTTCATTCTCAGGTTCCTTCCAGATCTAGCGTATCTGCACATGTTTCAGCTCCCACTAGAAGAGCTCCTATTTCTTCACTGAGGACCAAAAGATCTGAGAGCAGACCATTACCCAGAGCACCTGCACCCAACAGAACCAGTCCAGCTGCCAAACCTCCATCACCTCCAACACAGAGAAGATCTCACAACCAGCCACCTAAAAAGCCTCAAATCCTCAACCAAACACAAACCATCAAAGGTACATGCTGAGAAATATCCACGTTACATCATGGTCTATTTCTGCTTGTATTTATGCAAATTGTGATCTGTTTTTCACTGGAGTGTTTTCGGTTCCCTCACAGGTCTAGACACGAGTTTGAGACTAAGCAGTGAACTGGTGGCTTCAGTACAGTCCTTCGCATCATTCCTACAGCATCAGGTTCAAGCCAAAAGTCTACAGGACAGCCCTCCCCAAGACAGGATCACACCCACACCAGCGACCAGAGTAAGTTAACTGGAGCTTACTTAGAGCATTGGATCTAATCCTCCATCTAGCTAACGTCCTGTCCTGCTCTGTTTGTCTGCCAGCATCAGCTGATGGAGGAGAACATGGAGGTTGGTCAGACCTCGAACCAGGACCACCTATCGCTGGAACGTTTCCGTCTGCAGTTCACCCAGAAAGAAAGAGAGCTCCACCTGAGAGAAGAACAGCTACAACAGGAGCACGAGCGAGAGATCGCAGCTCTCTGTCAGGAGATCTACGTCCTGCAGAGCAAGGTGAGCTGTTCTTTGTAGTTGGAATTTATGATACTGTGTATTGAAACTTAAAGCTAGGGTACACTAAATTTTAAAGCAGCTAGCTCTGAAAATATAAGATTGTTTATCAAAGCCATGCCTCCTGTAACAAATATAAAAAATTTAATAAAAAAATTCTTAAACAATAACAAAAAAATGTTTCTGGAAAAGGTTGACTACACCTTGGACACTTATGCATGCATATCTTAAAGGAAAACTTCCCTCAGTCTTTGTTAATATTACATACAGATCATTTTACGTATTCATTTTACGTACCTTTCAGACCCTCAAGGAGATGTCTGCTCTGCTTCTTTTTCAAAACTACAAACTTAAAATTCTCTAAGGTTTAGCCATTTTCATGGCCCACTTCAATCTTTAACAGACCTTTTAGACTTTTTCTAGTTAAGATTCAATAGCAAACCTTCAGCTTAATGGCAGCTCTCTTCAAGTGTGTCCTACCAATCGTATGCTGTGTAAGTACTAATTCATGCTGTTACAAGGGCAGTCTTCGGTTACAGGTGAATATTTTGTTAAAGCCCTTACAACCTTCATAACGATACATAACTAAAGACGTGTATAGCTAGGGCTGCTCTGTCCATGTGTGCGTGTTTTTATTCACTACTGTTCTAGTAGCGGCGCATTGGTCATAATGGATTTCTATATAGAGGTGTGTTAGGTAAGATTTATTCTATGTATCAAAGAACTTATCAAACACTATTTTTGAAAGCTGTGCTGTGAATCAGTATTATGACATAACATTCTATAATATCACCATTTAATTCTCAACCTTGGATTTCAAGCATAAACAGTCTTTGCCCTACCAGGGACTTGAATCCTGAAATACTGAAAGTGACATATTTGTCAGATATGGTAACCCATATCTGAAATGTGACCTCTGCATTTAACCATCACTGGTGAGGAGTGAACACACACTGCAAGTCGTGAACACACACACACACACACACACACACACACCTGGAGCAGTGGGACACACAATACTGCGCCCGGGGAGCAATCAGGAGTTAGGTGCCTTGCTCAAGGGCACTTCCGTTGCTACCTGCCAGTGCTGGAATCGAACCAGCAACCGTTTGATCACAAGCCCGACTTACTTACCAGTATGCCCCTGACTTCTGGTGCACTATTGGTTGAGTGACTTGGGCCAAAAAATCTCCAGTAATGTGTTCTAAACTGTTTAATGTTAATTCCATAGCTGCGCAGCACAGAAGAGTCCAATAAGAGACAGAAGTGGTGTTTTGGCGAGGCCTCCGACCCCGTGACTGCGGAGAAACTGAAGTCCATAGAGAAAGAGATGAAGGAGCAAGAAACTCTGATTCAGGGTTACCATCAGGTGATTCACGCTCCTTGTCCTTGCTTATTTCTATGGCGTACATTAGAATGAGGCGTGCTGAAACAAGGCTCATGCGGACATGTTTTCATTATGCATTGACTGTCATTTTTCCCTGTTTATGTTTTCTCCGTGTGTCATTTTGTCAGTGATACAACACAAAACATCCAATGGAAGTTTTCAAATCATTGCATCATTTTAACATAACGAGGCAGGTAATGAAACACGGTTTGTCTAGGTGGTAAAAACACACCATTACCACAATTTGGAATAACGTTGGTAATTACTGCTCACACTTTCTTGAATAACAAAAGAATCCGTGGTCTTTCATAAAGCACATCCAATTAGTTCTTATCCAGAGTGATTCTATTCAGTTCAGTGCATGCACTGAATATGTTCACCTTTGGGTCATTGGTATTCGTGTGCTACAAAGAGGTGCGGAGCAAAACATGTCTGAAATTTATTTAGGAAAACGAGAAACTGTATCGGCAAATGAAAGCTCTTCAGGCTCAAAGTAAAGAGAATGAAGACACTTTGTTCATGGAGAACCAGAGACTCTTGACTGAGTTGGCCCTCGCCAGGTCAGTGTTTGAATGCATATCACAGCGGGCTTTCAAATCTGATGCTGTTCTTTCCAGCAGCTGATATAAAAGCTATGAATATTCATTTCCCCGTTAGGGACCGGATAAATGTAAACAGTCAAAGAACTGCTGGAGTGAAAAGCAGTGCTGATCAAAGCTTCAACAATGCAGAGCTGAGGAGTCAGGTACAAGCCACACAGGTAAGCAGATCAAACAAAATCAAAAGATCTGTTCTGAAACTTAGTGAGCTGCCTACTTAGGCAGCATTTTAAATTGTCATAGACATGCTGCTGACTCAGAGGCTGTTTTAAAAGGCAAGCAGCAACCTTTGCTTTCTAAGCCTCCTCTTAATGGCCAAATGCAATAGTTCTGTGTGTGTCCTTTGCGTTGAAGGCAATCCCACAATGCATTGCAATGTGTAAGAAGTTGATAAGCAGACAAAGAGACTAAAATTCTGTCTAAAAATGTACTTCATTTTTATTAAATACGGAGAAGTATCAATAAAAATCTCACTAGGTTTTGCAACAGAGCTAATGTTTTCATGTAAGGGATCTAGATATCTTTTCACATCACGCCTTTGTGTGTAGAGAAACGCGGAGCGTCTCCAGGACGAGATCCACAGGCTTAAACAGGAGAAACAAGCCCTGCACGTGGACTTGGAGGTAATGAGAAAAGAGCGAGACCTCGCCAAAGCTCAGGCTGTCTACACGTCAGGTAGGAGCTTCAGGTGTGGAGGTGGTACAGTGGCAGACTATTTCCAGAGCTGTAATTGTCAGTTTGACAACACAGAGCATATGGCTGCATCTGACAGGTGATAAAGATTTCGAGCTAAAGATGCTTCAGGAGAAACATCAGGAGGAGGTTACAGAGCTGAAGAGGAGGCTGCAGTGGTACGCCGAAAACCAAGAGCTGCTGGATAAAGATGCGGCCAGACTCCGAGCTGCCACAGCAGAAACTCGAAGTCTCACCGAGCAGGTAGGACTTTATCCTTCATCCACGCTGTTGTCAGAGGAGAAATCTGATCTCACTTTACTGAAGCGTCTCTTGTTCAGGTGGAAAAGCTAAAGATGGAGGTCAACAGGAGAGCCAATGAGCAGCAGAGAAAGGCAAAGGAGAGGGCGGGAGAAGCGAAGAGAATCCAGGACCTGGAGCGTCAGGTCAGACACAGCTGCTTGGTTTCCTGAGTCTCTGCACTGTCCTATTGTTTCGTTCTGCAGATACAGCTCATTCAGAGCATGTTCTCTTTACACTTTGTTTCCTGAAAGCTGCAATTATCCAGCTGTGCCAGCCAGTAACACGCCATCTGTCTGAGTCGAGTCAATTGCCAGTTTTCTAACCACCTCCTCCCAACTGTACCATGTTCATCTAAAAACTGAAAACTTTATATGTTCTGGCAATTTATTTGCATGACAATAGTGTTTTGGGGCCTGAAATTGCTTTAAAGTTTTAAAGTGCAGGTTTTTGAAAACAATACCGTTATCGTCTCAGTGTAAAGTACAAAAATGTGATTTTTTTTTTGGGTTAATGGTGATGTCATGCGCATGCATATGCGTTTTCTACGATGTATCTAGTGACATTGTCAACTACGGGCCTGGCATGCAAAATACAGCATTTAGTCGTGCGGATCTTTGTGAACGAGATTCATTTTGACAACATTGTCATCTGTACACCAGAATCACAAAGGAAAACCTCAAGTTTCCAATTTTAGTATGTCGTTGTCATGTAAATACCCTAAATCCCTTTTGCTTATCTAGGCAGTTGAAGTGTTGTCAATGCATTGTGACAAACTGCTGGCACAATACATCTTCTTTGTTTGTAGTTGAGCAGTTGCTCTGGTGTATTCAGTTTTCATAAATACATACAGACATTCATACATTCACTTCATACATAGTAAGTCAAGAGGGAGAGGAATTTATTACAGATGGTAGGGGCTTCACAAAAGCATTTCTTGGATTCTGTCCATTAATTACTCATGTTTCTGTTCATTTCACAGCTGAAACAAATGGAAGAGCTTCTGAAGCGCAGGCACCCGAACTCGCTGCCAGCCCTGATCTTTGCTGCCGCATCTGCAGGTGAAAGAGAGGGTGGAGTGGACGTCCATCCATCTGCTGGCCCTCAGTCCTCTCAGACGACAGCTCTGCTCGAGAGACGTGTCCATCGCCTGGAGGCAGAGCTGGAGGGCCGTGATGAAGCTGCCAAGCGCAGTCTGAGAACAATGGAGCAGCAGTATCACAGGATCAAAGTACTCACCTCAGATTCAACACAGAGGAGCACTATATTAAACAAGACTGTTTAAAGCAGCAGATCTGAAAATGAATACAGCTCACACACACATGGTGTTTAAGCAATCTATAATGACCATATATAATTATTTCTCATATAATTTATGTGTATGCAGTATTAAAAGTGTGTGTGTGTGTGTGTGTGTGTGTGTGTGTGTGTGTGTGTGTGTGTGTGTGTGTGTGTGTGTGTAAATATATATAGATATAGATGTTGATATAGATAGATATAGATATAATTACATATATAGATATATAAATGATAAATTCAGGAATTGGCATTTCAGTCCAGCACTTCAGTTCAGACCAACTCTTTTGCTGAAAGCTCTCAGCTGGACTGGTTTGACGCTACGAAAAACAAGTCAACAAAGAAAATGAGGTTTCTATTTAAAGTCCTGAGGGCAGAACACTTGAGCTTCCATCAGAGTGGCATCATTTCCGTCTGATGCTGACATTTCCCAATCGTGTCTTTTTCTAGTGATGAGTTCTGACACAATTTCAAAAGCAATCATACTGTTCTGCTGACACAATGTCAAGAGCAATCACACTGTAATTCTAAGGCCTCAAAATAGCATTAGATATGGCTAATTCTAGTATCTGTCAGTCTCTAAACAATTATTTGCTATTATTGTTTTGACTCATATCTCCTCAGCTCCAGTATGAACAGCAGATATCAGATCTCGAGCAGCGTTTGGCTGAGAACAGCCAGAAGAATCAACCAGCCTCATCAGAAAAGTCTGAACCACAGACTGAGGCATTGAAGGCAGAGCTGGAGGAGTTGAAGAAGACTTATCAAAATCAAGAGAGTGACCTCCGAGCAGAAGTGACCTCTCTACGCGAGAAGCTCCACCAGGCTCTGGCTTCCATACAAATGGACAAGCCTGCCCGCAGCCCCTCACGCCACCAGCTCCACGCGGAGGCGGCGCAGGCAGCCCGCATCGAGAGACTGACCCAGGAGCTGAGCACCAAGAGCCGCACCATCCAGGAGCTGAGTCGAACTGTGGACCGTCTGCAGAGGGAGAGACGAACCATGCTTTTGACCCCTGGCTTTGACCGCACTGAGCACAGACGGCATTCAGGGGCAGCTAAGGAGGTCAAAAAAACTGCAGCCGAGACCTTCCCTCCTAGCCAAGATGAGAAGGACTATCATCCCGGGGTGTTCTCGGGGTCACACATCTCAGAGGTGCAGTTGGAGAATGACAGTTTGCGGAAGAGGCTGGACCAGCTGGAGATACAGAGAGAACAGGAGAGAGTGTCCCTGCAGGCCGCGGTTACACAAGCACAGGGTCAACTCCTCAGGTGCAGTATTGCGATGTTGTTGCGAAACTTCATGAACTCTTTTCATGAAGTTTTTTACATGCATCGATTTTTGAAATCCCATGATTCTCTTCTAAGTGCATTCGCTTTTTAAAAAATGATTATAATTTACTCTCATGGTAGTAACAGTAATGTAACCCATCCTTTCTGAACAATTATTTTTTAATAATCACATAAAATGCCACGATGTGGCAAATACAATTATGACAAATACCACCATTGATGTATCCTTACAATTTTACTTGACAAATGTATTTTACGGTTTAAAAGATATCTAATAGATTTAAATAACTTAATATCTTCTTGTCTTCCACATTACAGTAGGCTTAAATGTACTTGTATTATCCTGAAAATATTACATTGCAAAAACCTTCCGTTGTTCTAAAATTAATTGTTGGAAATAAAAGTTCACTTTTTCACCTTTGATTTTTGGGTGGAATATGAAATGTTATTATATTGACGATACATTAATAGTAACAGTATAAATGTGTGTGGTGTGATGTTTTCAGGATTCAGGAGCAGAATGCAGAGGCGTTGGCCTCAGTCAAGGCTGAACATCATAGAGAGATTGAACGCCTGCTGGCTCATCATGCCCTTGAGCATTCCTCATCCAAAGTAGCCGAACTTACCAACCAAGTGAACACACAAGAGGTTTTTATTTCTTTACACAATTTAATTCTTTGTTATTTGTGTCACTCCAGAAGATCTGGTTTATAAGAGCGTGTACATTTATTCAGCACTAGTTGGTAATGTGGCAGGGCTCTTGAGTTCCCACACAGCACTTAAACTGATAAACGAGTTTTACTATGAATGCATTTAAGTCTGTTTGGAGTCAGTGTAAATGTTCATGCAGATCACAGTCCGGTGTTTACAAGCGCAAGTGAAAGAGCTTCAGGGAGCCAAAGATGCCCTTGCTGTGTCAAAGATCAGAGAAGAAACCATGCAGAATCAGGTAGTGAGTTTTATTTCGTTACTATAGGTCTGTATCAAGGTTTTTTAATAGGTCTTGTCATAATTCTCCATTTGTTTTTTGTGTTGTGCTTATCAAAAGCTGTCTAAGCTTCTAGAAGATCTGAAGCAGGCCAAAGAAGCTCACAGCCCTGAACTAAGACATTTCAGTAGTCTAGAGCAAAAGATTAAATCCATGGAGCTTCGCTATGACCAACGTGAGAAACAGCTTCAGCAGGTAACGACGTTTCCATGTGCCTAAATGCATGCTGTTACAGTTTGTGCCGGTATGCTGATGCTTAGTGTGGTTTGAGCGCAGGTGATCGCAGACACGCGGCGGGTGGTGGAGCAGGAGCAGCGGAGTGAGGTGGAGCGCTGGAAGAGACTCGCTCAAGGCAGAGCTAAAGAGCTAGAGGCTTTCAGACTGGAGCTGGACTCCATTCTGGACGTGCTAAGAGAGCTCCAGAGGCAGGGTGTGGTTATCCCCGCCCCTGAACACACCTCCAACTCCGCCCACACATACCTGCCCCTACGATCCTGATCTGTCTTTACAGTTATTTATTTAGTTATTTACCTGCTATTTTACAGTTATTTACAGGTATTTACAGTTACATGTTTTGTGTCTGTATGATCATTTAATTAGTGTTAAGAAACATTCAGGGTATTTATTACAAGATTTTTGATAATAGTTGAACCGTGTAAGCACATTCAGTGAGTGTAATGAAATGACATTTTGTATTAAAGTTAATTCTTATTTGAACAATAATTTATCAGATGCTCTGTTGGTTTTACAACATTCACTTAGTCCCGATTCCAAGAGCCATGAAACAAACAGCAACGAAATTATGGCTGTTGACACACCACAGAAGCTGATCTTAAACACAAACCAAAAAGTACATTTATGCAACTTGTTGGGAAATAATGTAGACGTCATGATTTATTACTTGTTGAAGAGCTGGGCTGAGCGCACGGTCTGAACGCTAATGAACTAATAAAACACCATAAATTGCGTAAGTGGCTGGAGATGAAACCGCGTGTTGTGTGATGACTGTTAAGGGATGATCAGCATGCCGCATTTTTGATAAACACGATGAAACGTAATATAATTAGCCACAAAGGATTTCTATCAGAAATGTATTCGATTAAAGCTACATTCATGCCAACCTGACATTTGCATAATCAAAAAAGTACTTTGAAAAAGTAACCTGCTGAACTTCAGAAAGCCCATCGTATAATTTATTGTGTCTAATTTGGAAGGTGTAAGTGTTCCTCTGCTCCTAAGCAGAAGCACCATATCTAGATTTGATATCTAGAATATCAAGAGCTATTTATTTTAATCGACCTGCTCCATCATGTTGTGTCACTTTGACCCAGAATCACATTTTGAGTTTTAATACCATCAGAAAGTTGGGGTCAGAGTGACTTGAAATGTCGGAACAGGTCGGGATTTTTCTGTACTTAGTCTCCTAATCCTTTAAAACACTGTACAGTGTGTGCTTCTAAAATTCAACACTACTCATGAATAGTGATACAGAAATACTTGCAACTATATTATTTGCAACTGTTCTGAGGTGGTGTTAATGCAGTGTTATGCAGTTGATAAGGCGTTCTGAGGTGGTGTTAATGCAGTGTTATGTAGTTGATAAGGCATTCTGAGGTGGTGTTAATGCAGTGTTATGTAGTTGATAAGGCATTCTGAGGTGGTGTTAATGCAGTGTTATGTAGTTGATAAGGCATTCTGAGGTGGTGTTAATGCAGTGTTATGTAGTTGATAAGGCATTCTGAGGTGGTGTTAATGCAGTGTTATGTAGTTGATAAGGCATTCTGAGGTGGTGTTAATGCAGTGTTATGTAGTTGATAAGGCATTCTGAGGTGGTGTTAATGCAGTGTTATGTAGTTGATAAGGCATTCTGAGGTGGTGTTAATGCAGTGTTATGTAGTTGATAAGGCATTCTGAGGTGGTGTTAATGCAGTGTTATGTAGTTGATAAGGCATTCTGAGGTGTGTTATAATGCTATGTAGTTGATAAGGCATTTGAGGTGGTGTTAATGCAGTGTTATGTAGTTGATAAGGCATTCTGAGGTGGTGTTAATGCAGTGTTATGTAGTTGATAAGGCATTCTGAGGTGGTGTTAATGCAGTGTTATGTAGTTGATAAGGCATTCTGAGGTGGTGTTAATGCAGTGTTATGTAGTTGATAAGGCATTCTGAGGTGGTGTTAATGCAGTGTTATGTAGTTGATAAGGCATTCTGAGGTGGTGTTAATGCAGTGTTATGTAGTTGATAAGGCATTCTGAGGTGGTGTTAATGCAGTGTTATGTAGTTGATAAGGCATTCTGAGGTGGTGTTAATGCAGTGTTATGTAGTTGATAAGGCATTCTGAGGTGGTGTTAATGCAGTGTTATGTAGTTGATAAGGCATTCTGAGGTGGTGTTAATGCAGTGTTATGTAGTTGATAAGGCATTCTGAGGTGGTGTTAATGCAGTGTTATGTAGTTGATAAGGCATTCTGAGGTGGTGTTAATGCAGTGTTATGTAGTTGATAAGGCATTCTGAGGTGGTGTTAATGCAGTGTTATGTAGTTGATAAGGCATTCTGAGGTGGTAATTGTTAATGCAGTGTTATTAGTTGATAAGGCATTCTGAGGTGGTGTTAATGCAGTGTTATGTAGTTGATAAGGCATTCTGAGGTGGTGTTAATGCAGTGTTATGTAGTTGATAAGGCATTCTGAGGTGGTGTTAATGCAGTGTTATGTAGTTGATAAGGCATTCTGAGGTGGTGTTAATGCAGTGTTATGTAGTTGATAAGGCATTCTGAGGTGGTGTTAATGCAGTGTTATGTAGTTGATAAGGCATTCTGAGGTGGTGTTAATGCAGTGTTATGTAGTTGATAAGGCATTCTGAGGTGGTGTTAATGCAGTGTTATGTAGTTGATAAGGCATTCTGAGGTGGTGTTAATGCAGTGTTATGTAGTTGATAAGGCATTCTGAGGTGGTGTTAATGCAGTGTTTGTAGTTGATAAGGCATTCTGAGGTGGTGTTAATGCAGTGTTATGTAGTTGATAAGGCATTCTGAGGTGGTGTTAATGCAGTGTTATGTAGTTGATAAGGCATTCTGAGGTGGTGTTAATGAGTTTATGTAGTTGATAAGGCATTCTGAGGTGGTGTTAATGCAGTGTTATGTAGTTGATAAGGCATTCTGAGGTGGTGTTAATGCAGTGTTATGTAGTTGATAAGGCATTCTGAGGTGGTGTTAATGCAGTGTTATGTAGTTGATAAGGCATTCTGAGGTGGTGTTAATGCAGTGTTATGTAGTTGATAAGGCATTCTGAGGTGGTGTTAATGCAGTGTTATGTAGTTGATAAGGCATTCTGAGGTGGTGTTAATGCAGTGTTATGTAGTTGATAAGGCATTCTGAGGTGGTGTTAATGCAGTGTTATGTAGTTGATAAGGCATTCTGAGGTGGTGTTAATGCAGTGTTATGTAGTTGATAAGGCATTCTGAGGTGGTTATTCTGAGGTGGTGTTAATGCAGTGTTATGTAGTTGATAAGGCATTCTGAGGTGGTGTTAATGCAGTGTTATGTAGTTGATAAGGCATTCTGAGGTGGTGTTAATGCAGTGTTATGTAGTTGATAAGGCATTCTGAGGTGGTGTTAATGCAGTGTTATGTAGTTGATAAGGCATTCTGAGGTGGTGTTAATGCAGTGTTATGTAGTTGATAAGGCATTCTGAGGTGGTGTTAATGCAGTGTTATGTAGTTGATAAGGCATTCTGAGGTGGTGTTAATGCAGTGTTATGTAGTTGATAAGGCATTCTGAGGTGGTGTTAATGCAGTGTTATGTAGTTGATAAGGCATTCTGAGGTGGTGTTAATGCAGTGTTATGTAGTTGATAAGGCATTCTGAGGTGGTGTTAATGCAGTGTTATGTAGTTGATAAGGCATTCTGAGGTGGTGTTAATGCAGTGTTATGTAGTTGATAAGGCATTCTGAGGTGGTGTTAATGCAGTGTTATGTAGTTGATAAGGCATTCTGAGTGTGTTAATTTGCAGGTGGTGTTATGTAGTTGATAAGGCATTCTGAGGTGGTGTTAATGCAGTGTTATGTAGTTGATAAGGCATTCTGAGGTGGTGTTAATGCAGTGTTATGTAGTTGATAAGGCATTCTGAGGTGGTGTTAATGCAGTGTTATGTAGTTGATAAGGCATTCTGAGGTGGTGTTAATGCAGTGTTATGTAGTTGATAAGGCATTCTGAGGTGGTGTTAATGCAGTGTTATGTAGTTGATAAGGCATTCTGAGGTGGTGTTAATGCAGTGTTATGTAGTTGATAAGGCATTCTGAGGTGGTGTTAATGCAGTGTTATGTAGTTGATAAGGCATTCTGAGGTGGTGTTAATGCAGTGCTATGTAGTTGATAAGGCATTCTGAGGTGGTGTTAATGCAGTGTTATGTAGTTGATAAGGCATTCTGAGGTGGTGTTAATGCATTTTTGCAGTGTTATGTAGTTGATAAGGCATTCTGAGGTGGTGTTAATGCAGTGTTATGTAGTTGATAAGGCATTCTGAGGTGGTGTTAATGCAGTGTTATGCAGTTGCTAAGGCATTCTGAGGTGGTGTTAATGCAGTGTTATGCAGTTGATAAGGCATTCTGAGGTGGTGTTAATGCAGTGTTATGCAGTTGATAAGGCATTCTGAGGTGGTGTTAATGCAGTGCTATGTAGTTGATAAGGCATTCTGAGGTGGTGTTAATGCAGTGTTATGTAGTTGATAAGGCATTCTGAGGTGGTGTTAATGCAGTGTTATGTAGTTGATAAGGCATTCTGAGGTGGTGTTAATGCAGTGTTATGTAGTTGATAAGGCATTCTGAGGTGGTGTTAATGCAGTGTTATGTAGTTGATAAGGCATTCTGAGGTGGTGTTAATGCAGTGCTATGTAGTTGATAAGGCATTCTGAGGTGGTGTTAATGCAGTGTTATGTAGTTGATAAGGCATTCTGAGATGGTGTTAATGCAGTGTTATGTAGATAAGGCATTCTGAGGTGGTGTTAATGCAGTGTTATGTAGTTGATAAGGCATTCTGAGGTGGTGTTAATGCAGTGTTATGTAGTTGATAAGGCATTCTGAGGTGGTGTTAATGCAGTGTTATGTAGTTGATAAGGCATTCTGAGGTGGTGTTAATGCAGTGTTATGTAGTTGATAAGGCATTCTGAGGTGGTGTTAATGCAGTGTTATGTAGTTGATAAGGCATTCTGAGGTGGTGTTAATGCAGTGTTATGTAGTTGATAAGGCATTCTGGGGTGGTGTTAATGCAGTGCTATGCAGTTGCTAAATATAGACATCCTTTATATCAGGTCCTTCCTTCAGTGCAAGCCTGTTGGATTTTTTTCACCTGTTTTATCTTGCCATGCAAAACGTGTTAATCAGATAACACAAGCCACACTGAGGTGTCATTCAAGTCCCTAGCAGAAGCCAAAAGCTTAATCATAGCACATCAGCCAGTATCATCAGTTTAAAATGAACTTTATTGGTGTACAGGTGTTCAATAAAACAGGAAAGAATTAAAGTATTGAGCTGTTTACCTGCAGCTCAGACAGCAGCATTCACACAGAGAGTTAGTGTAGTATGCACATACACTGATGAAAGCCACGGTTTCAGCCAACAGGTGCAGACAGCTCTAAGCTATTTTCTACTTGCAAGCAACAAGCCTGAGAGAACCAGGCAGTGCGATGCCAAATTGCCGCAATTTTGCCATTAGGCTGCCTAAGAACGATGGGGAGTAACTTGTTTCTCCAAAAAACAGTGTTTGAGTCATGCTTATAATAGAAATTAACGAATAAGGCATTAAGCGTTACATTCTGTTGGAGTTTCCCTGCACAGCCGTAACTCTGGCAACCGTATGATTTTATTTTTTTCAAATATGCCCATCTGACATCTTTCTATCCGCTGGCTTTCAAACAGTCATCTTGTCTTTGTTCTCCCCCCGTCTCGCTGTCACGCTGCTCCCATGTGGCACCTTTTCGATCTGTCAGTGTGCCGCGACCTAACCCCCCATCATGCCACTCAAAACATACATAAGAAAGCAGCCTTAGAGCCTCAGTAGTCTTACAACACAGCTCAGCACAGCACTCTTAAAGCAAAACACCATCAGTCTCCAGATTTGGAGATCGTGGGCTGAGTTGAATACAATGATGGAGCCATAATGAGTGAATATAGTCATCTTTGACCTTTAAAACTTTGATTTAGTCAATGATGTGATGAGTACAGCGGGGGCGAGCCTCCTCCATTATGATTGGTGGGTCGCCCAACAGTAAATCTTCGTCCCCCAATGCAGAGCTCAGTTCAGAGTTCACAAAGTTGGGAATGTTGAAATGGGCCAATAGCGCAGCTTCTCTTTCCGCCCTGGTCTCCATGACCATATTCTGGACCACCAGACCAACCGCCTCCACCTGCCCTCTCGAGTCACCACTGCCCGTACGTCCGTGGACAGCACCGCTGGCATCGCTCAAGGCCCGGCCCCCGTCTCGTTCCTCCTCATTAATATAGCAGTGAAACAGAGAGCGAGATTCATCCAGTAAGGGGCGAGAGAGGCCTGTTCGGGTGTCCGTCTCACGCTGACGGGTCAGACCCTCTGCACAGCTGGTAAGACGCATCCGTTTCTCATAAGGCTCTGCGGTTCTGGAGGGGAAAACAGCAGCACGGGATTTAAGCTCTTTAACCCCAAAATGAATTTTTTAAAATTATTTATAGCTCAATTATTTTACTTGGTGGCAAGAAAATGAACTGGATGCCTGACAGGTCGGGAATTTGGAGCTATTATTACTATTAAGCTATTGCTCAGTATAAAGTTCATTTTATAATAGAATATAAGAGAATAAAAGCTAATTTTATAATTTTTATAACCTTTTGTAATTGTCAAAATGTCATACCAATTACTGTAATTTCTGTAAACAAACAGGATGGGGTATTTTAAAGTGACAAAAGTTGATGAATACAACAAAACATCACAATTTATCAAATCTAATGCTTATAGTTGCACCTGGAGACATGGGAAAACACCAACATCTATTCAAACCAAAGCTGTGAGTTTACATCAAATTATTTATTTAAATGCCAAATGTTTACTTAGAGGTTATGCTGGTTGAAAGCTTGTTATACTGGTTGAAAGTCTTAACATCCTGATCACTTCTGTGGAAGGTGCAGGGCCAATCACTGCATTCTGTCTTGCTATTGCAAACCTCTCTAAAATTGCCTACCGTACTGTTAATTGACAAAAACAATTTCCATTCTTAAGAATTATGTGTTTAATATTTCATCCAGTACATTAAGGCCTATATTGAATTACTGCAGGGATTGAATTCTGAGAGCCAAACCTCATAAGCATCCTTTAAGAGCCCTATTTCACCTTTCTAGTGGAGGTGAAATAAGCTTTTGCTTCTGAAGCGTAGGAGTACCCTCAACCTCATCTCTTTCCTCCATCTGTGTGTGTGTGTGTGTTAAGGGGAGTACGTATTGCTTTCCTCCTTTCAGTGATCTTGAGTAAGTGCTTGATGCAGCGGCTCGGCTGTGTTAATGGATGACTCACATGTATAGAGCAGTTTAATTAAAAGAGCGCTAAACAGGCAGCCAGACTGTGCCCCTATGCTTCCCCTCTGCTCCGTAAGACCAGGGGATGGGGGCTATTAAGGCTTACCATTATAACCGAGTGTAATTACATGGCAAACTGTAAACCACTTTAAAATTATCTGTCTAAAACCTTCAAATGTATAAGGAATTAGGTCGCTATTTGTAATTAATTTCTTTTCAAATAATTCATTTATTGAATAAGAATGTGGAAAAAGGAGACCATTGTGTGTATGTTTGTGTACGTGCGGGCATTGGTGACCGAGTGCATTTGTGCGCCGTAATAAACATCCGGTTGCGTGCAGCCGCACAGACGCGAGAGGCCAGAATGGATGAGAGAGCCACAATTATACAACAACTCGTTCTGGTTCTTGAATTTAATTGGACACGCGGAGTTCCAAGAATTCCAAGAGCGACATTGTTCCCTCCTGCTCCAGGATCATTTAGAGTGTTAGATGTTCCCTCAACTAGTGAACGTGGAGCACGTAGGAAGCAAAACCAGAACAAGTGAAGTCTACAGACAAATCACAGCCATGCTAATATTCATGTATCAGTACTCTCGCGTCTGTGATATCCCAGCCAACAATTTTAGGTTGTTAGAACGTATCCTTGATGTTTCCATTAAGTAACGAAAACATTAAACATCTAGGAAAATGAGTTCTAGGAATGTTCAAAACCTCAGATTTTACAGATGTTGCATTAACATTATTGTTTGGTTTTAAGATCATTATTTGAACATTTTAATTCAGTAACATTGTAAAACAGTCCACTAATGTCATTGCACTGTCACAACAGTATAATAAAAAAAAGCTGTGGCAACTGCGATTCAGCTTATCAGCCTTGACCTCGTGCTAAATGGAAAGAGAGCAAGTGTAATCAAAGTTTTCTGAAAAGATCCTTTGTTGAACTAACACGGTGCTGGTGGAGGACAGACCTGACAGAGGCAGTTAATGAGAGCGAGGCAGGCCACACGCTCACACACACAGCCTTTTAAAGCTGGCCTAGATAATGAGGCAGTAACGTGGCCAGAAAAGTGCAAAGCAGCTGGAAACTAAATGCAGTGTTCCGCAAGTACACCCAGTATGTCGTGCTTGTGTTGCAGATGCACAGAGACAAACTAAAGAAGAACCTTCGGATGCGGTCCTTCCATGCTGTCCTAGGGGATACAAACCTTCTGCATTTTGCAGCGTGTATAAATGAACTTACTCTGGATGCGGAGCTCCTGTCTTGGTCAGGAGAGTCAGAACAAAAAACATGAAGATGACAAAAACTGCAAGACCCACCCAGAAGCCAATCACAATGGAATCTGCGGGAGAGGACAGATGAGTGTCGTTCAGTTCACATTTTGTTGATTTTACCCACATTACTCGCACTGGAGATTCTCATAAATAAAAATTAGATGAAAAGAAAAGACAGTTACTTATATACTGGACATTTTAATAAATACTTTCTTTTAGAAAATGTATGTATGTATGTACATCTGTCTGTCTGTCTGTCAACAGCTATAATGTCTAGATATAATGCGCTCAACACATATAATGTCTAGATATAATGCGCTCAACAGATATAATGTCTAGATATAGTGCGCTCAACAGATATAATGTCTAGATATAGTGCGCTCAACAGATATAATGTCTAGATATAGTGCGCTCAACAGATATAATGTCTAGATATAGTGCGCTCAACAGATATAATGTCTAGATATAATGCGCTCAACACATATAATGTCTAGATATAATGTGCTCAACAGATATAATGTCTAGATATAGTGCGCTCAACAGATATAATGTCTAGATATAATGGGTTTAACACATATAATGTGTAGATATAATGCGCTCAACAGATATAATGTCTAGATATAGTGCGCTCGACAGATATAATGTCTAGATATAGTGCGCTCGACAGATATAATGGCTAGATATAATGCGCTCAACAGCTATAATGTCTAGATATAATGTGCTCAACAGATATAATGTCTAGATATAATGCGCTCGACAGATATAATGTCTAGATATAATGCGCTCAACAGATATAATGTCTAGATATAGTGCGCTCAACAGATATAATGTCTAGATATAGTGCGCTCAACAGATATAATGTCTAGATATAGTGCGCTCAACAGATATAATGTCTAGATATAGTGCGCTCAACAGCTATAATGTCTAGATATAATGTGCTCGACAGATATAATGTCTAGATATAGTGCGCTCGACAGATATAATGTCTAGATATAGTGCGCTCGACAGATATAATGGCTAGATATAATGCGCTCGACAGCTGTAATGTCTAGATATACAACATATAATGTCTAGATATAGTGCGTACAGATATAATGTCTAGATATAATGCGCTCAACAGATATAATGTCTAGATATAATGCGCTCAACAGATATAATGTCTAGATATAAAGATATAATGTCTAGATATAATGCGCAACAGCTATAATGTCTAGATATAGTGCGCTCGACAGCTATAATGTCTAGATATAATGCGCTCGACAGCTATAATGTCTAGATATAATGCGGTCAACACATATAATGCCTAGATATAATGCTCTGAACAGATATAATGTCTAGATATAATGTGCTCAACAGATATAATGTCTAGATATAATGCGCTCGACAGCTATAATGTCTAGATATAATGCGCTCAACAGCTATAATGTCTAGATATAATGCGTAACAAATATAATGTCTAGACATAATGCGCTCAACAGATATAATGTCTAGATATAGTGCGCTCAACAGCTATAATGTCTAGATATAATGCGCTCGACAGATATAATGTCTAGATATAATGCGCTCGACAGATATAATGTCTAGATATAGTGCGCTCGACAGATATAATGTCTAGATATAATGTGCTCAACAGATATAATGTCTAGATATAATGCGCTCAACAGCTGTAATGTCTAGATATAGTGCGCTCGACAGCTGTAATGTCTAGATAAAGTGCGCTCGACAGCTATAATGTCTAGATAAAGTGCGCTCGACAGCTATAATGTCTAGATATAATGCGCTCGACAGCTATAATGTCTAGATATAATGCGCTCAACAGCTATAATGTCTAGATATAATGCGCTCAACAGCTATAATGTCTAGATATAATGCGCTCAACAGCTATAATGTCTAGATATAATGGGTTTAACACATATAATGTCTAGATATAATGGGTTTAACACATATAATGTCTAGATATAATGTGCTCAACAGCTATAATGTCTAGATATAATGCGCTCGACAGCTATAATGTCTAGATATAATGCGCTCAACAGCTATAATGTCTAGATATAATGGCTGTAACACATATAATGTCTAGATATAATGCGCTCAACAGCTATAATGTCTAGATATAATGCGCTCAACAGCTATAATGTCTAGATATAATGGGTTTAACACATATAATGTCTAGATATAATGGGCTCAACACATATAATGTCTAGATATAATGGGTTTAACACATATAATGTCTAGATATAGTGCGCTCAACAGATATAATGTCTAGATATAGTGCACTCAACACATATAATGTCTAGATATAATGCGCTCAACACATATAATGTCTAGATATAATGGGTTTAACACATATAATGTCTAGATATAATGCGCTCAACAGCTATAATGTCTAGATATAATGGGTTTAACACATATAATGTCTAGATATAATGGGTTTAACACATATAATGTCTAGATATAATGGGTTTAACACATATAATGTCTAGATATAGTGCGCTCAACAGATATAATGTCTACATATAGTGCACTCAACACATATAATGTCTAGATATAATGGCTGTAACACATATAATGTCTAGATATAATGCGCTCAACAGCTATAATGTCTAGATATAGTGCGCTCAACAGATATAATGTGTAGATATAATGGGTTTAACACATATAATGTCTAGATATAATGGGTTTAACACATATAATGTCTAGATATAGTGCGCTCAACAGATATAATGTCTAGATATAGTGCACTCAACACATATAATGTCTAGATATAATGCGCTCAACACATATAATGTCTAGATATAATGGGTTTAACACATATAATGTCTAGATATAATGCGCTCAACAGCTATAATGTCTAGATATAATGGGTTTAACACATATAATGTGTAGATATAATGGGTTTAATACATATAATGTGTAGATATAATGCGCTCAACACATATAATGTGTAGATATAATGGGTTTAATACATATAATGTGTAGATATAATGCGCTCAACACATATAATGTGTAGATATAATGGGTTTAACACATATAATGTCTAGATATAATGGGTTTAACACATATAATGTCTAGATATAGTGCGCTCAACAGATATAATGTCTAGATATAATGCGCTCAACACATATAATGTCTAGATATAATGGGTTTAACACATATAATGTCTAGATATAATGCGCTCAACAGATATAATGTCTAGATATAATGGGTTTAACACATATAATGTCTAGATATAATGCGCTCAACAGCTATAATGTCTAGATATAATGGGTTTAACACATATAATGTCTAGATATAATGGGTTTAACACATATAATGTCTAGATATAATGGGTTTAACACATATAATGTCTAGATATAGTGCGCTCAACAGATATAATGTCTACATATAGTGCACTCAACAGCTATAATGTCTAGATATAGTGCGCTCAACAGATATAATGTCTACATATAGTGCGCTCGACAGATATAATGTGTAGATATAATGGGTTTAACACATATAATGTGTAGATATAATGGGTTTAACACATATAATGTCTAGATATAATGGGTTTAACACATATAATGTGTAGATATAATGGGTTTAACACATATAATGTGTAGATATAATGCGCTCAACACATAATGTGTAGAAATAGTGCGCTCAACAGATATAATGTGTAGATATAATGGGTTTAACACATATAATGTGTAGATATAATGGGTTTAACACATATAATGTCTAGATATAATGGGTTTAACACATATAATGTGTAGATATAATGCGCTCAACACATATAATGTCTAGATATAATGGGTTTAACACATATAATGTGTAGATATAATGCGCTCAACACATATAATGTCTAGATATAATGGGTTTAACACATATAATGTGTAGATATAATGCGCTCAACACATATAATGTCTAGATATAATGCGCTCAACACATATAATGTGTAGATATAATGCGCTCAACAGATATAATGTCTAGATATAATGGGTTTAACACATATAATGTGTAGATATAATGCGCTCAACACATATAATGTCTAGATATAATGGGTTTAACACAGCGGGTCGTCACACTTACATCGATGTGCTTTAAGTCCCTCAAAAGACACGGGCTCCTCGTCGTCGTAGTACTCGTAGCTCCATTCATAATTGTGGTTTGGTACACTTGTGCTGTTTAAAAACTGCAGTCTCGGCATTTTAAGATCGCAGATGAAAACTGATCACAAACACAGAAAGCGTGACGCTTCAGTCTGCTGGATCACATCTCATACCGTCCAAACGAGAAGATCCGTGAAAACGTCTCAGATGCGCAGGGAGAGCCCAAGGCTGTGGTCCGAGTGACTGCGGCCGCTACACGAGAGGTGCCCGCATGCTATCAAGTGCACTTGATAGGGTACGATGCGATGGTTGCGATGGTGGGATGAGATCCGTGTGAACGGAGGGCGGTGGGGAGCCACAGGGGGCATCAGCGAGCCCCATCCATCCGCAGAGCCTCGGCATGTGTGTGGATCAGTGAGGATGGAGGCACTGCACAGAAATGTGCTTTTTTCTGGTCTTTAGGTCTTTAATTTCCAACAAGGTCTCAATGGGAATATTGCATGCATGTCTCATAAATGTTCTTCTTTGATTTCTGTCTTGTCTGGCCGTCCATCATCTTTCTTATCATCCCTCCCACCCAAACATGTCATCATAGTCTAATGTCTGAAGATGGTGTTTCTTTGTTTTTGGATAACACAATGATAATGAATGACTGTTGCTGACAGCTTTCATATGCAATTCACTTTGGTTTGAACATTTCACGAGTTCATCTGCTCATCAGGGCAGGAGGAGCTCATGGGACTCAGCTGGACCGCTCGGTTAACCTTCTCCTCCATCTGGGGAAGCTGAGGTCAGAGGAGGAGCAGAGGCGAAGGAGTCATGCAGCGGTCAATAATAACCTGGAAAACACTGAACCAGATCATCCGAAGATGATCTAGGATGTTCTAGTATCCAGCTATTGATTGGAGATGGAAATTTTCTTGGGCTGATCGGGAAGCTGTCAAACACTTGAGTGTCTTTATTGAGACAGTGTCAGCTATATACATCATTAAACAGGATAACACGTCATCTTGGTCAGAGATCAAACGTTTCGTTTCGTTAACTAGGCTGTTTGTTAATAGTGACGTGTCAACTACAGCATAGGAAGGGTCCTGCAAGTTCCTGTTTTAGTATTTGCAGAGGTTTTAGGTTTATAATACTATTTTTTAACCTTTTTATTGCTTTTTTTCCAACACTGTTTTCCTTTTCTGTTTTTTTCTTTTTTTGACAGAATGTTGCATTTGTTTTGCGTACTTGGAAGATGCTTTTATCCAAAGTCTTCAAGCGGTGTATTTTATCCGTGTGTGCATTCCCTGGGAATCAAACCCATCATTTTTGCTTTTTGCATTTTTCCATCATTTTTTACCAGTTACAGGAAAGGAAACAGGAAACTACAGGAAAGCTTTTCATAGTGGGATTTATCCTTTAGTCTTAAAAATTGTATGAGAGTATGATTTGTAAGAAGCACAACTACAGTTATCTAAAAACAAGTGCTTTCATTTGATTGTTTTGTTCAAAGAGCAAGAAAATAACAAGTCACTGAAACTATTTTCAGTGACTCATTGACTTCTTGCATTATACAAAGGCCCCACAAAAAGTCTATATTTGCAAAATATGCCACATAAAAGAATATGCCATGTAAAAGATGTAAATGAAACATTCATTACAATGATACACTCCAAAACTCTGTAACTGAATACACTGAAAATGAATCTGTCGATATGGAAATATTTTAGCAGACAGTGAGTGGGTGTTCGGCCCTTCCTCCTACATCAGCACCTTAATATCTGAAGACAGAGAAAAAAGACTGAGAAACTATATTATAATACCACAACTTGTCATGTAGCACAATCATGCATTGTTTTCACAACGTTATTACAGTTCTAGACTACATGGCATGCAGACTGATGCATTAAATTGATTTTTATCCATAGTCATGATAGAAATTAATGACTAAATGCAGGCTTGTATGAGCTATAATGGGGTATGTTTATAATGGGGTCACACACCTTTTAGTCCACTGTGAACCGGGTAATTCATATCTCTTGGCAGAGCTGAATGACCACCAGTCCAGTTAATATTAGATAATGCTTAAATCCTGGTACTGAATCCTAGAAAACAACAAGTGGTCACCAAACAAACAGCCAGTCTGATCCAGTTTAAAGCTTGATTTCCTATTTCACCTGGTGTGATCTAAGTTAAACAGGCTAATCAGATCAGCTTGTTTTAGAGATTGTCTGAAGTCCCTACATATGAATATCTTTCCTACGCTCTCCGACATCCTTCTTTCATTTACTGGTATGATCATTCATGCTTTTTATACAATAAATTATTCATTCATCTGTCCATTCACCCATCCATCACAGGTACCTTTCTGACAAGAGAAAGAAGGTCTGGTTAATCGCATTCAGATGCCTGAGTAATAAATGTAATAAATGTAATAAAAAAGCCTCTGTACCGTATTTCCTTGATTTCCTAGATGGTAATCATAATATTGAATGGTTGAAGTTTCATCTGTAAAGGAAACAAGCAATAAAACCCATGGAAAGACACATGATTATGACGTCAGTGTTATACAAATGTTTTGGTGACGTACTGTATAAATAATAGTCGAAAGTCGAGTTGTAGTCGTAGTCGTAAGTCAATGATGGTTTCACCAAATCATCGTCGTATTCGCCACCTGTTTGGACAAAACAACATTATATGAATGAACTGGTACATTATGGAAGTTTTTTCTGGAATAGCAGCACACCTGCGCTGGATTGGGAATTGCGCATGCGCAATACAGACACCAGGGTGTGCAGGTCGCTTGTTTGGTTAGTAGTTCTGCTGTTAACAGGCTCCACGTATAATAAACATAAAACATGGACGAGAAGACCATGTTTGAATGTGAAAGATTTAAAATATCTGGTATTATTTGATGGCAAATCTGGAAAACCACGCCCTCTGGTGAAGGATTATGGATAACACGAGGTACGTTCTTCCTTTTGCTTTTCCATGTTGTGCAGTTTTCCTAATTCAGCATTGCTTTGGGCATTGAGTAAGTTAATAGATGCCATTTTTTTGGATTTGCCAGGAATGGAAAATGTTGCCACATTTTCTCTAACATGTGGCCTGTGTTTAAGTGTGGCTGGTTTATGGACTGAACACAACTGGAGAGTGTGAGGCCTTTTTTATTGTTTATGGAGATATTGTCAAAGTGAAACCAGAGAACGAGCCAGGAATGACAGCTGGGAATAGTGATGAATGTTGTGATTTCCAGTTGCTGGAGAAATTTGTTTCTTAAGAAGTCACATGATGCGCTTATATTTCAGTTTTAGAGTAATAAACAGGCCAGAATTTATTCTCATGACGGTGCTGCTCACTGTAATTATTCCCAAGCTTTACTGACCAGAATATTTTATCCTTTACTCCTACATCTTTGTTATTTTCTTTCTTTAAAAAAACAAGCTTCTCTTAGCCAAGTCCGTCATTCTGGGAATAAATTTCAACACCATCATGTTATATCTGAGGATGAGTGCCACCACACGCAATACCCAGCTAACAGGAAATGTTCTCAGAACGTTGGTGAACTTCCTCTAAAGTTCCCTTTAAATAAATTGCCATTGCAAAACTTGACCCACGTTTTATCTTTTTAAGTACAGTTCCTCTTTTCAGTGGCATGATGGCTGCAGTATCACTCTGGATTTGGACAGATTTGGAGTTAAAACATTCTCAGATTTGTGGGAGACAAAATGTTTTTTTAAAGGAAATATCACATGCAGAATAGTACTGGAAATTCCCAGCAAATGTCATCTATGTGAGCAATGCCGGTCATGCCCCCCCACAGATAAGGTCCAAATTTTGGATGGTTTGTGTTACCCCTCAGACAGACATCAACCCAGCTAACCATTATATATTATATTATATATGACATATTTTAATATATATAAGGTTAAAAAGTACTACAAACATTACTACAATAATGTTTTAGATAACTTTGAGAGAACTTAAGCCAACATTCTGAGAACGTTCTGTGTTAGCTAGGAACATGAACAATATTTACACTATAAACTCCAGACGCATTAGAGACGAGATGCATAGATGTGATACTGGATTGCACTTTTTTTTCGTTCAAACAAAACGAAAAAGAACAGAGAGGAAATGAAAACAGGGTTTTCTCACACCATTAGTAAACATGTAAACGTAATTTAAACTTTATTTAAACTTTAATATAAAAAATTTAAAATAAAATTTTAAATCCTGACTGGTATAACTTATACAAATAAGTTAAGCAATTTTTCATCCATTGCATATCACAAACAGGAAGTGCTCTGAGATTATAACTTTGATAACTGTGCCTTCCTTGAGTCATCTGAAGTACATCAGTGATTCATACCATAACAAGCATATTATCAGCAGCAGCAGAGCATCCTCATAATAGGCATGAATTTCTCCAGGCTGTGTGGTGGGGTAATGGGACGGATCTGTACTCACCACAGATGTGGGGCAGCAGTAAAGCCCCAGTCACCCAGACAAAGAGCAGCTGTGTGAACATGCTGGAGGAGAGAGGGACGCTTTTGGCTGCTGTGTCTCTCTGTATCTATATATGAGCACATGATGAAGTGTAGGGGTTGGAGGTTGGATCTGGGAGTGGTAGATCTCTTTACAGGAAAACCACCCTGACAGAATAAGTATTGCTAAAGATTATTCAGTTTAATTTGAATAAAGTTTCAAGTCAACAGTATTTGATTTACTACTTAATTCATTTCCTTTTTATCTGCTTGTATTCCCTTGTCTCAGCACGTTCAAAGGTTACTGAGAAATTCTATTCGTTCCTTATAGATGTTTTAAGATTAAAAGGCTTTTCATTACCATCTTTACACTTAGTTTTTCTTTACATATGATGAGACTTTTCTTACAGTTTTAGGATTGAGAAACTACTGTATAAAATTTGCAGACTGACAAATCCAAACATACAGGCAACGTTTATCAGCAACAAATGTACAATGGGTTGAGGCTGCAGTGGCACCTGAGGAAAGCGTTTTTTGTCTTCTGGTCCTGAAATGTATTTTTGTTTGAATTAAAAATTAAAATTTGTTACATAAATCAGTGATAACTTTTGGCGTTGCATGCAGTGACCTCATAGATCAGGAAAATTGTGCAATTTATTGTGCAACTTAGCTATTTAGTGTTTTAGGAATTGTTTTAATTTATAAAAAAGGATCACTGATTAATCTTTCTGTAATGTCACTACTAGTGTATGTTTAGGCTCTCTTTTTTCTTTATCACCTTTATAATGTGAATACAGGGACCGTTTGTGTGGTGTCTTTTCTGTTTGCTTTCCAGCTTATATTTCATAGCTGTGAGCAGTTAGGTGATGAACCTGTTAGCCAGCTTTATCCATGCAGCATTATGCAGCATTTATCAGCCTTCTACACACTGGTTCCAGGTCTGTGTTGGATGTTAAAGGGATAGTTCACTCAAAATGAAAATTCTTCCATCATTTACCCACCCTCATGTCATTCCAACCCTGTATGACATTTTGCATCTCGAGGAACACAAAAAATACATGAAGTATGAAGAAATTTTGAAGTACGTTGGTAACCAAACAGCAGTGGCACCCAGTGACTTCCATTGCATGGGCACAAAACTATGGAGACATTTCTTAAAATATCTTCTTTTTTTGTTCCACAAAAGAAGAAAAAGTCTTATAGGTTTGGAATGACATGGTGAATGATTTTTTTCAGCGGTTAAGTTTGCGTCTCTCCACAAGATGGCGCTATAGACTGTTATTCCATATCTCTTACAAACTGCTTGAACAGTCCCTGTAGTTTTTTATGTTTTTAATGTTTCACTTTTAATCTGATCGAGGAAAATGGTTTATTATAACACTAGAAACAGTCATAAAAACATTTACAGTATGAATAATACTGATTTATAGTTTTACCGGTTATAACAGCTGGGTGAGATGGTGTCCAAAAGCCTGAAAGAACTAATGAAAATGTTTCTATATTGCTTTCTTTTCTAGCTTATTACACATTTTCCAGTACAGACTATATTACGGATATAATAATTGTGCAAAGTGCAAAGTTATTGTCATGTAACATGAATATCAGAATTTCTGTAAATGTATGCCCTGTTTTTGGCTGTGCTCAAGCAATACAAACTACAAACAAGTCTGAGCAAAAGCTGATGATCCATGTTGTCTAGCTGGATTTGACAATGATCCAGAAAGCATCTTGTAAACTTAACTGAGAGGAAATCTGACCTTCTGTGCAATGTCACAAAATTGCTTGCATTTGACTGGTGAGAAACAGTGCTGAGTCTTAAACATCATTTTACAATATTTTACATGTATACATCATTTCAATTTCTCAACATTTTAAAACTTGACTTCCACTCTTCAAACTGATCTCAGACCTTTAGACTGTTTTCTTTGTGTTTGTCTTAAATCAGTATACCGTATAACTCTCGAGTTATACAGTAGTGCACCTTGAAATTAAGGTGTTACCATTTGCAAAATGCAAGACAAAAAATAGTACAAAGTGGGTGTTTCACAAGCAGGACAGTTTTGAAGTACTTAATTTGCATGAGTAATTATGCATTGGAGTAGTAAACCGATGTTGTGATTCATTACTAAAATAACTTGTACAGCTTGTACAACATTGTACAGGGTTTAAATCTGGGGGGGGCAACAGCGTGTCAGAATCTCCAGAAATTGACCAACACTCTAAAATATCCTTGTTTTGCTATATAATCAACAAGGAATCAATTATTATTAAGGAATTATTATTATTATTGTTATTAAGGACTCAATAGGAATCTGTTATATAAACATCTGTTAAAGGCACAGAATGCTTGTGTATATAGATGTATCTGACAGTAAGGATGTGTCCTCATACACCCATTTCACATTAGACAGATGGGAGGATGAAAGTCAAAAGTCAACAGTTCATTAATGACACTCCTGTCTGCTGGACTGACTCCGCCCCCTTTGTGTTGCCCCTCCTCCCAAAATCAGCTGTCTTTTCATCAGCAAATCAAAATACTCCAGTGGGTTCATACCATATATGGCTTGAACTCAGGACAAAAGAGTATTTGTTCAGCTACAATTATTGTGATTATGTTTGTGATTATTTTACTGTATTGTGTTACTTTTGCATTTATTTTCATTCATTCGACAAATTATTTACATTTGCATTGCATTTTACATTTATGCATTGTATAGACGCTTTTATCCAAAGCGACTTACAGTACATTCAAGTTGTATTATTTTATCAGTACATGTGTTCCTTGGGAATCAAACCCACAACCTTTGCACTGCTAACACAATGCTCTACAAATTGACCTACAGGAACACTATTTAACAAATGGCCTTAATTCAATGCCACCTTTTGCTTTCATTTTAAAGAGTAATGGTATAGAATTTGATTTGTACTATTTTTAAAATATATTTTACTTGATTTGTAACATTGCAAAGATACAGACTCTGTGTGTGCTGTTGTAGCTATACCTACATATGTCATATCACTATTACTGTATTTGAAAATATCTGCCAAAAATATACTGTAATGTACTGTCTAGAGTGCTAAACACTCTAGAGCGTACAGGGAAAACCAAAACAATTGAAAAGAATTTAAATGAACAAAACAAAGCAAAAAAAAAAAAATCTCTCTGAGTAGGACACAAAACATTGTACTGAAGCCCCCAACAGTCCTTCTGTACTGCCGTATAGGAACATACGGACAACCTCAACAGCTGTAGGGTTGAGCCCCGCTGGACTCTTGAGATTAATTACTGTCTGCTACCACCAATACATCCCTTCCCAAATTGTCGCCATGGAAACCCTTCTTGTAAGGTTTTAATGCATCACCACAATAACGTTGTATAATTGAGTAGTTTTATGCAGTTGGTTGTATAACTCATGTGCTCATTGTCTATGAGATTTTTGTATGAGGAACAGCAGTGAGATCGTATCTCGGTTCTGTTGCGTGTGATTATGAGCAATTATAATAGAATGCTATGACAGAATCAGCAGATTCAGTTTTGTCTGAAGCATTTGATAACGGGAACGTTTCTGTGCGGAAGCGAAACTTGCAACATCAGAGAGATTGTCAATTCTCTAAAATTCTCCTGACCATGTTTACCCAATAGCTCTGTGATGATCCCACAAAAATGTTTTGTCTTGTTCAATATTAATGGGGCAAAAAAAATGTAATGAAGGGTGTTTTGATGACAAATTATTGCTCCTACCCTCAAAAATATGTTAAAATATGTAAAACTAGTTTAATCTTAGGTATTTTATGTATTCGTTACAGAAAGTTTTTTGTCTCTAAATATATGTAATACTTAATAATGTAAATGACAATGCTGCAGAAATATGGCTGGCATGTATTTTATTATTGCACATGATGAATTCGAGGTCATGAACGTTTTGCACTGCATGGAGACCAACGGGAGTTTAGGAAAGTGTTTTTATTTAGAGTTAGATTAAGATTAAAATCAAAATGGTCTTTGAGATTTTGGTGTAGCCTACATGTTTAATTGTTTCCATGGCAGTCCATCGAACACAACTTCACAACTGTCAGTTTCTGCTTTGCATAACCGTTACATAAAGTGGTAACTAGCAAACTACATACCAGTCTTGAATGCTGTAACATGCGACGTTAAACCTCTGACAGCAGTGAAGAGCTCTGACACCAGAATACTTTCTAATAAAGGAATAATTCTGAAGACAGATGGAGGATCCGTCTTGATAAAGAATGGCTGGGGAATAACAGAACGACAGGCAGAGAACCGTGATTAGAAACAGCCTGGGAAGCTTCTCAGTTTGTGTTTGGTGTGTGTAAGGAATGTACCGACACCTCAACACAGTCCTAACTAGGTGAAACATTTCTATACTGCCATGGCAACAAGGGCTTCAATTGTCACCTGTCTGTCAGACTGCTTACATTTCAAGCAACATGCGGTTTGGCGCATGCAACGCCTGCTGGGTTTCCATGGGCAGATAGATAGATGGATACTGCTTCACTCCCTTGGTTCTGTTTGCAATTTAAACGACTGAGGTATCGTACATGTGAACCGTGAACATTAATTAAATGTTATAAAACTGATGCTGGACTCTGGTGCTTTATGCTGATTGGTCAAAGCAACATTTCAGCCCGGCTAAAATACACAAGAACCATTTTTGGCTATATGGTCCCATAAAGAACCTTCCATAGAACATCCATAGAACCTTTCTGTTTCACAAGTGGAAAAAGGTTCTTTGGAGTGTTTAAAGGTAAGAAAGAAATGGTTCTTTTAGGAACCTTAGACTACGTGGTTCTTTGTTAGTTCTTCTCTGGCATCGCTGTTAAGAACCTTTTAAGAACCTTTGTTACACAATTTTGTAACGGCGATGATGTGACGCGTGTTTATCTAGGCACAGTGAACCAACACCAAAGGAACCGACTTTAGTTTACACGTTTGTGGAACGTACTGATCACAATCTGTATTGCTACAATGGTTTTGCACTACTTAAAGGTTAGCGTAGCAGTTAGCATATGAAGACTCAGACATCAGGAGAGTAAAATGAGGGTTACTTTAATTGCACAAGTGGTTGAAGTACAGAAGACATGAGCCTGTCCTGAGCTTACAAACAGCAACTTCGAATCTGCACGCAGGGTATTACCTGACCTCCAGTTACATTTATTTATAGAACTGAATTAAAGTACACAGAGAGGTTGGTACATTTACAATAGTCCATATATAACTGTAATTAGCTAGACCAGGAAAAACTGAGCATCTGTGTTGTTGTAGCAGCCTGTTTCATCTGAGTGATTGTGTTTTTATTATGACAACGAAAAAACATTTACAGGATCTGTATGCAGAAACAAAACAACTTGTTTTAAAAGAAACGATCATGGGTAAAATTAAATGCTTTTCATTTTTGATTGCATAAGACAGTGAGTTACTTCAACATTAATCTAGATTGACACACAGAGCCACATAGAAAATAACATGCCCAATGCAAAACCACTCATCTTGCCATAGTGACACAGCAGAGAAAGCCAAATAAGACATGTTTGTTTTTGATTCACGTTCACATTTTAACAAAGGTTTGCAGAAGTGCCGAACAACAGCAAGAACAGGTGAACAATCGTATGGCGCTCATGAATAGTATGAAAGAAACCAAGCCTTAAAGCAGTCACATGGTTTCTGACATCATCATGGAGTAAACAAGCCATAAATGACTAATTTAATGACTAGGAAAGAACAGGCATAATTTGGCAGGGTTTCTGTTGGACCTGTGGGAGAGATTGATTTTAATGTAATCTAATACGACCCCTGCTGATCACGGCCAGTCTGAGTGATGAACGCCACCACCTGACAGATGCTCGGGTAATTACATTCACCTTCTGCTGCCACTGTTCAAATATCACATCATGTCACAGTCAGCAGACATAACCAACCAATTCACCTGATTAAGCGTGAAACAACCACCCAGCTAACAGTTTTGGGTTGTAGGAACGTTTCCCTAAAGCTTCCATTAAGTAACAAAATCGTTAAAAATGTTCTTTCATACGTCCAGTTTTTATACGTTGTATTAATGTTATTGCTTGGTTGGAGGAAAGTTGTTCAACCATTTTTTAAAATGTTCCACTAACTGCTTAAGAATAGCGCTTTTTGATATATGATGTATAACGTTAAAAAAGTTCTACTAACATTACTGCAAAAACATCTTTAAGAAAAGTTTTATAGAATGCTAGCCAACGTTCTGAAAACATTCCCTGTTAGCCGGGCACACAACATTAGTGATAACAGCGCACGAGATACAGAAAACCTTTGGCATCCATGTGGCGATAATATGAAACTTAAAATTTAAGGGACAGTAAAAGAAATTGTGAATGATTTACCTGTATTTATTATTTTTAAAAACGCTAAAGACTGCTGTAGGCTTTGTGCTTTATTTGGAATTGTAAATTCCATGTTTTTATCATAACATGATTGCAGAAGTGAGGAATGTCTGGTTGGGTTTCGGGGAAGTGGTTTCAGAGCCAAACGTTTTAAAAGCAGAAACTCTCTTCAAAGTCATTCTCTACAAAAAAGCACTTTACAATAAAATGTACAAAAAATATAACACTGTTTATAATCAAGTCTTAATGACAGAACAGGTCGACCTGTTTCCATTCCATTGTGCAAACACATTATTGAAGCTACTAACTGTAAAACAAGGTGTGAAATACCGGAAGGACAAACCCATCGGTTGGTAAACTCGGTACCGTACTGCACACTGCCAGTACATTCAAATACCTGTGGAGTGTTTCAAGGTGAATCTCATGAAAACATGCCCAGGTCACATTTCACCCCCCAAAATAAAAGTGGGACAAAAATAAGACTCATTTAAGAGTTTTGTCCGATTAGGAATTTTTGCTGACATTACTTTCCAGACAATTCTTTGTATATTGCATCAGTATGTTTTTTGTATCTTTTTCTACTTCACATTATTTCTGAAAGTGAAAAATATGTATTGGCCTAGGCTTTTAAAAGCGAAATATAATTCGTTACGTTTAGGCGAAATGGTGCATTTTTGACACATTTCATGCGATTCACCCATGCAATCTTGCATAGTTCCCCAAAGACCAAAAATCCTGCCAAGCAAAGCGCAAGCAAAATAAAAGTCCTGCTTAAAAGCTTCTCTGCCAATGAGGAGCAGTCAGCTTGTATTTGAAATGCCAAAAAAATTACATTTGCAAGCCTTTGAGAGCTTTAAATGCAACTTGCATGTGCCCTTTTGAAAATACACTAAGGCAGCTTTTGTTTGTTTTGTTTTTTTTAAAGATACCAACATTTTAGGAAAATACCACTTAGGTGTAAAGAGCTACACATCCCATATATCCCCACCTACAGTAGATTGTCTGTTCTGCCTCTTAGGTCTGAAAAGAACTTGCCAGTGTCACTCTCATTTTACAGCATTCTCCATAGTGCAAATGTGTAATTATTAATAATCGTTTCCTTGCAGCTCGATGCTTCCAGCCACTTCACTGCATGGAGTCTCATCAACAGAAACACTGGCACCAGACGTCATGTATTCATGTTCCTACAGTTACACATGGCTTTGTTCACAGTTAGAGCTCATCTGATTGGATGAGCTCTGCAGGACAGCGTGAGCTTTTGCCGATCAAATAAAGAGGCATCGCCGGTCGCATTTGGCTGCGCCCTGATTGCATCTTATAAGGAGCTTGCGTTAACAACGGAGGAAGTGTGCTAGGAATTGTTCTTGCGTACAAAAGTAATGTAGGGAGTTAAACAGACCTGGGGGTCCATGACAATTTTGAATAGAAGCTCCTCCAGTGTATTTTGAGACAGAAGGAAAACATTCACATTATGATAGGCTGGCGATCATCACCGTCTGGTGTTTCTCACCCTGTTTTACCCTGCCGAGGCCCCGCAGTGACTCTACGCTGTGAGCGTCCCTGTGAAAACTGACAAGGCGGGGTGCAACGCGACAGCTTGTGTTTGTTAAAATACCAGGCCCTGGTATTTCTGCTTGACTGAAGCTGATTTTAGGGAGTGGAAGAAACTAGATTTGCTCTTTAACAATTCATACATATGTACATACTTACATGTACAATATATGTTGTACATGTTATTGTCAATTCCAGCAGTAATAAAGCAGGAAGAGTTTGTTAACTTAGACACACTCTGTGATGCCTTGAGTCACGCGGTTGGACGGCATTTAGTTTTACTGTGTGCATTACAGTATGTTACTGTGAAACAAGTATACAAGCATGTCCTCACATCATGCTTTTCCGGTGATTTATCTGTTGAGGACCATTTAGTTTGCCATTCTGTGATGGGCTGAGTGTGGAGGAAGAGGCGGAGTCAAGCTGCTTGTACAGAGCTCTGAGTTCCTTCACTTCCTCCAGCACGTCACGCGCCTGCCCCCAGGTGGAGGCCGCCTCCTCCAGCAGACGCTCCGCCTCCATCCGCTGGCCCTCCGGGCTGGAGCTCTTCCCAGATGGCGAGCACTTCCCCTTGCCCTTCACCCGCACTTCTGTCAGAAGCTCTTGAGTTTTCTCCAGCTTCTGGGTGATTAAGTCCTGCAGCTGGCTGATGGGTTGGACGGGGGCCGAGGTTGAGCAGTGAGGGATGGCCCGCGTCTCGGCGTGCGTGAGAATCTCATCCATGGAAGCGCAGCGGTTCTTCTCTGATGTTTTTTTGCGGAGCTGCGGCGTCCGCGATTGGCTCTCAGACCAGTCCCAAGAGCTCTCGCTCTTACGAGGCAGACTCTGGGATTTTCCAGGGGTCTCCTTGCCAATCGAGAGCTTGGAGGTGTCCGTGTTGGAGCGCTGGGAATCTGGAGTACGTTGAGACGCAGATTTGTCGAGGTTGTCCTCAGCTTCCTGTCCCTCTGGCGTGGAGATGTCTTCTTCTTGTATGAGGTCAAGGGTCAGCATGCCATCCGAGTTAGTGGTCGAAGCCTGAAAGTGATGAAAATGACACAAGGTGACATTTTAGAAAGATTGTTTTGCAGGGTAATACAAAAATGTAACCTTATTGAAAGCGCTGACTTCTCTTTTAACAGCATATTCACTGTGGTCATTAATGTACATACTAAATAGTACATGTTTATCTACATATATATACAGATATATAAAACCAACACTGTATATGTTTTTTGCTTGTGGTCCTTTAATTTTCTGCCTTATCGACAGCATTTAAAGTAAAAAAACCTTGAAAATTTAGAATACATAAACATTCAAGCCTTTTCCCAGTAGACTGTTGATGTGTAATGGTGTGACCTTCAGAGCAAATGAAGTGCTCACCACAGCCATGAGGTGTCCACGGGTGGGCAGGCGGCGAGTGTGGGGGATCTTCGCTCTGTCACGGGTCGGGTGGGCCAGCAGACTGTCCTCTTCCACTGTCACCTACAGGGTGAGACAGAGAGCGATGGAATACAGCCAATCAGAAGAGCTCGGTCACATGGGAACCATCACAGGCCACATGTTTCACACCAGCCTGCAGCATTATTGGAAGGAGGAGGTGCCAGTGTATTGATCAGCAAATCCATGATCCTATTTATTATTAGCATGTGATTTATGAGAATGTGTGTCTGTTTTTAGTATTTGGAAAAACTTCTGTACAAGCCATGAGGGATTAATCTGAAATTTGTTACACAGCAAATTAATAAGATGCTTCAAGCTAAAACTGTTAGCTTATGAAAGTTTATGCTGTCAGCTGTACTGTTGACAATACTCTGTGTCCTGTGATGTCTTCTGATTGGCCAGGAGCTTATAGCTAATCTCACTGTGATTGGTCAGGGTTTATGGAATAAGGAAGGGATGGCACACAGTAAAACCAGAAATTCCAAAAAAGCTTTAGGAGATTTTAGGAGCTTTGAGTGTTTCTTACAAAATCTTATCAACATTTCACAAAATTCACTTTATACATATTACATATTACTTTACACATATGACCAGAGGTGGAAATGGCTGAAATTCACCGGGGAAAACCCTAGTTTGGGACATAGTTTATAGTTTTAAAAATGTAGAAAATCCTACTATATTTATGTATAAAAGATGGAGGCTATTACATGGATAAAAGATGAAAATCCTGCCGACCTTGAAATTCACTCCCCAAGCCCCCTCTTTTTTCTAGCCCTGCATATAACTTATAAATAGCTTTACTTTTATAATTGTCTCTTCACATAGATATTTGTGAGATTTGATAAGACAAGCATCATTATTATTGCTCTTACTAAGTGGTATGTTTTTTTAATGTTATGTTTTGTTTTATCAAGCTCTAACGACCATCCAAAACACCCTAGTAACACCTTGGCAACCATTTCAAACACCCTAGCACAGACAGCAACTTTTGCACAGAGAGGCTCACATATATTTTTGGGGTAGATGCACGTGTGAAGATGTTGGTGTTGCCTGTATCTGGTAAAATGCATATTTCCAGTGTCAAGTCTGCCTACGCATTTCTCACCCTGCATCATGCCTCAGCACATTGACATGCTGAAATTTACAAAACTACATCAACAAGATCAGAAAAAGGGAAAGTAAGATTTCAGATTACATTTATTTGAACAGTCCAATATAGACTCTTAAAACCCTAAGAACATGGATGTATCAAATCATCTGTTTTGTAATCTTTGCTTTTCTTCAGTGGATGCACGGAAATTGTGGCTAAACATTATTTATAAACATTATTTATAGCATGCCGCCCACGGTGCAAATAATGCCAATGCTGGCGAGTCATTGGCTGATCCCGCCTCCATATGAAGTGCTCAAGTGCATACTTCAATTCTCTGTCGCTCACCAGTTTCATGGATTGTACGTGCTCTAAATTCTGTGCCCGTCGCCCCTTCGTTTAAAATAAAAAATGTCCTCACAGCTAACTTCTTCTAGGCTGTTGACTGTGCTGTCACCCTGTCTCACTTCTGGTGCTGTCTGTCTCCTGATTAAAAGCCTCTTCATCTGTTTAAGTCAAAAGCATAAGTACTGCAAAAATCCATGTTCTCATGTAATTAAAATAAGGCCTGTTGACATACAAGTCAAATCTTACCAAAATAACTGATGATGAACAAGGAATCAAAGCAAATACAGTTTAAAATAAAATCAAAAGTAATCTGAAATCAAATGTAAACAAAGTGCATTGACCTAACAGGGAACGTTCTCATAATGTTTGCTAACATTCTCTAAACGTTCCCTCAAAGTTCTCAAAGACATCCTTGCAGTAATGTGGAATGTTTTTCTAAAGTTGTATTATAGATTGTATATGAGAGCTTGTACTGAATTTATTTAGGAGATTACAGCTAATACCTATCCCAGAAAAGAATGCAAAAAAAAACCAACCAAAATGTTTTAAACTTGTGTACTGCATAACTTACAGCAATACTTTTGTTGTGATTAAGGCTCAACAGAGACATAATCACTGTGTCCTTTCTGGTCACTCTTTTAACCCCATGAGAGCTGATAAAGATCTGACAGCGCTCACAACAGAGCCGGCTGTTGCCGATTGCTGATTCAGTGGCCTATCCTGTTGAGCGGTACGGTAGATCTCACTTCCTGTCTTCACTGCTGGAGAATGATCTCAGCTAGATGTAGGATCTGAATCATGCCTCATCACATTTGAAAGGGAAAGCATCTGATATATTTGAATTATTCTCTATTAAATAAAAGCTATGATTTACCAAATAATAGGTGCTAATATGTTTGTCCGATCTAAATTGCATTTATTTATAGATGTGTTGCTGTTGATTATATAATGAGCAAATAACAACACATGCAAATGGACACCTGGACACACCCTACAAAAGGAAGCTTCTGTGTGTATTAATTGTGCCAACTGTTAGCCACCCCAGCTAACAGGGAACGTTCTCAGAACGTTAGATAACATTCTTAAAGTGCTCTCCAAATATTCTTGCAATAACATTCGTATATCTTATATCAAAAACTTTATTCTTAAGTACTTAATGGAACGTTTTACAAAAGTTACAGAATTGTACAAAAATGTTTGATTAACATTCTTATAACCAAACAATAACATTAATACAACGTCTAAAAATTGGACATTTGAAACATTCCAAGAACTTTCAAAATAACCTTTTTAATGCTTTTGTTACTTAATGGGAATGTTATGGAAACGTTCTTACAGTCTAAAATTGGAAGCTGAGATGATGGTAACATTCTTAGCCATAGGCATGTTTTTAACCATTTATTTATAACTTAATAAAAACTTTCTCTTTTAATTATTTATCTGATATAATCTATACAAGTCTAATGTAAAAATATTACATAAATCATACATTTATTGTCAAACTACATAAAGTCTACATCTGTATTGTATATATTTAAATATAGATGTTATTTATAGTAGACCTATATTATTTAATCTCCTTGTCCTGTTAGTAAACTATTAGTAGGTTGCTCAAACACACATTTTTGCCTATCAAGTGTGCATCGAGTGTGTGCTGTCCTCCTGTGTTACCTCCTGTCACCTCTCTCGAACCACCCATGTTAATTTACGGCCCCAGACTGTGATCCTCACCACACCACACGGCACACGTTGATTTGGAGGAAGTTGTCGGTGTGGACATAGAGGCAGGATTAAATTTTTGATGCTCAGCGGGAACTGAAGGTGAGGATATACTCTGATCTAACTGCTGTAACGCAGAGAGTCGTGACTGTTGTCTATTTTTGGTGGAGTGATTCATTTTCTCCCGCTGTGTGCTGGGCGTGATTATAAACCCGCTTTTAAAATGAGCAAATACCTTTGCAAACAAGCTGTGAAAGATCGGGGAACAGGAGGGCAGATGACTTGATTAAAAGTTTTAATAAAAGTGGCTTTTCCAGGAGCTTGGGAATAACTTTTGTAGTCCCTGTTCAATTGAAAATGCCAAATGTGCTAAGAGACTACAGGTACATTTGTAGTGCTGGGTCGTGCACAAAATGGTTTTGTGTGGTTGCTAGGTGGTTGCTAATGTGTTCTGAGTAATTCTTAGCATGTTGCTATGCAGTTACTAGGGTGCTCTTGATGTTTTCAAAGTCGTTGTTAGGTGGTTGCTAGGGTGTTCTTAATGGTTGCTACGCACATATATACTGTTACGTACATAATACTGTTCTCTGGCCCCTTCCTCTGTGGGAGATTTTTTTCAGTCGTTTTATATTATTTTAAAAAGGCCTGTGGGGATCATCACGATTCTGGGCTATTATAGGGTATCATTATGGCAAAGATGATGATTGTCTGTGATTTGTTTACATCCCAAACCCTAATATGTGCAATAATTACAAGCACCTCTAGGTATTCTCCTTATTAAATACATATGTACAGAGATGGACATGTCTAGCTTACCTCATCCAGTATGCGATTCTTGGCTCTGGTGATGGCTCCATTTAAAGCACTGATCCATGATTCCTTCTCTTCCGGACTGACAGCCAGAAATACCAGATTTGGGACCTGCATGTGGAGGGCAAGACATTATTAAAAAAATTATATGACATACCAGCTAACTAACTATTTTAGATTGTAGAAATGTTTCCTTTAAGTAACAAAAACAGTAAAAATGTTATCTAAACGTTCTAAAAATGTTCAAAACGTCCAGTTTTAGGCATTATATTAACGTTATGTCTTGGTTATAAGAATATATTCAAACATTTGCTTAAGAAAAATTATTAATACTTAAGAAAATGTTTTTGACATACGATATATACATTCTACTAACGTTACTGAACATTTTCGATAACTGAGAGAACCTTTAGAGAACACTAGCCAACGTTCTGAGATCGCTCCCTGTTAGCTGGGTGTCTTGTCTTAAAAGATTGTATATCTCAATAGGAGCAGTTTAATGTTGAACTAAAAATTCTCTCTTTCCTGCACTAGGCAGAACATGTGGTGAAGCCAGCATAAATGAGCAGGTATGACCATATGGCTCTGTCTGTGGACAGCTGATGAAGCAACAGCATGAGGCAGAAAGCACCATATTAGGCAACATCACCACAAGCCATACTAACAAAGTCTGCTGAAGCTGTGATGACCACAACCCTTCTGTTGTTCTGTTGATGGTGCTGCTGTGTAGATACGACTGTCGCTGTCATAACCCAGCTAACAACGAACATTCCTACAATGTTGGTGAACACACATTGTAAATGTTCCTATGACATTCAAAATGACATTTTTAACATTACTTAATGGATTTGTTACAATATAAAATTGTTAGCTGGGAACCTTCTGATTCACCTCTGCTAAGAAATCACAGTCTCATGAATGAAATTTAGTTCAAAAACGTGCATAAAGAATATTCGGTATTTAGCAACTTGACCCACAAGACATCGTGACTGTTAGCCAATAACAATAGAGGTCATTACACGTGTATGTCTTAAAGGCACAGTAGCAAAAACAACCTATTTAATTGCTGACAGGGAAAATCAAAAGCTACAAAAAGACAATATGGTCAATTTAAAGCTTCTAAATGTTTAATAATCAAAATCCTTATTTCTTTGTGAAGGGGAAAAAAGAGCCAGAAGAAAGATAACAAAATAAAGATGATGATTTGCATTCAGCCATATATTAGGGTGGTTCATTTGTTGAGCTGCATGTGCAACAGCTGTTGAAAGTGGAGCAGGGGGACGTATTAAACCATGTGCTGTTGTGTTTATGTGTGTGTTGGGGGGGGGGTGGGGGGGACTGGATTTTTCAAAGAACCACCATGTTTGTGTCCTGAGGATTAACCCCGTGTCTTAATGCTGGATTTTAAAGGATTGGTCGGACGTTACCCTAATGTTTCTCCTAGCTGTCAAAACAGGCAAAAATAACATGTCTAGCCAGTCAGGAAAGGTTTTCAATCTATACAAATACAGATATCAAATAGGAAACTTCCCCTAACTGATAAAAATGTACAGCAACTAACTTCCTGCTTGAAACAATTAATTATACAGAAAGGGAAGTTGTTATTTCTACATGTTCTTGTTTGCATGGGACTATAGGATGAAGGGTATTGGTGGGCTCCTGTGGTGTGCTGGTGAAAGGCATTACGCTGAAACGTTCTTACCAAAAGCCAATTACACAGGACGGAAAGATGGAATGACAACAGAGGTCAGTCCAAGTATGAGCTCAGAGGCCAATGGCACGCCAGCTACTATTGGCTTATTGTCCAATAAGCCCAGGCCTCAGTCCTTGGTCTCAATGTATCTCACCTGATGCAATAATGTAAAGTAATCCCATATATCTACATCTATATTTATTGCAAATGAAGTGGCATGGATTTCTGACTTGTGTTGACCGGGTCACATCTCTGACACGGGGATAGTTCACGCAAAAATGAATAATTTACTCACCCTCATTTAATTTCAAAGCTGTATGACTTGATTAATACACAATTTCATTAACACATGAATAAAACCTGTGTAACACAAAAAGATATTGTGAAGTACGTTGGTCATCTTTTTTTGGTGTTCCACAGAAGAAATAACTCATACAGATTTGGAGTAACATGAAAGTGAGTAAATGGAAGAATTTTTGTTTTTTGGTGGACTTTAAGCATCATCCTCTGTGGTAAAGCCTCACTTCCTGTAGAGACTGACCGTGTTTCCTGGCTGCCGTGATCGCAGAAGCGTGAACTTGCTGTGGTTCTTCTTGCTTCTGCTCTTGGCCTTGCGAAGCTCCTCTGATCTTTCATAGTCGGTGAGGTCCACCATTTCCTGGATTTTCTTCTCATCTTTTACCTGAGGAGAAAGGCAGAGATTCTGTTTTGTTAACAGGGTTTAAAACTGCACTAAGAGCTCTGTTATTTAATTATCTACAGGGATGTGATAATCTTCAAAGAGTCTGGTTCAAACTATTTATGAACGTGTATCGTACTGAGAGGAGCAAACAGTTTCATTTTTTAAACAACATCTCCCAGTTCATGTGACCCACTGAGCCACAACAGACTCAAACTTGTCGTGTCATGCGTCATTAAACTTAAAACTTTGAAGTTAAAACTTTGCAGGTTTTTGTCAAACCTGCAGAAAAAGTCACTCTGAAAACTGTGGAACTAAGAACCCAGCTAACAGGGAATGTTAGCTAACGTTCCCTAAAGGTTCTCGCAAAGTAATCAAAAAACGTTCTTGCAGTAACATTATTAGAGCTTTTTTAAAATTATGTATCATATATCAAAGACATTATTCTTAAGTAGTTAGTGGAACGTTAAAAACGTTACAGAATAATGTTTAAATAATGTTCTTATAACCGAACAATAACGTGAATACAATCTAAAAAACTGTTTTGAATGTTCCTAAAACGCTCGAAATACCATTTTTAACATTTTTGTTACCTAATGAAAACATTAGGAAAACATTCTTACAATCTAAAATTGCTAGCTGGGAAATGCTAGCATACACAGCTCAAAAACACAAACAAACAAAACTAACAGCGGCACCAAGTCAGGCATGCCAAATAAGAGACCCTTTTAGCCCAGATTCAATGGTCTGGTTAGGTATCACCTGCCAAACGATCTCATTAAGTCACAATCAATTTCCATTAGCGCTGCACTACAGGCAAAGAAACCGCATGCGTGCGAGACCACAGCTGGTTGTGTGCTGTACTACAGAGCCGGTCTACAGCACAGTACTTAAGAGGTGCCCTATGGGTGCCACCACAGGGAATGGCTGTACAGACAGAACATCTACTGTTCCAGCAGCACAAAGACAGCAATTAACTGGCAATCTGATCCCATCCTTTTTCCATGAAAGGACAGAGCACAGAACATTTGCAGTCAATGATGGACATTTAAAAGTTCTTAGTAAACTGAAGTTTGCCATTTTGACTACTAATGCGCTCAATAGTGGTTAAAAAGAAGACGTGAGGTTTCTATTAAGTAACAAAAATGTTAAAAATGTTATTTTGAAAGTTGTAGGAACATTCAAAATGTCCAGTTTTATAGATGATATTTTAAAAACGTTCCACTAACAGCTTAAGAATTACGTTTTTGATATATGAGATATAATGTTTAAAAGAGGACTGCTGGCGTAAGTGCAAGGATGTTGTCCCTGTCAGCTGGGAATATTCCCGATAGTGGTTCAAAAGAGGACCTTAAAGATACAGCTGAAAATCTAAAGATGCATTTAGAGTAAAACATTGTTTTAATACAAACATTGAAGCTTAATTTAGGGAGATCCAAGAGACATTTTGTTTCATCACCTGTAAAACAATTGCTGATCCATCTGACACCAAATCTGACACGGTTAAAGTCTGTAATCTGAGATCATTCATAAAAACTCAATGAGAATAAATGAATGAATGATTGGGCTGAATAGGATATTACAGCCACTAGAATCTCACAGATGCCATTTTTGAAGTTTTGCTCTGGGCCACAAATACCATGTTTTCATGCTCTATTTGGAGAATTTACAACACTTGAAATCGCCTCTTTAAAGCAAAACTGACAAGCACTCATGAAACTGCTGCCCTTTTAATGGCAAATAAAGACAGTCATCTATATTTAATGTGATGTCCATTAAGCTTTAAGCAGAATCATTCCTTTGCCTAGAATAAAACAGCCAAGAACTGCATCCTTAACAACCAAAGGAAAACTTCTAATTAGTTAACAAACTGTTGGCCTTCCAAGCAGAAAAACAACATATTCTGCCAGGCTGTCTAATATGTGCTCTGTAATCAGGCTGCTCTGTCTTGTATAACTAAAGCTGTCTGGAGTCATAAACAATATTTTTGTCGTGTGTGGTGTTTAAGCAATTTTATCACTTTTGACAAAACTTTACCGACAGCATCTGTGGCATGCTCTCCATTACCAAAGAAAATAATTTGGTCTGAACAAAACAAACAAAAGCCTTGAATGAAGGTCAACTGGGCAAAGAAACTGTACTGGAATAAACATTTAAACACAGTTTTTAAAAATGTAAACATGACACATTAGATTAGCGTGATGGCATACTTAACAATCCTGTTTGGGCTAACTTAAATGAAATTTTTCCTATTTCTAACTCATGTCATTGAAAGGCAGTAAATCTGGAAACTTTCGGAATAGAATAGCCCCACTGCTGAAACAATGATGCAACTCAAGAATAAATAAGAATAAATATTGGCCAAACATATGAACTTCATATTTATCCTTTTAAATGCTACCCTTCACCCTATTAACTTTACTGTTAGTAGCATTTTGATACCGTAAAAGTCTACTTTATTTTCTGAGATAATCGAGTGCTTAACTTCTGTTGACCCCTAACAATTCCTTGAAAATGTTTAAAATAAACATTTCCAGTTTTTTAAAGCTTGTTAAAACAGCTACTTTTCCTGACTTGTTAAACATTTGCCCTCCAGCGCTGTTTCCAAAGCATATTCATAAAGGGGCGCTTAACAAAGACGCTGTATTATGAAGATTTTTCCGTTGAGGTCTCTTTACTCATTTAGCTTCAGTATGAGGCCGTTTCAGGTGCATCACTCAGACCCGTTTCATGTTTCAGTGTCATTCAAAGGAGCGGTCGAGTTCTGCCCGAATCAAATGTAGCTATTCAATTTCATATTTACTTTCTCCATGAAAGAGTCTAACCTTTCATAAGGGTCGATCAAGGTCACAAAACATTCTGCGTGTATTCGGCAAGCCAAATGCTCTAAAGAGAAATCTGAAATGAATACTCGCAGGAAATGTGTCCCCTCGGCCCACATATGAAAAATTAATGGCGAAGTGTTTAAACAGAAAACTGTGAATGAGACGGCTGTGAGGTCAGCGGTGCTTTAGGATATGAAAGCTGCAGGTAATATCAGGCAGGCCTGTAGTGTGTTTGCTCAGTTTGACAGAGGAACAGAGAGGGCAGGTGAGGGAAGGCTCTCTCTCTGGTTTGCAGCACTCAGCTGGGTTTGGTTTATGGATACTTTTCTGATTAAAGTTAATCAATTAAATTATTCTATCAATGTGACACAGGCCAGAACATTTTACAATTTTGCTCTCCAATTGTTTCCATTTCATCTTCTTGACAGCCAATAATTTGCACCAAAATATCTGTGCACTAGCAAAATCTGTTTGACTGGAAGGCTGTAGAATCAGTAACAAAAACAAATAAAAAAGTGGTTTCTCTTCCTCTTTTAAAAGTATTTTTTAAACTATGCACAATTATTGGTTAGTTGCATTATGCTATAAACTTCCAGTTAACCTACCAGTTATGTTTATACACTTAAAGGGACAGTTCACCCAAAACTGAAAAAAATTATCATTTTTTCACCTTCATGTTTCCTGTTACGCTATATGAAGGTACTTCATGTTTCCTGTTACTCTATATAAACCTGTAAGGCTTTTATTCTTCTGTGTAACGCCAAAGAAGATCATTCAATGGAAGTCAACGGGCGCCACTGTTGTTTGGTTACTTCAGAATATCTTCTTTTGTGTTTATAAAAAAGTCATACAGGTTTGGAATGACATGAGGGTGTAAACATACTGGAACTTGCGTTATGTCGTCCTTTTGAATTCCTTGTAACTTGCCATTTCATACTGCTATCCATCTGACACCTACTGTAGTAACCAAGATCTTGTGATACTGCAGAATAAAAAAATCCCCTGATGAAATCAGAGAGGAAATGGTTTCATGACTGCAGAGGGCATGACAACATCCAATGATCTCTCTTTCGAGAAATGAATTTGACTCGTACCAAGACTTAATGTGCAAAATGATTAATTCATGTTCTGCTTTCATTGTGGTTTCGCTTGTGGTCGTGTAGCTGGATGCCTGCATCGACATCGGTCCCCTTTACTTTTACACTGCATGATCTCATCATTCCATTACATTTTCCATTTACACAGCTGGAATAATTCAGCCCATCTGACATCTGGCCTTGTGCATCGGTCACATCTGCGGCACTTTTTATGAGGAAATGCAATACACATGTACCAGTGCGAGAACTCGATGGCAGGGCAATAAATAGGGCACATGAACTCTGACACACTTGACTTTGTGGCCTACTGATAAGTCAGTAAGTGCTGCCCACTGCTCCAGGTGTGTGTGGGTTCACGGCTTGCTTGCAGTGTGGGTTCACTCCTCACCGGTGATAGGTCATATTTCGATTGTGGGTTACCATATCTATATTTGACATCAAATATGTCACTTTATCATTTTTTTTCCAATGTGAAGTCTCAAACCCCTGAACCTTAGTGAAAATCATAACATACAAATCTAAGACATCAATTATAAGATAATGGGCTTTCAATATAATCTATAAACTTAAAATGATTTATGACATCATTTGAGTATGAGTATGTAGAGACATCGGGTGAGCTAATTTTCATGAAATTGGCTAAAGTAATGTATTTCTGATGAAGATAAAAACATTGAAAGGAACATACAGAAAGTAAGAATGTAAGCAACAAAGATATAATGTCATATTTGTTTTCAAGCTGTGACATTGTGTGATTTCCGTAACCAGATAACAAGAACATAGGACTGCCCCCAAATCTGTCACCTACACATGACTCCAGAAAGAAGAAGATAAATACAAGATATTTTAACACATTTAAAGACCACAACTTCCTTGTTAAGACTTGAGTGCACATATAGGAGACACAGCTTCTCGTTCTCTTCTTCCTTTATGATAAAGAGAGAGAGAGAGAGAGAGAGAGAGAGAGAGAGAGAGAGAGAGCTACCCTGGTACCTAAACTGTGTGACAGACCAGATTGAGTCTAAAGTGAGTTGGAAAGCTCTCCCACACGTCTGTGCACACTCCATATATCTGCCACATCAGCTCCCAGGAATCTGATTCCCATACCAGAAGACCAGACAACGATCACATTTTAATTCTGTAGCATTTTTAAAATGTTCTACTAACAGCTTAAAAATAACTTGGTGATATATGTGACATCAAAAAAGTTTTATTAAAGTTACCGCAAGAACTTTCTGTTCACTTTGAGAGAACTGAAAGAACATATAGAGAATGTTAGACAATGTTCTGAGAATGTTCCTTGCTAGCTGGGCATAGTGGCAAAATTGTGGCTAGCTCTGGCAAAATACTACAGTTAAAAAATCTGTAAAACCATTATTTATTAACACTGGCACTTGTTTCTCTAACATGTAAGAGAACATGGCACGTTTCTTTTTCTATTTGTAAAACGCGGTAAAACAAAGTTAGTTATCACAGCTGTACTGTAGTCTTACGGCCTATGAGACAGACTGAAGAAACAGAAAACCGGATAAGAAATATGTTTAACTCCTCCAACTGGGATATTTTTACTACATAAACGAGGATCATTTTGCTGTTTATCTCACACAATCACATCTGTACAGGATCATTAAAACTGCTGTCTGTCTAGACAGCTGGAGGGAAACATCTAGACAACAGCATGATGAAACCTCAGTCTGTTAAGCACTAAAAGGGTCAATCCTCCTTCAGCTGTGAGCCAGAGCCCATATGCTTCCCCTGCATTGTGTGATCTGATGCTGAGTGCAGCAAACAGTCGTGTGCATGACTGTGACTCAAACTCCATCCTGCTTTTCTTACACTCCCACACTGCAGTAATTCAGCCTCGGTAAAGCAAAACACTGAGGTTATGAATAAAGGGTTCAGATTCTGCCATGTTTCATGAAACCTGTTAAATCTCTCTACTTTGTCTGAATGTGAGGAAAACAATGCAGGAGGCACAACGTTACTGAGATTTTGACACTGTGTGTTTTGTTGTGCACATGGAGATGACTGTTTGTTAATTGAGTGTTTACGACTTTGTCTTGTTCATGGGAGTCCAGGTCTTTCATTATGTCCATCTCTAATCCCAGAACTACGCAATTGGATGAAGGTGTTAGGCAGAGTAAGACCACAGTAAGCCTCAACGAGCAGGGCAGCTTATTAAAGGAATAGTTCACTCAAAAAATGAAAATGATGCCATTTATTCCCGAAGCCACACTTTCTCATAGATATGATACTGATCATAAAGAGATCTATATATATATATATATATATATATATATATATATATATATATATATAGATAGATAGATAGATAGATAGATAGATAGATAGATAGATAGATAGATAGATAGATAGATAGATAGATAGATATAGATATATATATAGATAGATATAGATAGATATGATAGATATAGATAGATAGATAGATAGATAGATAGACAGACAGACAGACAGATAGATAGATAGATATAGATATGTATGCATCTCATAGACGTATATTCCCCATATCTCTATATATTGTCATCTACCTTTGAAAACCCACATCAGTTCACCACTGACAGTAAAATAATTTGACTTTGGATATTTGTGAATTAAAATGAGTAATTAGGTTAAATGTATTTACATATCGTTAAAGGATTAAAATGGCTTGTCTGACTCTCTAGTTAGACAATTGATAATAAGAAAAACCCTTAAGCATACAGACCCTGGGTTATGTAATTTCTCTGCATGTGTACCTCCATCAGCAACCAGAAAAACAGCAGATTTGCAGTAACTCAGCCTAAGAGCATAAAGGAGAGTGGGCGAGAGGCCCTTGGGAGGCCCGACACTGCAGAAGAGGGACTTCAGATAAAAGTCACCTACAACATGAACTGCTCTCATAGGCTCACAGATATAAGACCACATAAGAAAACATGTTATATGAAGACTTACTACTCTGACAGGCGACACAAAGACAATCTACTCTATATTTTTCAAGATTTTCATTCAGGCAGCTTCACCACGAAGCTTTTTAAACGTGATGTGTGTAATATTTTCAGTGTTCAAATCCTTCTTTTTTAACTGGTTCTGGCTCTGTTGTTTTTTTAAGCACAGCCACACTGGCTCAACCAACGGCATTAGTTTGCGGCAGGTTTTTTGACCAGTGGCAGATGCTGTGTTATTTTTGGTTACTCTGTTGCATTTACTGTATAGGATGCTAGTGGTGCAGAAAGTAGCAACTGTGGTATAATGTACGCTCTTTCTCACGCTATACTAAAAACTGCTTTTGTATGAGATGTAAAAGGTGCTGTGAAAAATAACCTCATTTTTGGGATTTCGAGGTATGTAGTGATCAATTAAAAAACAATTCAACAAGTGTGTTACACGATCAACATGTCGTCAATCAAATCATGACAATATGAAGACTGGAAAACAGGAGAAGAATCGATTGAAAACTAACCTCTTTTTCAGAAATGTACAGTTGGTCTCCTTTCAGCACAACATATCTGTTTTTCCAGATTTCCCTGAAAATCCCTTTGCCACAGAACTTGCGAATCCAACCGGTTTTGTCGGGCTGCATGGGCTGTTGATTGGAGTCCTGAGGGCCCTGCGTTAACAAAGATGAAAACTTGATGAAACACAGCAGTGAGGCTGGGATGGTGTGAAAAGGTTCCCAAGGATCTGAATGGGGTGTCTCAATGGCTGTGTCTCAAAGCCTAGCAAACAGCCTACCTAGACAGCATTGTAGGCCTATGCCACCCAAACGTGTTGTCTAGCAAGACAGCACGGTAGGTCTTGAGACAAAGCCGTATCCCCAGAAAGGGGGAGACTTCTTGAAGACAATGTCTTTGTCATGCAGATTACATCCCATTCCTGGCGCTTACTCGTTTTTCTCACACTCTCACGTCATTTCCATGACGTTATGACAAAATATACAATAAACTGGTTCGTGTTGAGAAAAGTCAAAGTAGTTTATAAGCCATTATAACACGTACTATCATTTCTTTCCAATGCGATATGCGGAACAATGTCAAAAGCCAAACTTTTATACTGGTGCCATACCATTTCAGACGTGAACAATAACAAATAAATAAATGCACACCAAGGTCTACATAAAGACATTCAGGCTGTAGAGATAATAAACGATGAATACCATTCATAAATGCAAAGCAAAACGAAACGATTGTCAGCTTTTACAATGTGCCCCAAACACGCAAGCGGCAACGTAACGCGATGCTCATTCGTGTCATTTAATAGCAGTCAGTCCTCTGAAACTTGTTAATAAAACGCAAGCGTCAAGTCGCAAAATAACTTCGCAAAGTTAAAACGACGAAAACGCAAGCGGTGTGGGGAAAATGTTGTTTGCAAAATCGCGATGCACACCGCCGTACAAAGACTCAATGGTTATGCACACCGACAACAGATGAGCCTCGATGTCTTACCCGCTTTGTTGAATGGTTTTTCTTCATGGTTTAATAACACGCGCACTTTCACGACTCTCCCTGCCGTGAATCCGGATCCTTTGTGCGCACCGTTAACGCTACAATGTAACCAAATCCGGAGCGCAGCGATGCCCGGTTCTCTCACGCCTCCTCCGGTCTGTGTACCTCCCCTCTCTGTCCTCCGGATCCAGGCAGAGGATCATCCGATGGCTCCTCTCCGTGGTCACGCCTTGAGGATCCCGGACATCTGGGAGATTGCGCTTCAGGTCGATGCTGGTGGCACCATCGCGTCGTGCCGGAGATCCCCCGTGGAGTTGTGTGAGCTCGGGCAACTTGAAGCTGTTGTGCGGTCCCTCTCTCTTTGTCCCCGGTAGCTCCACCTATGGACACCAACATGATGTCACTGGCGAGATAGTGGGGTGGTCTTACTTGTGCAATGTGTTAAAGGGTCTGTTTGGCACGATTTACACGGTGAATGTGTTTGGTGAGGTGACCTAAAGGTGCCATCTGATGTTTCATGATGTCAGACATGTTCAATAATATGACAGAATCAGCCTGATGACAATAGAGGTAGAGAAAGCGATGCTTAAGATCTGGATCAAGTGTGAACACACCTTTATGGTGTCACATATGAGGTAGCACTTTATAATGTTAACGCAGCGTAGATACAACGTACAACACACTGGAAGTGACTTGGATGCACCAAAAGAAGTTATTTTTAAGATGTTTTTTATGTGTTGGGTTTAGTCGGAAGATTAAGAAACATTTTGTGGTTTTGTGCTAAATGACAGGCCAACAGTTTAGAGAAGTGTCTGAAAAAGCAGTCGGTGAGGTGTTGGGATAATCGTCCCACAAAATGATGTAACCCGGCAGCAATACAAACATGTCCACCTGTTGTCTTAAACCCATCAAGGCCCTTCTTAAGAGTTTAAAAATAGTCATGCGTATTGCTATGATAAGCCGGAGTGTGAAAATACCCCACACCTAGTGTACAGACTCAAAACATACATTAGTTCAAGAGCAGGAAATGCACAGCTAATGTTTCTGAGATTAAACTTATTTAATTAGGCAGTATAAATATATTTATATTAATACATATCTTCTGTGGAAGGTGCAGTACCATAAAATGTTCGTCCAATCATTGCATTTGGTCAGACTGTGTATTTGCATACCTCTGCACACTATTAGAGGGGGTGTAGCTTTGGAGATTGCTCAGAATGAAGGGCGGGATCTTATACTTTCAAACCTAGGTTGTTTTTGCTAGCCTCTCCAAAATTGCCACCCTACCTTTATTGTTCTTTGTGTAATCAAACACATTCTTCAACCTTAATGCTACATTATAAATGTTAATATTGTTAACATGCACTTAAAATATTTTGCACAACATTTCTCTTTAGGGCTCACAGAGTCAATATAGGTCAGTCAGAGCAACAGAGATATGTCACAGGATGACCAGCTGTTCAGCTGATAAACCAAGACATATTTTTGTCTAGTCTACTACTTAAAATTCCACTTAAAACCCCAATCAAGACAGCAGCTCTTATAGAAAGCAACAACATGGTGTTGCCTGCTAGTTGCTTATTGACTGGCAAGAAATGAGTAATGCAATTCACCCCATTACAAGCCGAATTCTCACTGCTGTCCATTTGCCATACAGAAAATGAATGCCCTTTTTGTCTAGATTGCTGTAAAGGTCCCCTTCTTTGAATCAGTATTCACCACACAATCTTTCTGCCTGAGTTAAAACAAGAGGCTTTCACCAAATCCATTTAGGAATGGCTGTGAAACTACACAGTGATGCAATCCCGGTATTTGTTTTTATTTTGACAGTTTTCAGTGCATAATGCATGTCCAGATACATGCAGAAACAGCCCGACAGCTCCCAAGTAAAGCATGAATCTTTATGAATCTGTTGTAATTTTGGGCAAAAGGTTCCTAATCCTCAAACCCTCAAATATCCATTTGTTTAGTTAATGCTGGTCTTTATAAACCCAGGTAATCACGCTGGCATCATTATAATGACATGCGCTAATCCAGCAGTGAAGAATTAAGCAGTGCCTCTGTCCCAGTTTATACAGAGCTCTTGCACAACCGTGACGGAAATCAGCTTATCGGCAGCCACTCGTAAGGCTACTGCAGGAAAAAAATAAACAATAAACACCCAGCCCTGAGGTCACTCTGCCCATATTAGTTGACATTTTGTGCTAATAATCATCACTATTCTATAATGCATGTCTCCTTTTGGTTATCATTATCAGTTCAAGATTTTCCCCAATGCTTACAGCTTTAAACACCCTGCTCTTGGATGAGCTCGGACTGTCTTACAAAGTTTTTTGGCCCTCTTTGTTGGATTGAAAAGGTCGCCCCCATATATAGAGACCACTCCGTCTCTGGAAGTATTATCAGCAACACTCAATGATAGTACAGTACTGATTTCAGGGTTATGGGCTTATATTATTGGGTAGTTTTAAAATTACAGTATCTGTATCTAAAAATATTTCCTCTGGTAACCTGAAAAATTACTCATGGTAAATCAATCTAAATGAACTCCCAGCTAACAATTTTAGGTTGTAAGAACATTTCCCCAACATTTTCATTAAGTAACAAATATGTTAAAATGTTGTTTTAAATGTTCTAGGAATCTTCAAAACGTCCAGTTTTTAAATGCTGTATTAACATTATTGCTTGATTATAAGAACGTTATTCAAACATTTAAAACATTCCACTAACTACTTAAGAATAAACTTTTTTGATAAATGATATATAACTGTAGAAAATTTTATGTTAATGCATTTTTGATAACCTTGAAAGAACGTTTGAGAGAATGTTAGCTACATTAGGTTGTGACTACCTTTGGTTACACAAACAGAAGTCATGTTCAAGGGTCCTATAGAAACAGCTCAACTGGGTCACAAGATAACAACTGATCTAGGACAGATAAGGGACTTACTATATAATGACCAGAATCACCACATGCGATGACAAGTAAACTTATTTGACTTCGGCCACAAGGTTTGCATCGTTGCTTTCAGATAACATGCAAAGGCTAGTTTCAGACAGCATGAATATTGTGAAGCTGGTGTATTTTTGAAGCCTGTGGCTGCATTTTTGTGATTTAGTAATCTTTTTGTTAACTGTCTCATAGTGAAAGACTAAAATCGATTATCTGGCTACTTTAGAATCACAATAACAAAAACACCCAGTTGCTTTCTGAACCATCATAAATTATCAACATGGATTGCTTTCATGAGTTTAGACTTGACTGAATCAAAAAAGCTTTGAGAGGTACAGTCTTGATTTTTGTTTGTTATTAGAATGACATGAGATCCCTCAGGAAAATAACATGAAAAATAACACGTATGACTTCACAATCACTTTCTACAAGTTGTTGTGATACTGCATGCATTTTAAACTTCTCTGTATGTTTCTTCAAGAATAGTGTTCTGTCTTCACCACGTTCTCATTCTTCTCATAGCTGAAGCCATAAGTCATCTCAGGCATTCTGCAACCAAATGAGCTTAAGTAGCTGTTAACATCTACCCACATCTCATTGGCCACTTTTGCAGGACAGAAACATATACTTACATTTAAATAGTTTTTAGGACATGGTTAGAAAACAGGGGTTTATTGTGGCCCAAAACAAATATGGAATGTCAAAGAAAGCCTTAAAATTCAAAATGGCCTTTCAGCCGTGCTGACACAGACTGACAATCAGACCACACCACATCCTTAAACTGCGTGGGCTGAGTTGACAGAAAAGTGGCCGCAATAATAAAACCTGCGCCACTCCTAATTGGCTTGTTGTTTCGGTTTGAACAGAAAAATGTGGAGCGTTTTGTCGTGCTGTTTGTTTTTATTTGGCTTTTACAAGAGCACAAAAAAGATTTTTACATGTACTAAAGAAAATGTGAGTGGAGCTCGTATGTGCAAAAACTGCCACCACGGTATTCTGATTGGTAGTTAGCATATGGCTAAGTGGTTGCTAAGTTGTTCTAGGGTGTTGCTATGGCATTGCTAGGTGGTTTCTAGGGTTTACAGTAAGAGGCACTACTCCTATTTTAAGTCTTTATTTGTGTTCAAGTAGTACATAGTAGATTTTTCCAAGTAGTTTTAATTTATTATAGTATATTATTTCATGACTAGCATTATGTGATGTATCCGTATGCTTGAATTACATTTTTTACATTTATATATTTGTATATTTGTTTTAGATATGCCACAGCAAACAGTAAGATAAATATATCCCTTAGTTTAAAGATACATGACAGTGTTGTGTGTATTGTTACCTCATACTGCTCAATGAAACATTCAGTGAAATCTCATCCCCCCACAAGGATGAACCTACTCATCAACCTTTAAGTGACCAGGTAGTAAAATGTTAGCGTAGAGTGAGTTGTGGAACTGTATACCTTTTTCAGACACATTGTCCCATGTGACATTTAAAAGAAATAACAGAAATACTGAGTGGGTCTAATTTCACAGCCATATAATGAAACAAAAAAAATTGAAAACAAAAACAGGGTCAGTGTGAGATTATTTTTTTTTACTTACTGTTCTGACAAGCAGAATTGACTTAAGATTTCAATGAGAGTTAAACAATATGACTGATGTAATGTTATATGTAAAAGAAAGGCTGCTTCCATAATTCTACAGCGGATGCTGTTATGTTCCATCTATTACATCAGAGGGTCACGTTAGGCTAATATGGGGTGTAGAGAAACTCAAGTCCCAGATTCATCTGGATTATAACTGAGAACAGGTGGATTTGGGAGGTTATACCAGGGACTGCTGTGCTATAAAAGCGAATGCTCAGAGCAATCTGTGTTTTCTTGCCTGTCTCTTACTGCTTTAAGTTCATACTGTAGCCAGTTATGCAACGGACAACAGCATATGACCTCCCTTCCTGTTTTGCATGTATGAAGACATTGTATGTGTATCTTTTTGCCTTCTAGACCAAATGTATAAAACAATATATTTGCTACTTTCTTCTAAGACCTTTTTTAAATTATGAAACATTTTAGCCATGGTGGTATTTTTAAGCATTCACATTTGTTTTGTCCCTGACAAGCAAAATGAAAGCAAATTCATCAATGTTTAACGGTAATTAAAAATGCCATTGTTTCAAACTCATGCATTTAAATGGTAAATTAACAAGTTCGTTGCTATTTATGTTTATCCTGGTCCTTTGGGCTGTATGGAACAACAAAGAAACTTTATTTGGACTCTGTTGGTTTCGGTAAGAGACAGTACAGTTAAACCTAACACTAATTAACAGAAAAACCTGCGAAACGCACTTCTGAGTACAAAGTGTCATTAACAAACCAAAGAGTCACATTACAGCGGAGAAATGTAGAGAAATGTACAAAACAGGCAACATAAATCTGTTCCTAAACACTTTTTCCAGCTGCCAAATATCAATATCAATAGTTCCTGTGTGAGAGAAGCTTCTAACATTTTAGAAATGCAGAGAAAAATGTTTTGGACAAATGATGGATTGACTTCTTCTCTGATGCTAGCTCAGATCTACCTGAAGGAGATACAACTGGGCCCCGTAACGCTAGCCCTGAAACTTAACTCCACAGACTTATCAATTATAAAGCAGACCAACGTCAGGGACCTTTGGTGACACTCTCTTCTGCCTGCTATCTTTCTGGAATACCTTTGAGAAGTACCATCCAAACCAATCAAAGAAAAACAGCTATATGTATTTCACAGATCTCATTGAGGAACATCAGGTTTCAGAAGCATCAGGAAACACAGTTATACACACTGGTGTGTGTATTCTCTCCTACACCACCCAGATTTCTACATGCTTTGGATCACTAAACATTGTGTACCACTGAGGAATTAGTGACACCTTTTCAGATCGTGTGATATTCTAGAAACAATATCACATTTCTCCTAAACCAGACACACTGAAATTACAAACACACATTGTTCTCTTTAAAACACATATTAGAAAATATATGACATCACAGTCAGAAAAGAACCAATTTATTATTCGTCTACTCTGTATTTTCATTCGAGTTTAATAACATCCAGTATCTCAATCTGCAGTCCATCATGGGCAACAGTGTGCTGGTATAGTGCCATGTTTTAAGTATTGTGGGTTTGCATTAGAAGTTTATATGTGATCTGAGTGCTCCTCATTTATTATTTAAGCATCTTTTATTGGGTTGCTTATTATTTATAAGCTGTTAAAAGGGAGCAGTGCCCTCTCACTCATCCTTTACAGAGACTGTTGTCATTAGAGCAATCCATTATTTGTCAGATATAAACAAAAACATATAGCTTAGACCAGGAGTTGTCAACCTTGACTGATCCAAGGACCCATTTCAATGTACATAATGAAAAGTATGTAAAGTAACCTGCAATTTTATGTTCAAACAGAGATGGCAGTAAAGAGGCACAGGTTACAGATTGCATTACATTTAGAAATATCATGAATTTAAAAAAAAAATTGAGTTTGATCCCCACAAACCCCTTTAAATACCTTTATGGATAACATGACCCCACCAGAGCACTTATACAATATTGTCCTGATGGTTATAAACAAAAAACAACCTTGTTCAGTCAGTTCAGACCAGGTTACTGGGTTTGAGATATTGACAGTTGTTTACCATGTGATCTTTCTCCATCACAGACGGGCACAGTTTTGTGTTGTTCCATTCAGAGCACAGTGTGGTCCCTTAAAATGTCCGGCAGCTACATTAGGTTAGATAACACAATCGAAGCACTTGAGATCAATACAGCCCTCTCTCTCACTCATTACACAGCTTGTGATCATACACCAAAGTCACGGTGACTTTCACAGTAAGACTGTATGAAGCACAACACAGAATTCATCTGTTCTGTTATAATTCTGTCTGGAATTATGAAGCCCACTGCATTGATTTAAGAAGCCATTATAGTTATTAAAGCTAGCTAATAGTTACTACTGTTGTTTTCTATTTCATGCTATCTGGTTTATGAGGTGTACTGATTTGGTTGTGACTACTTTTCTATGTGATGTTTTTAAAAAGCACTGCAGTGATTTTAGTTTGTTAGTTGTCATTATGTGTGCTACTAGTGTTTTAAATAATTAACAATAAAAAAAGAGATGTAGATTTCCAGGCAGGAAGTTTACATCCTGTTCCATTTTAAAGATGTCTGTAGGTCTAAGTTGATTAAGTCTAAATGGATGATGAAAAATGCATCAGTACTGATTATGATGCCGGGAAAAATAAAGAACTTCTTCCAAGTTCCCTCTTCCAAAACAACAACTCGGTTTGTTACAGTAAACTCAAAGACAGAAAGCACTAACAAGCGAATATGACAAAAACTGTACGGAAATGTCAAAAATATGTGAAAGAAATCTTGTTTTTGTTATTATAATGTGGAAAGTAATATTATACATTATTTAAAATGTAACATTCAAATGTAAAGTATTGTTTGTTATTTGGTATATTGAATTTAACTTATAATACTTTAAATAAAAAACCTAACCCTAACATCCACATAAAGACTTGTTTTAAATACATGTAGCACATTCTGTGTCTGTCAGCAAACCTAGTGTGTCTGTTAAATGCCATGTGACTAATTCCAGACAGCTGACTGCATGTGAGACAGCTAAGGCATCAGTCACTAGCATTCAAATGCATCACCCGCTATGATCACAAATCTTAGCACATGTGATTTTTCACGGAAACCAGTGTGTCTGTGTCAAGCCTTACTGCCCTGCATTTGTAAAAGCGGCCATCTGTTTCTCTACCACTCACAATGGGATCGTGAGCATGATCGCATGTAGCACAAAGCAGTCAGCAGTGATTACTGTACGCGTGCAGCTGCAAGCTGCTGTCAGAGCTCAGTGTTAATTACACAGCAACTCGGATCTGTCTGTCTTTCACTAAAGAGCCCAGCTTAAACTGCCAGCAGTCCACTGCAGATTCAGGGCATATGAGGAGCTGCTGGTGTGCTGGGTGTGATTACGCTCTTGTTCTGCATTTACCTTATATATCATGAGGAACGGCAAATAAGAACATCAGAATGAGGTTTTCCTCAACCGGACAGACACAGAGACAAGCTTCAGAAACTATAGTAGTGTGGACGTGTAATATTTATTTTACGCTACATCCCCCCCGAATTTAACCCCAAATCTAGATTTATAGCATGATCTGGCTGATTTATGAGTTCCTAAATGCCTTTAAATGAAGCATTTAAAATGCTCTCAAGCCAAAATGTTTGACTATATTAGTCAGGACAATTTGATCCTCACTTGTAAACCCAAATCTGTACATATACACATTAACTATTTAATGAGAACATACAATAGAACATACAAAACATTAATTGTTTTTGTTTGAAGCACAGTACTGTAAGTGTGCGTGTGTGTGAGTGTGTGTGTGTGTATATTATCACACACACACACACACACACACTTACATATACACACAGGTTCTTTTACATGTGAAAACTTGCCACAGACTTCTATTGTTCTTGTTTGTCTTGGCATGGGGGTATTCAGCAAAGACCTCACCACTTAGCAACACCCTAGCAACCACCAAGAAAACAACAGATAGAAACGCCCTTGTAACCATTTCTTACTGATGACAACACTATTAGTTTTAGGATGTTTTACTGTATTTCTAAAGACGTTTGGCCCTCACAAGTGTTGCAAAACAACTACTGTCTAAACACACACATTTGTACCCTCTCATAGGTTAAAGTCTCTAAGCAGGTGTATTCTCAGGGGGTGCCGTGCTGACTAAGCTTGTGGACACGACTGTGGTATCCCATCAGCTGCGGGGGATAACTGCTGTTCTAAGACCCTTCTTAGATTTCACTCTTTCTCACCTGTTCTAACCCCTGTTCCATTGCCTTCCACCTCCTGTCCTAGTCCCAACATGTTTACTGATGTTGAACCCAATGATGAGCTCAGGTTTCCATTACTGGGCTGATTATCTTCTGAGATAAAAAGTTCCCTTTGTCACTAAGAGTAAGTGAATATTCTTCATGTTGCTACTCTCTCACCGTGTCCCTGGGCTATTTTTATTAGCAGTTCCCTTTGTGCCAACACCTCACGGTTTACATAGCTTCAGAGGCTGTGTGTGTGCCTGTGTAGGGAGACTCATAAATAACAGAGAAACTGAAGATGACCCCTAAGGAGCTGCAAATCAGACTGGCTTGCCTGAAGCAGCAAGGACCCTGTACACTGGTTCATTCTTTCTAATGAAAGACCTTTCCATGTACCATTATTGTTGAGACTACTGCATTCCAAGACTGACTCAGTGTTGGACAGAAAAACAAGGCAGTTTCGCTGAGTCTAATTCCCTCTGAGCTACTGAAGTTTGACTTTAATGGGGCCCTAACAGTCAAGTCAACTGAATGGGTCAACAGTTGCCGTGACCCCACAGCTCCCGGGAGCCAGCCGCACAGGGATGCTGGATGATGAGGCTTTTATGATCTTTTAAGAGCTCAACTGGTCTCTATTGAGGTTCTACTACGCCCTCCCATTTCTCACAAATCCTCCCAAAAGCCTCATCACGACATAATGGATGGGGGTTTTGCACAACATTAACCCCTGAGGAAAGACAAATAGAGATGTTTTTAATGACGTCTTAAGAGTACAGCGATTTAGAAAAATAGACTGATGCAGATATCAGCCAATGTTAAAATGCAGCAGAAACATTATAAAACATGGTCATGTAATCTCAACTATTTTTCCTAAATTAAGCTCATTATAATTATGACAATGACTTCTGGCTAATTGTAATTTGTGCTTATTTTTAAAGCGATCTGACTAATGATTTGTCTTAGGCCTAGGGCTGGAGTTGCTTCATTAAATTAAAACCAGGCAACCACCAGAATACCTCAGAAACAACCTAGTAACCACCTAGAAAAAAGTACTAATTATTTCTTTAATGTGTAATAACTAATTATTTTTAATGTGTAATTGCTTTCTTGCACCTTTAATGTAAAGATCCTCTAACTGTGGTAGGCATCTTTCTGTATAGCTAAGGATATATTTTTGTATGACCAAACCAAAATATTTACTAAACACACAAAGGGAAGGCCTGTGCTTGTTCAGGCATGAAGACACAAACAGCAGAAATCCAGAAGGAAGCTGTTGCTAACTGTTGTTCAATGCCTGCACACGTGTGGTGTGCTGAAACTATAAGCATTGTCTTTAAATAACAAAATAGTTGCTAACAATTAAATGTTTATTGTGGTAATAATAAAAATGAAGCCTATGAAAGAAAAACGTTTTCGTACCAGCCATCACATGTGGAGTTAAATATAATCTCAACGTAAAACCAAACATTTGAATATGACACGTGCATTACATATTGGTCGGGTTATGTAAATAATACTATGATGAAACTCACGAAAGGAACATTTTAATGAATATCAGCACATTTTAAGTATGTGGCCTTATCTGCTGTTTTGCTTATATGGAAAATTGGTTTTGTTATATATAGGTTTGGTGTGTATATATAGTGTCATATATAGTGTGTGTGTGTGTGTGTGTGTGTGTGTGTATATATATATATATATATATATATATCCTTTAGGCTCATGCTCATATGTCTTTTTCCTATATAAAGCAAACAAACAGACAGATGTCAAGTCTTGCCCATAGGGGGTAGACATGCAAAGAACTCATTGACTGGATCCAGCATTTGACGAGCCCTTGTAACTAGATATGACATAAGTAAATTAGCCGCTGTGTTGACTATAAATGATGTGCTAATTGTACGATCTAAATCGCGCTGGGAGTTTTATAGTTTGATTGGCTTAGCAATGGGTTTTTAATTAGATTTAATCTTGACACTTTGTCGCAGGACACCTCGAAATGACTGAGGATATTACGTGTTGTCATGCACTGAAGTCTTTGATGAATTGTCTTTTATTTACTAATTGAAACATCTTTGACCTGCTGAGGATTAAAAGTGGTTTTGTGTATCCAGTAGCTGCACGCTAACTGTTATTACTAGTCATTTACGATCAGTAGAGAATTCACAAAGAAACAAATACTCACAAAGACAAGATGACTGTGTTGTTTGGAGGCCAAAATGAGGCACAAAATGATTCCCCGGAGGAAAATGTGCTGACGGACAGTGGCTCTATTGAAGAAGCAAACTAGCAGGGAACTCATCAGCAAAATTCTTTGGCCCTAATTAGACAATTCTTTCTCGAATTTGTTGGCTTGCACTATGCATCTCAGTCACATTTGTTTTGCACTTATTTACAACAAAGTAAAATAAATGATGGCATACCAATAAAAGACATAAAAATATGTTGACTAGCTTTTTAATTGTATACAGTAAAGTTAGGGCTGTGCAATTTGAGATCACAATGTTTTTTACAGCCACGTAATAATTATGAATCCAATCTTTAAAGTGTATTAACAGAAAACTTTTATTGCAAAATGTTTATAGGAGAACATAAATTACTTTGTTGTATTCAAGTCAGACATTTAGGTAAATATGACTGCAACAACCTGACCACTTTAGATTACACCAATAAAAATTTAACATTTAAGGTGTTCCTTAAAGGAACAACTGCACAAGGTCACAGTTTTAAAAGAGGTGTAAACCACGTAAATCTGGAAAATGCTTAAAGGGAAAAACGTAGATGCAAATATTATGAAGAAAAAATATTGAAACAAAGAAATTCTAGACATGGTTTACGTGACAAAGTGTGTTTATATATTGATTGTTCGAAACATTGATTTTAGTGTCCTTGTTTTATAATTACAACCGTAACATACTATGACACACATCACAAGGTTATCATGTGACGTAGGAGCTGCTTTTCCATCACATTTTTTCCAATACTTATCAACTGACCTGCAAAGTTCAGTGGTGGAATGATATAAAACCTTTTGTCTTCATTGTCTTCAAATGCACAATCTACCACATGGTTACAAAAACAGCTGTAGTGCCATCTAGTGGTTATTATAATTCATACAGTCTGTGGAAATGCTTCTGTTTAGCATTTTTCTCATTTCTGGAAATTGATTTAGCATAACATTTCAATTAAATAAGAAAACATGGATTTCAGAGTTATTAGTTGGTAAGCCCTCCATTTGCTTTAACTACATCATGTATTTGAGCAGACATAATCTCCACAAGTTAAGCAAGTGCTAAACCTCATACTTCATATTATAGCAGCACGATCTGAGCGCATCTTGTGATAATTTAGTAAGAATAATTTTACCTGTATCTTTATTCCTCACTTTTATTAAGTATTTCTCCATACTCATTGTAGTAGAGGGGTGACACTGTGCATTTGGTGACGTAGTGTACGTCTATGGTGCGCATGCGCCAGGGAGGCGAGAAAGGGCGTTCACAAAGGTTGTTTGAAAATGTGCTTTATATTTTATGCAATTTCCAATTTTATTCTATTTTATCTAGAATGATATTAATATTTATAGCAAAATAATATATTACTGTTAATTATGTTTTCTTCAGTTAATGTTGTCAACTCTTCTCTAATTTTGATGATCTTGTTACTTTACCTTGTAATTTTGCTTGTTCAATTCAAAAATATGTTTTTTTCCCATTTAGTGTCACTAGTCACTATTTTATCGCTTATTAACATGATTTTTCATTGTAATCAGGAAAAGTACAGCAGTGCTGGTCATTTAGTCAAGCCAGCTGAGCACTCTCATCCCACAGCCTTCTTGCCCCTTCATCATCTTTTCTGGAGCAGGGTCTTCTTCAGCATGACCATACATGACCAAACCACCATTAGGGTTTATTTAATAAGTCCTGGAAAGTCTTTTGACTTGAACATAACTTTGAAATGAATTACATCTAAACAAACTGGCCACTGCTTTAGCAACCATAGCAACCAGACTTCCTCTCCAAGCCCTTTGTGACAGCCCAGAAAATAGAGGTTTGTGATCCCTGCTGGGGTGTTTTCATCAGCAGCAGCATGCAGGGCAGAGACAGTATAGTCTTCAGCATGGGGTAACACGAATCAGACTCAGCCCTATCTGAATCACTCCTGGATGCAAGTTGTATGACCACACTTCAGTGCCTATAGGAGCATAATGAAAGATTTCACAAAGATATTCAATTCCACTTCATATGCTCAACATGTATATCCGTATTAAGGATATTATTGTTGTATAAGGTATGCAAGAGATAATAATAGATATTATTGTCAGGTTGATGCAATAATATTCCTGTTTACTTGCTGTTGTCAGAGTGTATGCCAGAATGGTTTAATTGCTTTTGTGATTTATTAAACAGCTGTTTTACCTAATTTCATGGTTGTAATTTGTACTAACCTCAGCAACCTACCAATGTGATTGTGTGTGCATTAAACACACACATTTTTTTTAATAAAGAGGTTAGATTGAAGATGTCAAACAATAAACGTAACTGATTGACAGCATGATGACAGTGGCATAGTTCATTCGATCATAAAGAAATTCACACGATTTTAATAAATCCATCATCTCTTATCTAGCCGTATTCATAATAAGAATAAACCTGTGTGCTCTCTGTCCAGAATCAAGACTATATTTAGTTATGCAACTTTAACAAGCTTTATGTACTTTTTGCTTTGCCTCCTGATTTCCATGAACATTTAACATTGTAGATAACAGTGTAGTGAGCCACGATTTATCGTAAAACATGATGAAAAAGTGTTTATTTGAATGATCCAGTGGCGGTGTCGGTGATATTTAGAGTCGATAATACAATAGTGACTACTTGACCTGGTTATGAAAATGTTTAATGAAAATATTACCATGGGTACGAATACAACAAACGAAGTACCGCAGTGTTCGTGAACGCGCACATGCACGAGCATGCGGGTATACGCGAACATATTCAGGCAGATACAGTAACTCTATTATCCAGTATGTTATCAACGTTGTATATGCATGTGACTTATCTACACATCGGTTTTTATATGGTGTTATGCGATTAATAATGTAATAATACACCAGAAATTGAGTTTATAAAAAACCATCATGTGTCGTCATTACAGTTTATCTGAAAACCACCAGCAACGTGTTGAATAAAATCCCAACACTATCTGCGTTTCGCTATTAAACTGTCAGCGGTGAAAATGCTGGAAAATGTTGTCGTTGTCGTTGTTGGGAAGGAAGCCATTTTCTTCTTCCACTAACCACTCCTCTTTATTGCTGCGATTACAGAGGACCGAATTTAAAACCGGAAGTTGCGTTTTCCTCGTATCAACCAATCAGAGCCACGGAACGAACTGCACGTCTGCCTATTTAGCGCACTTATTTGTCTCGTCTGTGACGTATCGGCTGGCTTTGTGTTCTGTCAGTATATCGCATTGAACGCATTTCGATCACATCTATTATGCCCGTAAGTATTATTTATAAATCGGATCATAATTCGCTTGGTTCGAGGTTTAATTCGCTCGTTAGACGACCGCCGTGCATTATTTGCGCAGAGGACGGTGTGCGGAGTGCGCACTCAGTGGGCGCAGTGCGAGGGGTTGCTGCTTAATTTGTGACCAAGCTTTGGGAATAAATGCCGGCCAACTTTTGCTTTTCACCCCCGTGCATCGTTACCGTAAAGCTTGTGTAAGGCTTGTGCTTTTGTTCAGGTCATTCAAAGCATGCAGAAACGCGCTGGATGTCAGGGCAGAGGGACTACTTTTCTCCCCGCCTCTTCCAGTTGGATTGAAGTACATTGCGCGGACTAATACATTTTACTGAAGTGACGTGACGGCGCATTGAGTTCATAATGTAGGACGCTTAATGTTATATACAGTGTGTGTGAAAATAACATTTTCCTGTTAAATTTCACACATTTTTAGGATGAAGTGGTTTTGTATATGGACTAAAACCGTCGGACTTGAAAGCTGTCAGGTGAATACTGTAATACTGTTTAATTCAAGATTTTAAACAAACACTGAAATGTGACCCTTAAAACTCCCCACCTGGTTTGTGGATTTATTTAGCAATGTAGTAAATAAATAATACACGTACTTATGAAAGAAAGGATATGGAATAACTCTGTTTTTTTTTGCTGCATGGTCACGAAATGTTTGTATTTCAGAAACATGGATGCAGATTTGTTTATGGAGTGTGAGGAGGAGGAGCTGGAACCATGGCAACAGCAGCCTTCCATGGATGAGCCAGTACACAATGCAGAAAGCAACACTTCCACCGGTGAGACAAACACTGGTGTACCATTATACATTTTTCATTTGTTGATTGCATGTTTCTTACTTAAGTGTTCATGTAGAGTTGTTTTCATTGTTATTATCATTTAAAGAATAATAATGACCCTGTCTGAACCTCTTTGTTTCCGCTGCTCAGCATCTTCCCTTCCTGCCACACCCACCATGGTGATCCCGAACATACCGTCTGTAGTGAATGCTGTGAGCACTGTTCCATTGCTGACAAGCACATGTGAGTATACTCTACCCTATGGGAGTACAGATTGATTATTATTTCCTTTGTTTATTAATCATTCATTTTTATTTCAGTGGCTCCTCAGGTAGTTTCCGCTGCTGTACCTGCTGATATTCCTAAAGCAGTACAAGGACAGCAGGTCATCTTGGCTTCTGGCGCAGGAGGGTTGAGCGCTGTGACTCTTTCTCAGGTTCTCCTGCCTGGCACATCTCCCAATCCTAATGTTGCCAACAGCCAGCCCATTTACTTCACCACACAGGTGCTGTCATCCAACCACACAGATCCCAGCTTGTTTCTGGTTATCCCTACAATAGTCAATCATGTGGATGGCCACCTTTGTATTCAGTTTTGTTGACTTCTATTGTCTATAAACAGGGTCTTCCTGTCCAGAATATTCATCCTGTCCAACCTGGCCAGAGCCCAATGGGATTGGTGCTAAATGTTCAACAAGGCCAAACAGTTCAACCAATTACATTAGTCCAAGGTATGTCAGTGTTGTCTTTCTCTCTAAGCATGTTGTGGGCTGCATTTTTAGCATACAGATGTTTTGCTTATTACACAATGTTGCCATTTTATGCCCTTCTGTGTGTCAGCACCTGGGACGCAGATTTTTAAACCAGCGGTTGGATCAGTTCCAGTCGCAAACGTGGCCCAAACATCAAACTCCTTTAGTACAGTACAGATCCCTGCTACTTTCACTGTATGTAACACAACTGCGGTAACCTGTCCTACTGCAAATCCTGTAAATACCATGTCCTCTTCAACAGTTGCTCAGCCTTCCACAGCACAAACCACAGCTAAAATCGGTAAGACGCTCCTACTGAGAGCAGCTTTATATTATTTATATTTATTATTATTTACATTAATTTTGAAGAGGCTAGCAGTAGTAAGCTAGCTTTGAAAACATAAGATCCCGCCCTCCCTTCGAAGCGCTCTTTTAAGCCACACCTCCTCTGACCCTGTTGAGCGTTGTGCGCAGAGATATGCAAATACATAGTTTGACAGACAATGCAATGATTAAACGAACATTTTATTTTTTGCGTGAAGGGTTTTGCGCCCTTCACATAAGAGAAATACATTTAGACCATTTTATTTAGTAATTGTTACAAGGATGTGAAGAGATTTCAACCAGCATAATAAAAATGTTTCTGAAAAACAACTACCCTGCTTTTAATATTCAGGGCATACATATTTACAGTGACCCAACACAGTGTTTTACATCACAGCTGTTACAATACTGTGTATTTAGCATGGCTGGAACGCTTACCAATATCGACTAATCAACATCCAGGAAAGGTACTGTCTGGTTTGTCAAAATCATCTTTTGTATTTGCACAATTACAGTGACGTTTAAGCCTGGAAATTCCTTAGAGCTGCAAGACCTGATGAGCCTTGTGAAATCGGTTAATCTTTCTAGTGGAGCTCAAGCGCAGACATTTGTTGTCATGAGCAACCAGAAGAGCAACGGCCCTGCTGTGGTCTGCTCTTCTGTTCCTGTCACACCTCAAACTGTTGTCCACAGTAAGAAGTTGTTTTGATGGTGCATGATCTTCTGTTTCATACTGGAGCAAAGCCACATTGATAAATGTGCTCTGCCTCTCTTTCCTTGTAGCGATACCTGTTACAAATACATCACCGTCATCACATCATGTGTGCCCTCGGTGTGGAGCTCAGTTTAAAATGATTGAGGCTCTGCGGAGTCATTTGTGTGTAAGTACATAGTGTAAGTATATATCTGTAAATACACTGCGTGATTACAAGATGTTTTGGTTACCTAAACAAGGCTGTTTTGATTTTTTGCACTGAAAAGAAAACGCTTGACCCACCAGATTTCTGAATTACCGTATGCTGTAATCATAATGACAGCTCAATATCGGTCAGAATATTTATTTCTCTTCCTTTCAGTTGTGCTGCCCAGATGCCCAGATGACTGTCACAAGTGAAGCCAAGCCTGCTCCAAATACCTCAGGTACCCAAACTGCGTCCCCCAAGACCCTCTCTGTTGTGCCCAAAGTTAACAGAGAAAATCCACCTACCAAAAGTGAGGAGACCCAGTCTAGACTTGTCATGCTGGTGGATGACTTCTATTATGGGACTTATGAGGGAAATCGAGTGCCGATGGACAACTTAAAGGAACCTTTATTATTCAGATGTCTCACCTGCAACAAGACACTGAAGAACAATATCAGGTAGTACAGTGGCTATTTACTGTATTTGTATGAAGATTGATGTTGTGTACATTACTTTTTATTTAGCAGTGGAAATGGTGAAGGTATGTAGTGGTAAATGTTGTTTGTATGTGTAAATAAAAACAAAGTGCGTTCTGGACTCATGGTGAATGCTTTAAAATGCTTAAATGCTAGATGGTGCAGCAGGTAAAAAACAAAGTACACGCTTGCCTTAGTAAAATTAGCTTTGGCCATCAAGGTCAGCTGTTTGCACTTGGTTAATTGTTTCTGTAGCAGGTAGATAATTGTTTTGGCAGCACAAAGGTTGTGGGTTTGATTCCCAGGGAACACACACTGATAAAATGTACTGTACCTTAAATGCGCTGTTAGCGCTTTGGACAAAAATGTCTTGCACTGTATCAGGACTATTATGTTGGGAATTATAGGATATTTCATTGTAGTGCGTGTTTATTTTCTAGTTATTTTATTTTTTTTAGGTGTTTTTAGGATCTTTGGTGGCCTTGCATGTTTGAGTTTAATACTAGTATGCAGCAGTGATTCAAGTGTTGATTCTCCCCACAGACTCATGTCCCACATGAGGTACCATGTTGATTTGGAGCAACAGAATGGGGAGATGGACACTCACACTTCCTGCCAGCACTGTTTTCGTAACTTCCCCACACCGTTTCGCCTTCAGTGCCACTTGGAGAGCGTTCACACCGCCATTGAGTCATCTAGTAAGATCTGTTTGCATTCACATTACAGTTGCAGATAAAGGTCTTCTTTGTCACCCAGAAGGATCTAAAGACGTTAAGAATGTTCAGTCTGTATGTCCATAAACTAAAGAATCAGGTCTTGAGGTCCCAGATAAACTTGATCAGTCTTTCTAAGAAAGACGTGCAATATTTAATTGGTCTACAATTTGAGCCAAATGTAAACCAAATAGGAAAATGAGCTCGCAAGGCCAGTTATACTGGTAAAACTGCAGATACCATTTCTTACTCTTTCTGTACGCATTTGTTTGGTTAAATTCAAACAGAAAGAGGTCAGTGGGGCATGGACTATAGACAGAATTTTCAGCAAGGAACTCTTAATGTACTGCATACAGCATGTAGTGTGTGTTTTCAGCACATTTAGATGTCTCTCCTGACCTTTTTCTGCGTCGACTGTTAGCAGGCTAGTTATAAGACAACATGTATATATGTGACTGTAAACAGCAAGGTGTTGGATTTGTATTGATGCTTTCTTTGCAGCTAAATGCAAGATATGTGAGTGGTCCTTTGAGAGCGAGCCAGTGTTTCTGCAGCACATGAAGAACACCCACAAACCTGGAGAGATGCCGTATGTGTGCCAGGTAAACCAATGTGAAGATGGACTGAACCTTAACTTTTTAACAAACCTACCCAGCTAATTGTTTTAGGTTGTAAGAATGTACAAAACATGCAGAATGTTAACAAAAATGTTATTAATGTAACAAAAAATGTTAAAAATGTTATTTTGAAAGTTTAGGAACATGTAGGAATGTTTAAAACTTCTAGTGTTGTTAGCCATCGTATTAATGATTGTGATTAATAATTGCTTGGTTATAAGAACAGTATTCAAATGTTTTTTTTAATTCTGTAATGTTTTTAAAATGTTTCACGACTTAAGAATGATATAATTATATATAACGTTAAAAAAGTTGTACTAATTTTATTGCAAGAACGTTTTTAAAAACTTTGCAAGAGAACTTTCAGGTCTTCTTCAGTAAGGTAGATCACTTCAGGTGTATAAAGTTTGTTACTGTGATGTTTCAGCTGTGTGAGTACCGGTCTTCATTCTACTCTGATGTGTTAAACCATTTTCGTACCTGGCACAAGGACACCCGGCATCTTCTGTGCCAGTATTGTCTCAAGGTCTTCAAGCAGTCCACCAGTTACCAGCAGCACTATGTTTGTCATCAGGTGAGCAAGAATTCACATTGCCTACCGCAGGCAAACATATAAAATCCAGATGTGGATATGTAGAAAATTAGCAGTGATGATGTGCAGCAGATGTTAAACTTTCTGACATTTTGAACCTTGAACAACGTTTTTGCTTCCAACAGAAGTCGACAGTTTACCACTGTAACAAATGCCGCCTTCAGTTTCTTTTCACAAAAGACAAAGTTGAGCATAAAATTAATCACCACAGGACTTTCTGCAAGCCGCCTGAACTGCAAGGGCTCCAGCCAGGGACAAAAGTAAGACATATTGTATAGATAATTAATTCATGATCAAATTGTTCAATATTTTTATACTAGAAATGTTTTCTATTTTCTTTTGGTCAAATGCCATAATACCAGGCGCAACATGCAAAATAAAAGGACCCTTAGCAAATTTATTTATCGGTTATTTATCTCCCCCACATTTCCAGGTGACCATTAGGGCATATGTTGGTCAGAAGAAGATAACAGGTCAGGTGTCTTCAAAAGCACCCACTAACTCAGAGAACAGTGCTATTAGTCCTCCAGCTGTAAATAGTGGTAAGCAGCCATCACAAAAACATGCACCTGGGAGAAAACAGATCAGCAAGAGGCTTGGCTTTCTGGCCAAGTTTCACGAGCAGAGGTAAGATGTGTGGTTTTCACAGAGTTGATCTATTTAGAGTGCATACTTCAAGTGCATACTTTTGATCATTTCTTTGTTCTTTTGTAGGGCGCCGATGGGCAGACACAAGTGTGTGGAATGCACTTTTGACATCCGGGACTTTGCGAATCACTACCCAACTTACGTTCACTGCTCGCTCTGCTTGTACAGCACGTGCTGTTCTCGCGCTTATGCTAATCACATGATCAAGTGAGTCTCGTCAAATAATTTATTGTGATGTGAACTGTGCATTGAAACTTTAAGGTCCAGTATACCAAACAACATGTTACTCGTTGTAAACACCAGCTGAAGTCAATTGAATTATATGATTAATTTCAGCTATCACGTTCCTGGAAGAATGCCCAAAGCTGCTAAAAGGGGTCCTCCGAGGTAATACATTAATATTTGTTTGCATTTGGTTTGTTCATTTATAACTATTCAGATCTGTGATTACGGCTTTTTGAACTTTGCTCATTTGAAGCAGTTTGAAGCTGAGCTGTGCCGATTGTGACTACTCAACTTCTCTGGGGAATTTGATGGGCAAACACCTGGTGAAGTTCCCTCATCACTCCTGCTGTATCTTCAGACATAGAGGTGGGTGTTGTCCAAGCTGGTAGAATATTAAAGCCTAAAGTATACTTTGGTTCGTTTACATACATTTGTACATTCTGGCATTTAAATATACACTGTTTGACTGTGAACAGAGGTTTATAGCTTGGCTATAGTTGACACATAGCTTGGGTTTACTCCTCCAGACCTGCAGGGAGCTGCTTGGTTGCTTTGTATATTTGAACAGTCATACAACTGTGGGTATCCCTGACCTTATTAACATCAAGTAAGTCCATTGTTGCTGAGGTGAGGTCATCAATAGCTTGGAGCTGGCATTTCTGTTGACTACCTCTAAACAAACGGTAGTGTTGCCCTGAGAACCCACTAATTCATGCAACTGATAGGAGTCGCATGGACAAACTATATGTACTATAGTGTTTATAATGTATAGGCTACTATAGTGTACATACTACAGACTATAGTGTTTACAGCTGGGTTGTCCGTGAACTCTGCTGGTGATCAAATTTGTGTCACGTGCACTGTTAAAAAGTATACTGTGTGGTATACAACCTAAGTACACTGTGGGCTTAATGCTAGTGATTTCTTAAATCCATAATCCTCAAATTGCAGGGAGGAATTATGTGTCTCATTGCATGGTCTCCTAATCTGTGTGCATAATATATTTTTCTACTTTGTTATTAGTAGGAATGTTATATAGAACCTTTGAACTATATTGTAGGTTAATACCCTGTATTTACAATAAGTAGTTAATAATAGCATGATTTACACGGCTAATTGTATCTTCTCAGTACAATGTATGACCATAAGTTACCTGTACTTATTAACAGGGTGAAAAATGAGCACTTATTTTGTGATATGCTATTTCGTGTCCTGTATTTATGTAAAGTATTATGGCTAGCAATTTTTAAATTTGTTTTTGACCTTGTTTATCAAGATGCTATTGTTTGACTTGTAAATGTTTAATTTATTAACTCTGTCGATGACCTACAGTAAAGATGGATCTTTTAAATTTTTAACATAATTTTTCCATTTATTCATAGCTAAACTCAAAGTGGCCAGTCTGTCACAGCCCAGTGAGATAACGCAGTATGAGATAAATCGGGATCAAAGTTGTCGGATATAAGCTCAAGCTCTCCATTGTTTAACAGTTGCCTAAATTGTTAAACTTGGGCTTTTACTTGGTGTGACTTTGCAGGACTGGCAAGCCTTTGTGAGAGCACTCTGGAAAATAAAGAGAACCAGTATTTACACAAAACCTATTACAACGGAGAATATCAGGAGGAGTACAAAACTGGATTACCTAAACTGAATTACCTAAACTGTATTTAGAAATGTGACAAATGATTAACGACAATGACAATCCCTCAGGAAAATATCTGCTGCTTCTGATCTGCTTATTGTTTCCTTTTAAAAAAAATAAAATCGCTTTCTAACCAATCAGAACCACATATGCATTGAGCATAGTGTTATAAAATGGAATAACTGGTGATGGTAGCGACTCCAAGGAGAAGACTAACTCTGTGTTCCTATGACCCCTCCCCCACAGAGTGTTTGGAGACAGATATTGAGTTCTGCCAAGTTGAGAAGGGTCCACAAGGGGATGAAGCTAGTGATGTTGCAAAACCTGACTGGTTGTCCATGGAGCACTGGAATGTGCCGAAACATGAAGAAACTGTTCCGGAATTCACAGACAGTTTGTCCCCCACCATTTAATCGCCAAGAATAGCAATATCTTGGACTACTTCCAGTTGCTTTTTTCTGACGTCCTGTTTGATCAAATTGTTTATGAGATCAATGCCTATGCCAGTTACTACTGCTCGGTGGGCAGGAGGGACCCTACCTGGTACCCGGTGACTACAGAGGACGTCAAAGGCTTCTTTGGTCTCAGTATTTTCATTGGCTTCAGGGTAAACATCACCACATCTTCTTGTCCAGTGCGCTAGTGTCTGTTCCTAGCAGAAGCTGTATGATGTCATTATATATTGCTCTGCCTCTATCCTGCCTCATAGACCCATGCTGCCTGCTGAGTATGGAGTCAGCCAGCGCTGGACAGTCCAGGGGATTTCCAACAGTATGAATACTCCCCACTACTTTCTACCAGATAGAAAGATTCCTAGCAACTTGTATCTCTCCACAAATGCTAAAGAAAGGCCCGCCAGACAAAGTGTTGAGGAGATCTATTGTTACGATGGGTGATCTTGCCTCCATTGAAAGACCTCTGGCCTTAGCTGCGGGGGTCGACATCTGTAATCAGTTGTTAACGTGCAAGCAACTTGGTGGGCTGGTTCTCGACACCAATTGGCGATGTTTCTTCTGGTTTCTGATCAACTTGAGCATCATCAACAAGCATTTCATTCTTCTATGAGAGACCCACAAAGACAATCCCCCGGCTAGGTTTCCACACGGTCACTTTTCCCAGGCCATCTACCGCAAACGGTTGAGATACCAGCTAGCCTAGTGTGCTAAAAAAGTGTGCTAAAAAGTGTGCTAAAGTGTGCTAAAAAAGTGTGCTAAAAGATAAACCTATAAGAACCAAATCTACAACAGCACTTTCCAGCAATGCACTATAAAAGGAGAGAGTTTGGAGATACAAGAAGGGCCCAGACATCAATTAGCCAAAATGACACATAGGACAAGGAGGTGTAAGGTTTATAGCCTGAAGAATCGGCATCATGAGAGTGTGTATGGTGACACAGTTTGCTTTGTGAATCTCTGCAAGCATTCTTGCTGCTTCTGGGATTACCACGGTTTCTCTCCTAATGTCCAAGGTTATAAAGCTCCAGTACTGACAGTAAATACTAACCAGTGTGTTTTTTAATGATTCATTTTCTCTCTATTCAGATGTTGCAAAAAAATAAAAAATAAATGTTTTTCTTGCAAACATTTGTTTTTAACAAACAGCATTTTAAAAATAACAGTAAATGAGTGACAATACTACAGTGATTTATTGTGCAAAATATACCAGCAATGCTTTTGTTTCTGTATTATCTAGATAATACACATTGTTTACATTTATTTCACTAGATTATTTAACTTTTTGTTTTTTGTTCATACAGGCAACGCCAGGGTTGGATCTGTGGCCCCTAAGAGGTACATACCTTTAAAGTTGACTTCTGAACAGAAAATCAATTTCTACATAAAGAATTGACTGATTCAGAATTGTAACCCGTAATACACTTATTTATTCAGTTCTGCTTGTTAAAATCATTTTAGGTAATAGTTTTAGAACTTGATGTAACCAATTTTATTGTGGAATTATGGTTGCAGTTATGGCTGCACCGTTTTCACAAACCCAAAATATGGTTGCTGTCTTACTATTTGTCATCCTTTATGTTGGTCGGTGGGTTTTACAAATGTGTAACCAATGAAACTGTTGAAAAGAACTTGTGACTTAACAAAACCAAACAAAGTTTCCACCCGATAGCAAATGTATAGTTTTAACAGTTATTTTCACAATAGCTGTTTTAGTTTCCATGATATTCATGTTGCATATTATGTGAAATGACATGCTTATTTCCCTTTCAGGGAAGGAAAGCAGTGTGTACTTGACTACAACAAAAGATCCAAGGCTGAGAAAGGTCTGCACAACTCATCGGCGGACATCAAAAATGTCTTGTGTGGTGCTAAAGCTGGGCAGTATGAAGATGTGGACCAGGAAATGGCCCCTCTGGAGGACACTGACTTGAACAGTGATTTAACTGAAAGTGGTGGGGGAGAGCCAAAACAAACAGGAAACCGACTAAAAGAAACAAATTCTTTGAAAGACAAAGAGGAGATGCTCTCAATTCATCAACGTCGAATAATGCTACTAGCATTGTGCTCTGGAATCCAGAAAGCATCCAAAGAAATGGGCACCAAACCTCAGCTCATTACAACGTGGCTTCGAAGCAAAGAGAAACAGCTTTTAGGCAAAGGCAGCAGTAAATGTGGAGAGGCTGTTGAACATCTACTGGAGTGGGTTCTGGTCCAACGAGAGCAGCAGCGTCCTGTCAGTGAGGCGAAACTGTTCGAGAAAGCTTCTGAGCTGCAAAGCCAAACCAATGAGAGCAGCTCCTTCCATATCACGTACGAGTGGGCCGTAGGCTTCATGTTGCAGCACAAACTGGGCTTGGATGTTCTTGCTGCGGAACATCGAGAACTTCCTCATGCCATGGAGGAAAATTGCCGCAGCTTTACAGGGTACGTGCACAGTCAAATTAAGACGAACAATATCCAACAACGTGTGATTGGTGCTATGGATCAGCTGTCTGTTTTTGTGGACTTCAGCATGCTGATGGAGAACACCAGCGTAAGCAAAGAAACGGCCTTTCAGTTGACCGGGTCTGGGAAACCTTTCATTAAGATTTACCTTTCAATGCTTGCAGATGGAACGGTGCTGCCAGCAATGATTTTTACGAGTCATGCCACAAGCATGTTGAACAAAAAAAAAACAGACTTAGTTCTTTTATGGCTAAAGAGGAAGGTTTCAGTGCATCAGAAGAGTTAGAGGCTTGGGCCACCCAAGTGTGGAAACAGCATCTTGACTCCCAGGTTGTGAATGAGGCCATGCTAGTTATAGATAGTCATCATAGCCATGTGTCCAAAGATTTCATATCTTCAGTCTGTAGCACCAAAACGTTTCCCGCTATTGTTCCAGTTGGGTGTACAGGACGACATCAGCCACTGGAGATGGGCGTACGCCCTGCACTTCAAAGATTCCTTCATGCTCGTTGGGCACAACAGTCAGCTAGTAATGGTCCATCTAAGGTTCAGCCTGAAAACCTTGTGCAGCTTCTTGTTGGCTGGTTAGGTGAGGCCATGTCTTGCTTCTCTGGTAAGCCTGAGTTTATTCAGCACTCATTCTGTCTGGCTCAACTGATTCCTGACCATATGCAGGAAGAGCATACAAATCTGCCGGGTACTCCATTGGAGCTGTTCAATTTGCTGTCAGGTGCCATGCTTGAACCAGAAGTAGTAGAAATTGATTCTGCGGATGAAGAAGTGCCAGTGGACACAGGTACTGTTGGCAAGTTGAGTGAGGTTGATGAAAAGATCGATTTAACAGAAGAGCCAGAAACTATAGAAAATGGAGTCGATCAGATGAACAATGGAGACAGAACACCAGCTGAGAGAAATGGGATGGAAAATCAAACACATGAAAGGACAGAAAAAGGTTTGGAAGTTCTGAGCGAGTCTACAGATGTCGCTCATAACTCTAAACAAGAGATTTTCTCAGAATCCTCTCTAGATCCTAATACTGACCAAACAGATTCTGCATCCAACAGGTGATATTTGGTTTATGGAGAGTGCTTGTAAATGTGACTGTTGATCTGAGTGTCCATTTCATAACTGTTGTTTAATATATAACTTATTGTGTGGTGAAGTGAAAATGTAAGAGTTGTGTGGGGTGTGGTCGTGTTTTTTACCTTAAAAATGGCATTGATCCAAAGGATAGATGATGCACGATGGACTTTTGCAACGTTTTTTACTGTTTATTCTTTTTGTTTATACATTGGCACAAAACAACCCCTCAGCTCAACATACAGTGTTAGACTTCAATGTGTGTTGTTTGTAGAAGTCTGTAGACTTCATTGTCTTCATTTACTGTTTAGGTTTTACAGCCTTTTGCAGGTAAACAGCATTTCTACATCAGCATATGTTTCAGTCTTTCTAACCCTTTAATGAGAGAAATTTTCACCCAGCCGGATTGAATCTGCCTAATGGCATAACCTAAATTACATTTGAAATGAAGAAAGGTGAAATGTTATTTCAAAATGTAATTAAATTACAATTCTTGTACAATTATTTCATGCAGTGATTGTTTTTAAAATCATTTTTATTATACGGGGTTCCCACAGAAATATCTTTTGCAGCAATTCTTTTGTGTTAAAAGTGATAAAAATTATGACAATTTTAAACATCATGGACATTTCTGTAGTTCTCCATATTTCTCATGAGTGAATCAGACTAATTAAAAATGTTTCTTAAAAATGACTGTAAATAATTGGTCAAAAGTGTGGGAACCCTGTATTACTTTTGCATTTGGCTGGATCATTTCTAAACATGACTGCCTTTGTTCCATCACACGTCCAATGATATCTATAATACAGTATGATTACATTATATGGCTGAAGTTTCGCTTTGCTTGTTTTAAAAGTTCTTTCATTTGGTTCATCTTGGGTATTAAAGAAGTTCTTTTAAACTGACATGTCAGATTTGTGCATAAATTGGGATCAGTGAGTATGCTTCAGATATATTCAGTATTGATTTCAGTATCTGAATTTACCTAGCAACCACAGGATGGTTCACACTCCAGGTGTCTTTTCAGCACAATGAATCCTTTTCATATTTGTAAAGGTGCTTGTTTCGATTCTAAATCTAAATCTGTACAGGGGAGTTTATTTTATGTAAATGGGGGTCTTTTGGATGTGTTGTTTTGAATAAATTGCTAAGAAGACAACAAACATTGATTTGTTTGACATGGCATTTCTTAACAACCTTCACAGATAAATATACTGTGTGTAAAGCTCACATTTTTCTTTTTTTGGGTGAGGAGTTTGTGCTGGTTTCTCACACCGTCTGCATGCACCGCAAACTCCAAAACTTTATTTGTCCAAATCTATTTGTTGTATTTTTACGGAGCATGCGCATTGCTTTAAGATTATGCAATGGCATTGATTTCGGACAACAGAGTTTTATTTAAGAAGCGAACATGTATGCGGATCACTCTTTTTTATTGCGTGCATCTCTAACACCTTTAATAACTTTGTGCAACTTTGTGTTTTCGGAGTTGCATTGTTGCTTCCTTCTTGCCGTCGTGTTTTCTGCGAGAAAACTCAATGTGTCGATATTTATTTACTGTTATTGCCGGTTTGCATGCAGGTGGGCACGGTGTGTCCGGGTAACGGGGTGAAAGCGACACTTGATCTTCGGTTTCTTCACCACGGGTGTGGTTTTCAGTGTCATTTTCAGATCCTGTTGGTGGGAGTATCACTGAAAGAGTTAACCTGCAGCTACAGTGTATAAAACATTCCCGCTTTGTTGGTTCAGCTCAGTTTTCCTGGAGTTCTCCAGTATGGGTGAGTATCCCATCTAATGCACTTTTCCCTGATATGTTACTTCATAACTTTTCGTGCATGCTAAAGTTTGAGCAGTGGGTTATGTCTGTGCACGACCTCTCAAGTTTGGGATAAAGAGCTGAGCTACAATTCAATATTTAACATGAAAGCAGCTCACAAACCTCTGGCAGAATCGCTTTATGTACGTGACATACGTGTCACACATGTATTGCTTCATGTCTCTGAGTTTGAGTTGGAGTACATTTGTATTAAATAGTTTATGTATGCATAAAGCATTTTATTACAAGTACTGAAATGCATTATATCTGAAAGTACTGAAGAGGAGGGTCAAAATAAGGAAATTAAAAGCTTGCTTGCTTGCAGGGGTTTCTTGCAGACCTTAGTGTGCATTGCATGTACACTGTTTAGAAAAATGTCAAGTGTTTACTTGAAATGTCCACTTTTGCTTTGAGTAAACAACACATTATTTGAAAAGCTGACCTGACTGTAACCCATAAACATTTCCCAAGAGACGGATGTTTGCTTCTTGGAAAAATTTCTTGGCAAGACAACTTTTGTCTTAAACTATTGAGACATTACACATCTGTTGTAGTTCTTTGTGTTTATGTAAGCATGCGTGTATGTTTTCTTTACAGACATTTACAGAGTATCAAAGTATCGATCTAGATAATTTGTACAGAAAGTCTCATGTTATATTAAGTCTCATGTTATATGAAGGCTCATAATGTCCTGCTTACGCTAGATTAAAAACATGTATGGTTTATTAATGAATATAACCGGTTATTGGATTTAGTACAGGTTACATTGTGTAATATATGAGATATTTGAAATATATCTGGTTACAGCTTCAACCTGCTCAAGATGTGGACCAGGATATAAAAGCCCTCTTGATGCCATGAAAGGTGAGCTTCTGTACAACACAAGAATACATTGTCTCAATGAAAAGGCTGGGAGTAGGAATATTGTGTGGGTAATACAAAAGTTGCAAGTCACTAGAAGGTAAATGTGACCTTTGCACTGAATCCTCCATTGTGCAACATGTTACTGCAGTACCTCCTCCCTGCCACCAGAGGGCCCTCTAAACTGACTATTGCATTACTAGTTTATTTGCCTGACAGGAACACTTGGTGGTTTGTCTGTCTATTCATTTTGCCTCTGTACTTACCCACATGATTTTAATAAAATCACAGACCATGCATCTAAACGTACTCTTAGATCTGATATATGCTACATATTGTGTTTTCTTTAATCATTTGGGACTGTTCTCTCTGTTTGTTTGTTTGGCTTTTCATAAAAACATTATTTGATAAATGGAAAAAAACAAAAACACAAAAATAGATTTTAAACACAAGTCCTGAATTCTTCCAACAGGGCCTAGAGAAGAGATTGTCTACCTGCCATGCATTTATCGCAACACTGACATCCAAAAACCAGATTACCTTGCAACTGTTGATGTTAATCCGCAGTCTGCCAATTTTTGCAAGGTAAAAACAAATGATGCTTGTGCACGCAACAGTTCTGTATTGATGTGTGGCTACTACAGATGAAACAGAACAGAACTAATTAAAAGTGCCACTGTCACTCTTGCCACTGTCACGCCCAGGCTTTCCACTGGATATTTCAGCACTCGGCTAACAATTTTAGGTTGTGTTTCCCTAAAATTTCCATTAAGTTTCCGGTAGTGTCTTCAAACGTTCCAGTAATACATTAAGAATAATGTTTAAGATGCAATATATAACGATAAAACATTACTGCAAGAACATTTTTGATAACTTGGAGAGAGTGTTTGGAGGACCTTAGTCAATGTTCTCAGAATGTTCCCGGTTAGCTGGGATGGGTCTGGGGATTTTCTGCCATTTAGATAAAATGCATTTGGCTTTATAATTTATGAAAAGGTGTACAGTGGGGTTAAGGTCACTTTGTGCACAGATGTATTGTCATGCAGGCCCTAACCTATTTAAAAATATCTGAAAAGACTGCATGGCTACATGCTTCATTTTTATGCACTAGGTGTATCTGAAATAGCAAAATCTGCCATTTAGTGACAGATTTTGATGACCACATACTTTCGTCCTAATAATGTTGTCGTAATGCTTTCATATTGCTTATGTCTAGGTGATTCACAGACTGCCTATGCCCAACCTAAAGGATGAGCTGCACCATTCCGGTTGGAATGCCTGTAGCAGTTGCTATGACGACTCCTCCAAAAAACGCAATCGCCTCATTCTGCCCTCGCTGATCTCTTCCCGTATTTACGTTGTGGATGTGGGGACGGATCCTCGAGCCCCAAGGCTGCACAAGGTTCAGAAAAGCTTCACAAGCTTTAAAAAATACTCTCTGTTAGATCAGAGCAGGCCTACATAGCCTAACTGCATTATGTTTAGCTTTATCTTTTTTAATTGTACATTTGGGGGTGGTGGTCTAAGCTAATGATCACTGATCTAGTGAGACTATTCTGTATTGCATGACTGCTGACTTTGAGAAAGTATAGTTCTTGCCAAAACATAAACGTTTGTTTTATGTTCCTCCACCTTCAGATGGTGGAACCCACAGATCTTTTCTGGAAATGTGGCCTAGCTAATCCTCACACCTCTCACTGCCTGGGCAGTGGTCAGATCATGATAAGTGCAATGGGTGATCCCTCGGGCAATGGCAAAGGTAAGGTGCTGTGTTCACTATGCTATTTTCAAGCAACATATTCGAGTAGGCTTACCTACTTGTGCATATTATAAGGTGGCTTTGTGCTGTTGGATGGGGAGACTTTTGAAGTTATCGGCAACTGGGAGCAGCCGGGTGAAGCAGCACCGTTTGGTTATGACTTCTGGTACCAACCTCGTCATAACGTCATGATCAGCACTGAATGGGGAGCACCCAAAGCGTTGGGAAATGGCTTTAAACCTGCAGATGTCAAAGCTGGTATGTACGCATTCAACTGGACCTGGTTCTGATGTGCTGAATGTTGTTGTCAATTGGTAGGAATGAGCTAGACTCTCTGATATAAATATTATGGGTTACGAATTATATAACAAAATATAAGTTATTTTGTTAACATGGATGACCAGGTTAAATTCTAACAGCTGTAAGAACAAGCTACAAACGCTTCATCATATACAGTACCCGGACATGCAATATAGTAGCCAGATCTTCTTGTTTTTATGGACATTTCCAGTGGAATTGGACCCGACAGCTCAAATTATAAATCATTATTATAAATTTACTCTTATGACTCGGTATAAGGAGATCATGCTGAAGACTGATCTGTTATATATTTGCTCAATGACTGATTTTTGCTCATTTTTAACCAAAAAAGGTACGGATTGCAGATTTAAACATTTACAACTATTTGTACAAAACTACAAAACAGAAATGTCAGTCTGCACATAAATAAATTTAAAAAATGCTTTTTTATTTTTAATAACATTAAAAAATGCTGTTTTTGATGAGCATTTTAATTGACTGACTGCTAAAATAAATATATTTGTACTCTAAGGTCACTACGGACAGTGCCTTCATGTGTGGGACTGGACCACACACAAGCGAATTCAGACTCTGGATCTGGGAGAAGAAGGTGCGATCCCTCTCGAGATTCGATTCCTGCATGACCCTGCGGCAGCTGAGGGTTTCGTGGGCTGTGCGCTGCGGGGGACGGTCTTTCATTTTTACAAGACTGAGGCAAGCATATATTAAAGACTTTCTAGTGCTTAAATGCGTCAGTGTTCATAAATGTTTAGTTTTGTTGTGTTTCACAGAAAGGGGACTGGGCAGCAGAGCGGGTCATCAAAGTTCCAAGCAAGAAGGTTGATGGTTGGGCTCTTCCTGAAATGCCAAGTGTGTGTTTTTTTTCAGTTTTACTAAAGAGGAGGGTTGCCAGGTCTTTATGACAAAGACACCTTAATGACCAATCAAAACTAGCATAGTACCGTGAAATATTGTATTTGTACTCTAATTTGCCAAACCCTCAAATGATGGCAGAAAAAACACTTTTAAAATGATCTTTATATCCTTAAAAAAATCTTTTTCCATAGGTCTTATTACAGATATCTTACTTTCATTGGATGACCGCTTCCTGTACTTCAGTAACTGGTTGCATGGAGACATTAGACAGTTTGACATCACTGACCGGAGAAATCCACGTATGGTCGGTCAGGTGAGAGAACTTTGATTAGCAGAATCCAGAAAGTTTGCTTTAGATTTGTAAAGTCATATGTAAGTCAAATACTCTTGTTACTCTTTGCAGGTATATACTGTCTGTCTGTCTGATCTGTTTTTATATTAAATGTGTAAGGTGTTTCTTGGGGGCAGCATTTTGAAAGATGGACCAGTCAAAGTACTGGAGGACAAAGAACTAGACAGCCAGCCAATCCCACGAGTAGTAAAGGTACCTTTTACGGTTCATGTCAAATAAACACATTAGAGTCAGTGACATATGCAGTGGAAAGTGTCCTTTTACAAAGGAATTAATCAGGACTGATGACCTAAGTAATTGTCCTCAAGATCATCAGGTCACATAGACCTCATTAGAGACATTAGAGCGCATCATTTGCTGGAGGTTAATGGTTCTTTTCCACATCAGGGAAAGCGGATACAGGGAGGCCCTCAGATGTTACAGCTGAGCTTGGATGGAAAGAGACTCTATGTTACCACATCTTTATACAGCGCATGGGACAAGCAGTTCTACCCGGACCTCATTAAGTGAGAGAAAAACATTTTTACTATTTTTTTGTTATTTTCAGATTGACCAAGCAATACAGTTTTATTTACACGGTTAAAAATGCTTTATATAAAATAAATAGTATTATTGAATTTAGTAATTTAAAATCATGTTCTGTACACTGACTTGATAGTCACATCAACAGCCTAATAATACATTGAAACATGGTCACCTCATGGGTGCAGACATGCTGGTCAGCCAAGTACTTTTGACCTAATTCCTGTAACTCTGCTGTCACTGGATACTCTTGCATTATGATGCATTGTAAAGGCAGGGTAGACTATCTTTTCTAGAAACATGTTTTTTTTGTTACGCTGGTTGAAAGTCTTTTCACGTCTGCACATATTTTATATAAATACATATCTTCTGTGGAAGGTGCAGGACTGTAAAATGTTTGTCCAATCATAGCATTCGGTCCGAATGCACTGATAGGATGTCCTACTTGCCCGTTGAACTACGCATTTGCATGCCTCCCTGCACTGTGTTCATGTGTTTTGGAGAAGGCGTGGCTTTGGAAAGCGCTCTGAAAGGAAAGGCAGGATCTTATGCTTTCAAAGTTAGGTTGCTATTGCCAGCCTCTCCAAAACTGGCTACCCTATCTTTAACTTTAGGTGTTGGTATAAGTTACTGCTGTTATTTATTGATACAAGCTTCAACATCGTTCTTACTCACTTCAGGGAGGGTTCAGTCATGATGCAGATTGACGTGGACACAGATAAAGGTGGCCTGAAGCTCAACAAGGATTTCCTTGTGGATTTTGGAGCAGAACCCGAGGGTCCAGTGCTCGCCCATGAGCTCAGATACCCTGGTGGAGACTGCACTTCTGATATCTGGCTGTGAAATTGAGACCATGGCATCATGTAGCCTGCTCAGTTTTATCATGTATGTAGTGATTCTAACCATTTAGTGCATATTATCCTATTATTATCAGCATGATTATTTGATTTTATGGACCAAATGCTTTGTGATATTAATAGTATTGCAATTAGCAACTACAAGACCAAGTTATGCATATTATGTGAATCACATGAGCTGATAAAACTAATTCCCAATAACTTTGTATGAGTTTTACATTTTTTAATAAACTTTTTCTAGTTCTGTGAGCTCTTTTTCATTTGTTGTTGGAAGGGCTTTCCAAATCATTAGAATTGCAAAGTTGTTTTTTTAGTATGTCATGCATGTGCACAAAGTGGATGGACTCTTACATCATAACTGCTTACATATTCTGTTAGGAATTTGTTGTAATATACAGCAAATTATTATCTTGTGAGTTTCAGGGCTTAGAGAAATCACAGAGAACATTTACAAATCAAAACTAATAAAATAAGAGAACATTGTGCAAAGCGGAGTAATGTAGCAGAGAAATACAACAACATTACTTAAATATTTTAATAGTAAGTCAATGAATTGTGCATTTTCGTTTGATTTATTGTTATTGCATTCACATGAAAGTACACAGTTACGAATAAAGGAGATACTAAATGTTTTAACAATTACAGATAATGTATATATTATTGTTATTACAGTTTTGTTGATCACATGCACCACCATACACAATGAAACATGCAGTGAAATTCTTTGTACAGCTACAATACAAAGAACAACAAAATCACATAGATTAGGAACAAAGAACAAGAAGGAACAAGAAATCTGAAAGTTTAGGATGTAGAAAATTAAAAGCAAACTATATGAATCTGAACATTTACAACACAGTCATAGAATTACATAATCAGAAAAATTTACATCATAATATGAAGAAAGAATATATATATGTGCATACAATAAATATGAACATTTCTTCTTATTATATGTATTATTAAATTGTTTGTTTTATTATCCTATACATGTACGGCAAAACGATAGTAATGCTGTTAACATACAAGGCTGTGAACGCATGTAAAATATTTACATTCTCTGTGGCTGTGGCTCAAAACCCAGCGAGTCTCCTACCTAGTAAGCACTTTTGAGCATTGACTGAGCAGTGCGCATGTTGTCTATGTGGACGGCCCTGCAGGATTTGAGACGCGGCCTGTGCGTGTTGAATCAGGCGGCTGGTTTGGGCAGCCCCGGCGTATCGTTTCTCCACAGACTTTATTAGCGAACCGGCTATTAAGCAACAGGGGAACGACGGCTCTCAAATGGGCCACTTAAAACACAGATAAACCGAGCAATTTACACCCTCACCCGGTTTATTTTGAGGTAAGACAGCGGTGTCACTTCGGTATTGGTTTCTTTGGATCGGTTGGGAAGGGAAGAAGCGTTATAAAGTAGAGACGTCGCGTTAGCTGCGTGGCTAAGTGTGTAGCATCCGTTTGTGTATTTACGAGGCTGATTTCTGATCTCTGGCCTTCACGACAGTGAAATGTTTTGTAATTGCTGGTATTTGTTCACTTATTCACCGTAGATACTGTAGTGCTACTTTAGGTCAGACGTGGTTTTACTCTTACGAGAAAAAGTAGTCGACGTGTCTCAGCTAAATGGGCTCTGATGCTAACTCGGTACAAAAGTCGTCTTGCTCAGGGATGTACTTTATAACTTGTCGATTCAGACAGAAAAAGGCAATATTGCGATTTTGAAGCGGATCACGCCATCATTTCTGGCATTATTAGGTGGTGTGGCGGTGAAAACGATGCAATTGCAATTTGTTACAGACTTTTAAGTATGAAGCGTCAAAGGCATTTAAACTCGACAGATGAAGTTTGTTTGACTCGAGTTGCACAACAAACCCAGCGTTATTTGTTTTGTCTTTATGTTGATGACTTGGTTTGTCCAGCTGACGTAGTAAATTATTGATGCTGTCCACCAGTCCCAGATTATTGCACCGATCATTTATGGACTTCAGGTTTGTTTGGTGTTTGATCTCGAGATTATGGATTGGGTTTCATGACGTGCATCTGTGTCTCAAATAGTCACTGGGTCGTTTTGGATGGTGGTCTTTGCTCAGTGCTTTGGGTGTTGGTTCTTTGATAATGGTCTGCATGTTTTGTGTTCCTCTAGATTCCTGTTTCAGGCTGTCCTGCTCTCACATTTCAACGGCTGATCGAGTTTGGTCTCTTTCCATTGCGATAGGAGACGCTTGTGAAGCTCGGACAGATGTTTTGATGCAGAGCAAATGATAAAGGCCTGGTTTACAAGCAATGCAGTGCAGTATTTTTCCATTGAGCAGGATTTAGAAGAGCTGGCGGGCAAGCACAAACTGTCAGCAGGGTAAACAGTACACAGGAGTTGGATGCACCGTATCACACGTGCAAAGAAAGCTGGTGTCTTCGTTTTGGATGACTCAGTCTCCACCAGTTGCCGTTTGCTTTAATCGTCATCACTTTCAGAAACGTTTTTGAAGCGTTCTGTTATAGTTTTGTTTTCTTGCCCCTCCTACTGTCACTTCACTTGTGAAAAGCCTTTGAAAGTTTTGCTGAAAAGCTGAGTACTCTTTCCATTAAGTCAATCAAATTCATTGGACTTTCCATTGTTAACTTGATGATTATCGTCACTTATTTTAAGGGCGTCTCATCACTGTTAACCTCATCAAAGAAGAACAGCAACTATGTGACAACTAGTGATTTAACCCTGTAGCTGATGAACTGTGTCTCCTGCTGTCAGTGTGAAGTTTTTTTTTCAGTAAAAGCACCGAGGGTTTTATAATGTAGCAGCGTTGTGTTGTGTACTGACTGCGGTATCTGAGACACTGACGCATCACTTTATCTAGTATTGGCCTGCTGGTAATGGTGAGGTAATCTGCTCCAGGCGGATTATTGTGTTGTTCAGCAGATCAGTGGGACGCTGTGACCCTGAAGAAGAGCTACTCTTGGCTCTCACTAAAGGCTGTTCATCTGAAGTGATGAATATTAAGATTGGATATTTTAATGTTTGACAAATGTCTGGTTTTCCCCTCCTTCTCCCTTAATGTTTGACAAATTTTGGCAGTATTTGAAACAATCCATTATGTCTATTATGTATATGATTATTGTTAAGACATTATGAAATCAGACTTCAGTCAGATAGTCAGAACGTAAATCATTTTCTTAATGTCCCTGCTTATAAAGTGCACTATTCTGAGGAAAAATGTTTCGTAATGTTTAATCACCTTCTTCCACCTTTGAAACAACAATATTAACCAATTACATTGCAGTCCGACATGTTCATCTTATCCAATCCATTTATCGTTATTGTTATTTATTGTGATAGAAATACCACCCCGTATTATTTTCCACTAATTCTGTTCTGTTTTGCTCATAAATATGGGTTGTGTCTGCTCTTTCGTGTGGTCTTTGTGAAGGCTTTCTGCTCTGTCAAGTTTGCTAAATGTTTGTTTGTTGCCTCTCTCAATTACCGTCTCTGTTTTTTGCAGTGGCCTAAGAGTTTGTGGCCATGGGTGACACAGAGCTGGAGCTCTCCCCCGCCCGGCTTGAAGAGCTACAGAAGAGTCCATCAGCCTCTTCTACCTCCACCACCTCCTCTCTATCTCTGCCTTCCTCTCCCTCCTCTTGCCCTCATCCCCTAACCAGTTCCAGCCCGAGCACCAGCGATGGCCTCCCCACCTCCAGCCCCCCACTGGATGTCATATCTGAAGGTGTGGGTGAACTCAGCCTGGTAATTGACACAGAGGTGGCTAATAGAGCCTGCCAGGAGGTTCTCCAAAAGGTCAAGCTCCTGAAAGGTGACGGAGAAGGATCTCCAGCCACTGCAGAACCCCGACTGGTGAATGGTACGGTGCACTCTGAGCCAACAGATGGAGGAAGTGGTGGAGGAAAGCCTCCAAAGATCAGCGAGGAGGAGGTGGAGCCTGTGAAGAGCGTTCGGCGCCGTCAGAAGAACAACTCCTCCAAGCAATCCTGGCTCCTGCGGCTCTTTGAGTCCAAGCTGTTTGATATCTCCATGGCCATCTCTTACCTTTACAATTCCAAGGAGCCTGGCGTGCAAGCCTACATCGGCAACCGACTCTTCAGTTTTCGTAACGAAGATGTGGACTTCTACTTGCCCCAGTTGCTCAATATGTACATCCACATGGACGAGGACGTGGGCGATGCCATCAAACCCTACGTGGTTTACCGCTGTCGGCAGAGCATCAATTTCTCCTTGCAGTGCGCCTGGCTGCTGGGGGCCTACTCTTCTGACATGCACATCTCCACGCAGCGGCATTCCCGCGGCACCAAGCTGCGCAAACTCATCCTGTCGGATGAGCTCAAGCCCTCCAGCCAGCGCATCCGCAGGGAAGCGCCGCAGCCACCCCCTTCCTGCCCCCCTCCCCTGCATCACGGCCAGGGCATGAGCGAACACAGCCTCTCGCCCTCCAAACGCACGCACCAGCGCTCCAAATCTGATGCCACCGTCAGCATCAGCCTCAGCAGCAACCTGAAGAGAACCGCCAGCAACCCCAAAGTAGAGAGCAGTCAAGATGAGGTGAGATACCTGTGAGGTCACAGTGGTCATGTTCCTGCTAACCTGTGTATTTTAAACCTGCAATCTGTAACTTTCTTGGATTAAAAATGAACAAAAATCAGTGTTTGAGCAAGTACATGACAGATCAGTGTTCAACACAATCTCCTTATCTTACCTCAATGGTAAGTTTATAATAATGATTTCTAATGTGAGCTATAAGGTCCAGTTTCCCTGGAAATGTCAATTTGGCTTCATTTGACTTAACCATACTTAATGAAAAGTACAAAAAATAACCTCCAATTATTTTTTTTTAACCACAGATGACAGTGAAGCTGCAATCCGTAACTTTAGCGTCACTATCGCCATCTCTGTTTCGAAAAGTAAAATTGGAAGTTACTTGCAGAATTACTTTCTTAACATGAAAGACAAGCTTAAATGCTAAACAACTGCTGAGAGAACAAGCTACAAATGCTCCATCATTCCACCGTCCATGTTTACAGACATGACGTAACCACAAGTCAGACTGACATATGTGAAATCATCATACGTTAAAAATCATTATCATAAGCTTACCCTTGTGAATCGAGGTATGTACGAAGACTAAACAATTTAAACATTGATCTGTTATGTAGTTGCACAGTAAATAATTTTTGTTCATTTTTGACCAAAAAAGGTGCATGTTAGGTTCGAGAAATTAATTTAGTTGATCATTCTCTAGCCATTGCCTCCACCTCCCACAGATGTTGTTTTTCAGCTGTTCCATGCAAATGAGGAAGGCAAACAGCTCAGAGATTTGTGTGGTTTCTATGGCTGCACTGGAAAAGGTGTGTCTGTGTTCCACATTAGCTTCTTAACAGTGGGACTTCGGGACTTGTTGTGGAACTGACAGGTCCTTGTGGGCTACCTTGCTGTCCTATCTCTACAGGCTGATGACTTCTAATGCAGGATCCTAACTGAAATAAAACCAATTAAGTGACTAATTTAGAAAGCTCTTCATGGGCAGCAATTTCGTGTGCCACTCGTATATAGCTCACAATTGTACGAAGCACACAGGAGAATCAGTTAACAGTTGATTACAGTAAACGCTGATGTTAGCTTGTTACAAAGCTAACAATGTGACATTCTAATTGTCTATTGACAAATACATTATTTTTTTTAACTAGTCTTGTCGTCATCTTGACATCTTGGATGACTGTTTCTGAGCTTGTCGCCTTTGATGCTGTCTAGGTAGGCAGCGTGTTCGGTTTTGGATCAGGGCCATGGTGTATTTGAATTACTCTACCACAACCACAGATGTAAATTTTAAGCACTAATCCCAGTGAAGGCAAGAGGCAGCAGGGGGATGAATAGATTTTTGTTGATGCTCTCGGAAAATAATTAACTACCGCTGTGGCTGATTCCCAGAAGAATGAAGAGATCTCTGCTGTTGTCCTTGTTAGGACACCCTCTTCTTTTTGTTTTCATTTGCACGGTCATGCTAATAATCGCCTGGGCCAAAATGTCATACCACTCACAAATCACGTCTCATGCTGCTAATAAGTGCCATACTTACTGTTTAGTGGATCAGAACCCCATAGTTTGGAGATGGGGTATTGGCCAAACATAACCTTATTATTCTTTTAATTTCTTTCAAGAGATTTCTGTGCTTTCCTGCCACCTGCAACAGAATGTCGTACAGTTTACAGATCTAAATTAGTAATTGACCGATATGGGTTTATTAATGGCTGATGTATGTATATATAAAGTCTGTATATAAAGATACAGTGCAGTTATATACATAAAACATTGTCATAATGAAAGTCAGCATTGTTTCTCTCTCTATTGTAACATTGTCATGAAGTTGGTTTTCACTGTTTAAGCGCTGGAGGTGAGGTGAAGGCTACAGATGAGTACGAATCTTGGATTGTGCTTATATTTTGTCATCTCAATAGTAAACTGTATGGTCCAGGGGAGGGGACAGTACTATCTTGGCAATACACCATAATGACCTATTATTTGAGTGTTATGTTTATTCTTTGATAAGGCTTTAAGGTTTGACTTTAAAATGATGACAGTTTCATGTTAATGTCATGCTAAGAAATTGATTCTTTGAAGTGTGTCTGTATATGACTGTAATTTTGCTCTTGTGGGTCCTGTTATCGCCCGGTCAATATATCTGTCACCGACTAATTTATAGTAACAGCCTGCCACAGTCTTTTCACCAGCCCTGAAGGAAACAGTTTATATGGATTTGTGTGTACTGCATCGTCCTGGATATTCTCCCCAACCATTATAGTGTGTCAATAAAACTGTAGGCCAGCATGTTATGTAATATCCCCCAGTGTTTCGGCTTCTACTGTGACGTGTAGCTTCGTTCTGTATTTTTTTTTCGTTCCTTTATTTTAAGCTCATCACTCAGCACACCCTTGCCACACCTTTCACCCAGTACACACTCTGTTCAGCCTTGCGCACATCATCAGTCATCTTCCTCTTTTATCTCTCTGCCCTGCAGTTTTGTTCCCCTCCTTCTCCTAAACGTGACTTCAGTGCAGCCACAATGCCACATTGCTATGGCAACAGCGACACGTTTTTTGCACGGCAGCAGGCCACTCGTTGGTAAACGATCAGATTGTGAAATGCGCTCACGGCATTAGCTCACAAAGGAAGCTGTTTGAAGTGTGTGAAAGGTATTACCGCAGGAATGTGACTTCACCTTTAAGGTGCACATTGTGGTGGTGTCTGTGATTTACAGCGAGCAAACGAAACATTAAAGTCGATCGTAAACTTAAAGCTGCTTGGACGCATTGTGGCAAGGAAAGGAAACGGTACATTAAAAATGATCATCTAGAAATATTGTGTTTTTTGGAAGAGGGTGCATTTTAAATAAAGGTTTGCTAACTTTGTTCTTTTTTTGTATATACTGAGTCTTGTTTGGGATGGGTGCAGAGTCTTGTCAGGGTGATTTGTGTAGCACATAAGACAAGTCAATCAGATCGACTGATTTGTTTACAGGTTTGTGCACAGAGTGGGTGCTTTTTAATCTGATCATGCAAATATTTCAGACTTTCCCTAAACCCTCGAAAGAAAGTCTTATCTTCCTCTGTTTGAAGGCATGTCAGGATAGAGGATTCAGGATCTGATACGTCATTCTGTGTTATCAAGTGGAATTTGGATCCCTGCTTAGCTGTTAGGATTGATGGCTTTGACCTTCTCAAGCCAAAGTTTTAGCGTTCAGCCTGTACACAGGGTAATAAAATGGCGCCCGTCCTGACGCATAATCAGACACGAGCTAGTGGTGCAAGAAACCAGTTATTTTTCAGAAAATGTAAGTGGTGCTTTCCCTTGCAAATGTCACCATCACAATCATATTCTGTTGCCAGGGCATTGCTACTAGTGTTTGGTTGAGGTTTCTGTGTTTCTGTGTGAAGTCACTGTGAAATCAGAATATACTATACCTATTTTTTTATGAAATATTGTTTTGTTTGTTATAAATTATTTGCACTTTTTTTTTTAATTCATGTGCCATCTTTAATCAAAATCTGAAATATTCTTTTCTGGAGTGGCAGAGCCTCTCTGATATCAGTCAGTTAACCACTCCCCTCCGATGTTCAGCCTGCTGCGAGCTTTGAAATGCCAACTTTTCTTGAGACAGTGAGTTCCCAGTGGGGGAAAAACACAAGCCACGGCCTCCATTTTTCAGTTTCGCTTTGAGTTGCGTCACAACACTGAAGTTGGTTGGAACTTACGGCTCACACAGACTTTAATGCCCCAAACCAGTTTCAGTGGAAACCTGTAGAATTATTTCCACCCGTTTCCACTCATCCACCACATTAAAATGAGCAAAGTGCAACAGAGCAGTAAAGGCAAGTTAAATGTACGTTAATTAAAGTGTTCAGGGCAAGTTTGTAATTTAAGTGCAGATCTGTCGAGCTGCAGGTGGGCGGAAAGTAACTTGCGTGTCCAATAGTCACAAGATGTGGGGGAAGAAACCATGATGGAGTCTGGCTTAGAAGTTCTGGTGTCTTTTCCAGATGGCAGAGGGGGAAGGGGGCGAAGCTTTTAACAGGAAGCAGAGGCGCTGATGTGTGTCTGTGTTAGGGAGGTTAGCATAGGGCATGCTGCTCACTGGATAGCAGTCACAAGTTGCTTAGACCTCGAGCAGTTTCATCTCTCCCTGTCAGTATTTGCTGATTCATCATGATTCTGATCTGACCACCACAGTCATGACCTCCACAGGGTATGAAGTCATGAGGTTGGTCCTGGCCAAAGATCCAGTTGCTGAGAGAGTTTAAAGACAAAACTAGATGTAATATGAGTTTAAAAAGTTTATAAAAAAAGTTTACAAATGTCAAATTTACTTTTAGGTTTAGGCTGGGTTTAGTCAAGTCTCAAGCCTTATTGCTTTAGTAACTGTCAGGAAATGACTGTCTTTGTCATGTTCTCGGTCTCTGCATTGTTCCTGTATGCTGGTGAACAGGGCTGCAGTCAGTGTCATGTGAGGAAGGCATGATTAATTCATGCAGTCTGCAGGGTAATGCACTAATAAAACGTGCTGCTAGCTAAATTATAAAACAGACAGACAGACAGACAGACAGACAGACAGACAGACAGACAGACAGACAGACAGACAGACAGACAGACAGACAGACAGACAGACAGACAGACAGACAGATAGATAGATAGAAATAATACTTTAAGCTGCAATCCATAACTTTCATTTAGTTAAAAATGAAAAGCGTGGTAAGTTTATAACAGTGATATATAATTTGAACTGTTGGGTCCGATTTCCCGGATAATGTCCATCTGTAAACTGATAAAAGATACTATATCGCTAACACATCAGATGTCCAGGTACTGTAGATGGTGCAGCATTTGTAGCAATTGTTTAGAATTTAAAAATAACTCCAAGTTACTTGCAATTTTATGTTTCAAACAGAGATGGCAGTAGAGAGGCAAAGGTTACAGATTGCAACATTCATATACATTTTTAAAAACGATAAAATATTCAATAACGTTAATGTTATTTCTGTTTATAACCTATAGAATATAGGTTTATAACCTAACTCTGTTTTATTGGCTTTAAATGTACCATTTCTTTTCTGATAACCCTTTGTGGGTTCTCTTGTAAATCTTAAGACTGAAGTTAATATTTTGTGTTGTCAAGTCATATTTATCATATTAATATGTTGATAAGACAACTAATCCAGCAATAAGCCATGGCCTTGCCAGAGGTGTGTGTGCGTGCGCTGCATGTCCCATAATCCCTCAGCTTGTCTCCAGCACAGTCGTGGTGTTACATCAGTTATATCAGAGATGCTCTGAGGGATTATGCCCAGTCACTATCAGTGGCCAGAGATAAACACGACAGTACATTCTACAGGCCTGCAGAGTCACGACGGGCAGGCCCTGCTTTTAAAATGCATGCAAGGAGTGTAACCTTGTGTTTTTGTCTTGCTCTGCCACCCTTCTCCCCCCAACTCCCCCTGCTCTCATACTCTAACTGCCCCCCCTTCCTTTTCCCAGGATCTGAGCTCCAGCTCCGACAGTCTCGAGCTAGAGACTGGTACAGTAAGTCTCTCACTGTTTAATAACACTCTTCTGTGAGTAGTGGGATGATGGCTGTATCTGTTTGCAGGCGGGGCTGACAGATTCCTTCAGATGTGAGCCTTTAAACATTTGCAATCATGCTGTCACACAGGAATTTTGTCGGCATGTTTAACGAAAAGGGTACAAAATAGGACTAACGTTAAATGCGAAAAACATGAAAAATATCGGGATCACAATATTTATTGCAGTAATTGTTTACTTTTTACTTTCCATGCAAACTATTGTTTACTTTCCTGCTTTCCATGCAATGTTAGTTTTACGAGCTAAGCTGTTTAAAAGTTTTATAAGGAGACTTGAATTGCTGATTTATTGATTTAATAAAAGATCCGATTTGTACCTTGTTCGTAGAAACAGCCATGTTAAACTTCTGACCCAAAATCTTTATTTATGAAGTGACAGCGTGCTTGCAAACACTGCTTCTGTGTGTGTATTCTTTTACATTTTAATTGTAATTCTTTTTATTCTCTTACTGAATCAGAAGTGTATGTAAGGTTTTGAACTGTTGGCTTTAATGTGTAACAGTTGGAATCATTTATTTCACTCATGTTGGGTTCAAACTGGGTTCTTCTTCTTCAAGTATAATGAGATCTTATTACAAGACCTTAGGTTTTCTTCCAGAGACTTTGTAACGCTCTTGACAACTCAGAGTTCTCTGGAAAATATTTTAATTTGGTGGTATGGATCTTTTTCCAGGGCTGGGTATCATACGCAAAGGATTAAAATGACTGAACAGTCTCTTCAAGTTCTTTGAGATAAAAATCATGTGATGACTGTCGATTGTTCCTGTAAACTTTAATACATGGATTATATATGCTGTCCACGTATCCTTTGGCATTTGTAATCAGAGGCTGCACGTGTGGAGGAGTTTGATGAGTCTTTCTTCACATTTTCTGATGTGTTTGTGTTAATACTTTTATTTCAGGTACTGCTCTTCATTCATGGCTTACATGCTCCACCCTGTGGTCAACTGTTACTAAAAGCACTCGCTCACCTTGTCTTTTATTTTCTCCAATGCTTCATTAGATTTCACAACACTGTCAGTCATGCATGCAGATTATAGCCGTTTTGAGCACTGCTTTTAATATTCTTGTGCTGGTTAATATTAAAAACCCCTCAAAGTCTTTATAATAACTCGTATATACATATTAAGTCAGTGATTGATTTTATTTATTTTTAGTACAGTTTTTTAAACCACAGTTTAATATGATACCATTTCTGTAATAATACTAAATTAATACATTGATGAAAACAGATAATAAGGTGGAATTCCCAGAAACTGGCATAAAAATACATGCAAGATGTTACGAGCTTGTGACGTTTGTAATCTGAGGATTAAGTTTTGTTCGTTACAGAGGCAGAGTGTTTAAATTAAATTGAATTTCTTGAAAAATGTAAAGTATCCTGTCTGTTACCATTCATTAAGATGGAATACAAAAAATGTTTTAGTAATTGCAACATGTCAACTTCAAATTTGTTCGTATGCTTTAAGTAACGTTCATATTAACATGTTGACTTAGTACGTTGTCATCAGGTATCGAAATTCACTAAATATCGATTATTTGAAATATTTTGTACTGCAGTACTATATTTGTTTTTACATGTGTATCGTGACACTTTATTGGGTAGAATTCATCTGCACCTTGAATAACAGATCTGTTAGTATAGATGTCAGTTTGTGTTAAAATGACGTTTCTGTCCTCTCCCATCATCTTTGGTTCCTCTCTCTATCTTCCTTCTCAGCCTGTGCGTCTGACTCCCCAGAGAGAGTTTATTAAGTCTCTGATGGGGATTGGCAAAAGACTGGCCACGCTGCCCACGAAAGAACAGAAGACTCAGAGGCTGATCTCTGAGCTGTCCCTGCTCAACCACAAGCTGCCTGCGCGGGTGTGGCTGCCCACGGCTGCGTTTGACCATCACGTGGTGCGTGTGCCACACACACAGGCCGTAGTGCTCAACTCGAAGGATAAGGTGAGATCATGCTCTGTTTTATGTGGCTATAGGTCAGTGCTGAATACTGTATGTTTGTTATGTCTGTATGTTCTCCATTGCTTTGAGTTTTTTTAATCTGTTACTGGTTTTTGAAAGACTCTGTAAACACTTTAGTTTAGGGTCCAGCTCTCTCTGTTAACTAGTTGCTTATTAAGATGCATATTACTAGGATGTTGCCTGTTTTTTAGTACTTTAGCACACAGTAGTGCCTTATTCTGGATTACCTTATTCTACATCCCTTAATCCTACCCAATACCTAAATTTAACAAACATCATATAAGCAGTATGAGTTTGAGACATTAGGAGTTGTAGTTAATAGTTAATAGTGAGAATTGGACATTTAAATTGTGACAGACTTTTTAGTTCTGATGTCACAATGCCAATGTTTTATAGATAACAAAACCTTTTGTGCTTGTTCAGGCTCCTTACTTAATCTACGTTGAAGTTCTGGAATGTGAGAACTTTGAGACATCGAGCGTGCCTGTCCGAATTCCGGAAACACGGATTCGCAGCACACGCTCTGTAGAGAATCTCCCGGATTGTGGCATCACACCTGACCAGCGTGCTAGCAGCTTCTCCACAGTCCCCAATTATGACAACGATGATGAGGCGTGGTCAGTAGATGACATCGGAGAACTTCAGGTGGAGGTACTTGGGAAAGAGTGACCAGCTCTTCCATCTTTTACACATTTGCTTTTCCCATTGTCCTGAGAGAACTTACCTGCTTCTTGTTTTCTCCTAAAGCTTCCAGAGATCCACACCAACAGCTGTGACAACATCTCCCAGTTCTCAGTAGACAGTATCACAAGCCAGGAGAGCAAGGAACCGATTTTCATTGCAGCTGGAGACATCAGGTAAACTTGTAGCCTTCTGAGCTAATGCAACTAGAGCTACAATTAATAAGGAAGGCAGTTGTAATTACACTGAATGTTTTTCATCCGTATTTCAGACGACGCTTGTCTGAGCAGCTCGCCCACACGCCCACCACTTTTAAGAAGGATCCAGAAGATCCCTCAGCTGTAGCTTTAAAGGAACCATGGCAGGAGAAAGTGAGGTATGTATAAAGCATTTTACACAACAGTTTGTTTTCTCAGTTGATTCGATTTTTGAGTTCTTCTCTTCTGTGCTGTTGAATAGACGCATCAGAGAGGGCTCCCCCTATGGGCACCTGCCCAGTTGGCGTCTTCTCTCTGTTATTGTGAAATGTGGCGACGATCTGAGACAAGAGCTTCTTGCCTACCAAGTGCTAAAACAACTACAGGTTGTTTGTCAGTCAGTCTTTGTCTATCAATCAGAATTCTTGATTAATTTGCCTCCTAACATTTGTTAAAATTAGCTAAAGCTAATTATTTCACACGTAGGGCAGTTGTTTGTTTTTCTTGGCTTGGAAAGTGTTAACACGTTAAATATGACATTTATTAAAACAATTACATAAGTTTTTAAATAAAAAAAATATATGTATGTATGTATTAGTTGTTAAAATATTTTTTTTTTTACAATATACAAACTGAATGATTATTTGGAAAAGCTGCAAGATGTAAACAAATTTCAGCCCTCATTATTGTCACACAGGCTTGTTTCTAAATTGCATTTGGTCTTCTAGATTATCTGGGAGCAAGAGCGCGTTCCCTTGTGGATCAAGCCCTACAAGATCCTGGTGATCTCCTCAGACAGCGGCATGATCGAACCGGTGGTCAACGCTGTGTCCATTCACCAGGTGAAGAAACAGAGCCAGCTGTCTCTGCTCGACTACTTCCGGCAGGAACACGGCAACTACACGACAGAGGCCTTTCTCACCGCTCAGCGCAACTTTGTCCAGAGCTGTGCTGGGTATTGCTTAATCTGCTACCTGCTGCAGGTTAAGGACAGGTGAGAGACACCTGCAGACTTCAGGTTATATTTTTTTGATTTAGGGGCAGTGAAATCATGCTCAACTTTTGTCTGAAGTGACAAAATTCCAGCAACGAGCAGTTTGTCCACACTGAGAGTGACAGTCGGGCATGATGCAATACAACCAATCCTAAATTGCAGCCAATCAGTTGTGTGAATCGCAGTGCCATATTGTTGCTTTTTTATTGTTGCTGATTGGGACACATGAAGTTAAACAGTTTAAACACTTTAATTTATAGCAGAAGCTTTAATCCAAAGCGACTGACAAGGTGAGGAAATAATGAAGCGGTATATAGGGAGGCAACATGAAAAGCACCGTACAAAGTTACAGAGTTACAAAGTAATTGTTCCAGACGATACCTGTTGAGGGAAAGTGTTAGATGTGACAATATTATTATTTTGGATCAGAAATAGTTAAGTTTGAAGTTAAAATATTTTACTTATATTCTACCAACTAGTTACAAGTTTTGTTTTGCCTTTAGGCACAACGGAAACATCCTGCTGGACTCCGAGGGCCACATCATTCACATCGACTTTGGTTTCATCCTCTCCAGCTCTCCACGAAACCTGGGCTTCGAGACGTCCGCCTTCAAACTCACCAGTGAATTCGTCGACGTAAGTATAGATGTGTTTTTTAGGAGCATTTAGTGTGTCTGAATTGTGGAGACGTTTTTCATAGTTGCAATCTGCTTTAAGGTGATGGGAGGTCTAGATGGAGACATGTTCATCTATTACAAGATGCTCATGCTCCAAGGTCTCATCGCTGCACGCAAGCACATGGAAAAGGTCATCCAGATCGTGGAGATCATGCAGCAAGGTATTGTTTTTCTTGACCGTTTATATAAAAGCCTGAAGCTTCCAGTGAAGAGGAGATGGTGGTGCTTTCATCTTTATCGTTCAGCCTGTTACAGAACCGTGTTTGTTTTCGACAGGTTCTCAGCTTCCCTGCTTTCACGGCTCCAGCACCATTCGCAACCTGAAGGAGCGATTCCACATGAACCTGACAGAGGAGCAGCTGCAGGTGCTGGTGGAGCAGATGGTGGACGGATCCATGCGTTCCATCACTACTAAGCTATATGACGGCTTCCAGTATCTCACCAACGGCATCATGTGAGCACAGGGATGCACATGGACAGCACTAGAACTGGAAAAAGGCTGCACCTTTTGGAAAAAACACTCCCGCCTCCCGTAACCACCCCTGCGTGTTGGACTGATTATCTTTTTTTACCCTAAAGAGGTCTTGAGCTGTGAAGTAACTGTCCTCTTTTCTCGACAGATTTTCCTATTGTTTAAACTCTTTGTTTTTGTTATGCTGTCTTGCATTTATCTGGATGCTCCTGCAGTTTCTTACCCAGCTTTTCAGTGCCTCATTTAAACACTAGGCTAAACCTCGCGGTGTAACTATCTGGCTGTACTTGCACCTGTGTACAAACTTCAGCATCCCGTGTTATCATCTGCAAGTTCCTTTTTGCTATACCACTAATGTTTTGTAATTTAAATTACTGAATAACATTCAGACGTTCAACACACATCTGCTATATCGTTCCTGCTGAGGTGGAAAACAGGAGATGCTGTATCTAGCCCTGTAAATTGCATTGTGAAATGAGGAAAAGGGGCGGTAAACGTTCCTGCATTGTTCAGTTTTGTGAAAACAGTGTTACATTAAATGTTTTCTAAGAGAACTTCAGCTCTCTCTCATAGTCAACGCTGCACAAAGAACCATTAAGCCATGAAACTCGCTTAGGGGACCCTATGTGGAAGTCAGTAGAGGGCCCTTGTGCAGTGATAGGGTTAATAAAGCTTTTGGATGTTTTAAACTTCAAAACAAAAACACCAAAGACACAATAAATCCACCAATTAGATGACAGTATATACACTTTTAATCTGGTCGGTTTAATATGAAATTAATACAGAAACTGATATAACATAATTAGGACTTTACAATATTCTTTTATTAAGTCTGAGAAGTGTTTCCAGAGGTCCAGTGATTGATGTTTCAAAGGTTGCAGTGGACTATGAGACAAAAAACACTATTTATTGCTCATTTACAGATTTCATATAGTTCCGTGACATTTACGTAATACACTTTTTCAGCTGGTTTATCTGTGGATTTAATTTCACGTTCGGCACAAATTATAATCCAAGTCGTGCTAATTTGTACGGCTAACCTGAATTTGTAATGTTCAATTCCGACCTCAAGATAGCTGAGGTGGTCAACCATGTTTAAATTGACCGTGAGCCACCGGAGTTCTTCTGCTTGATGCTTTTTAAGCAGGCGGAGTTGTTGATCTGGCAGTAGTTTATTGCCATTTGATCGCTGCTCAGATTAAAGCAGGAGATGTGGAAAGGGCTATGAAAAATTGGGAGTAATCACCCCATTAGTCTTTGTTTTAATTCCTTCACATGTACAGGTATAGAATTCCCTGCCTAGTTTTTTTATTACTCTTTTATTTTTCTAGAAATTGGGGCGTGTTGAGCCTCTCTCATGTCTGTGACAACAGTGCTGTTTATCCCTTTCTTATGATTTTAATTCGTGCTCTGAGTGAGAGACATATTCCTTTCTTTTGTTTGCCTGTGTAAAGCCGTCTAGATGATGTGTTTCTTTTCAGCAGTTCCTCTTTTCTGTTTTATACTTCTGTTGTGTCTGCGTCAGACGCTTTCCTTTGAAACTTGTAAAATGGACCAGCTCTTAAGATCATGTGAATAACCTTCCTCTGTGAATGTTCCTTTGTATAATAAATTAAATGCGTCTTATTCCACGCAGTTTGAACATGCAGTCATTTCACCATGTCCACTTGAGACCGGCAGCTGATTGTTGTCTGTGTAGTGCAGTTTTCTTTGTTGCTGTGAATATCACTGACTTCATTTATTTTACTGTCATCAACTTCAGTGGCTCATAAAAAGGACATCTTAACTTTTGAAAACATGGAAACAATCATTTCTACCAAAATCTTTTCACTACAAATAAAAATGCCGGTAAGGCTTTCCAAAAAAGTTTTACATACGCATTACTTAATGCATTGACCATCATGATCAAACAGTCCATGTTTCCAACATGCATTACCTTAACGTTAACACAAATACATTTGTTCATGTTCATTCATTGTACATTAATTATAACAGATACAACTTTGAGTGTTGAATTAACATGAACTCGGATGAATAAATGCTGCACAAGTATTGTGAGTTCTTGTTCACTCCGGCAGGTTACTAAAGAGTGAGCAAAGCATCAACATAAAAACATAATACAGTAAATGTTAAAAGCTTCCAACATGTTTACCATTTTTTATTTCTAGCTTTCTATTATGGCAAACCTTGTAGTTGCACTGCAGGGTTCATTTCCCTATGTTTATACCGTGCTGTGATTACCTGTCACAGGTAAATATATACCAAGAGTCGTGAGGTGGCGCCGTTATGTGCAACAGGAGAAAAACTGCAATACCTGCCGACACTTGCCGAAACACGGACAACACCCGCAAAACCATTATTTCATCTCTCTCACAAGCCCCGGCGATCCACCAAACGATTCCCGTGCTGGTTTCACCGTTTTATGTCCTTAACAAATCGTGTCGGACATTATAGTGGGAATATCAAATGGACGACCTGTAACCTCCACCTTAAATCCCGGAGTTTCACCTGAAGGCTCTTCACTCAGTCCCCGCAGCGCCGATACTTCACCGAGGGTGTAACAGGAAGTACCTTTAATTCATCATCATGGTAAGAGCATGTAAAACCAGGGATCACGTACCGAAGTCCTTAAAAAGCAGGAAAAACAGCTGAACGAGAGCTGCAGCTGTCAGAAAACTTCCCGGGAAGTTTTCCTGAAACGATCCCGCGACTCGCGATGGCCGTGACGCGCGCGCCGTTTGATTTACGCGTACGAAGGTCGTGTGTAAAAGTGAACAGTCGATGAATAAGGTTTAATAAAAGTTTACACTCGGATAAAGTAAACACTTTTATCCGAGATTTCAGCGTGAGGTGTGAGTTTGCTTGTGCAAAAGAGTGAATCGCTCGTCGTGGCCTAGAGGAAACGTCCGCCTCTTTCATGCTTTTGGAGATTGCGCAAATTTGGTGGGAAAAATCCTTTGCTTGTTATAAACTTTTCTGCTATTAAACTTTTGGGGCATGGGATGAGGAAAAGAAAACACTTTGGGACGACAACTTGGTATTCCTAAGTGTTTTATTGATTAAAAACGTGCATTAAGTGAACTTGGACCATTTGAACTCGACCTAAACAAGTTTGTCTATTAGTGATGGAAGAAAAGGCCTCATATATCTCTCATACCTTCTCATATTTATTGTTCTGGTTCAGGATTGCCCAAGCAGGGGATGTACCTGTCATAAAAATGATAAAATCATAATGTAATTATGATTCTCATATGTAAACTCTCATAAAAAACTTAAAATGTCATGCACAATCATTCTTCCTAATTCCTAATAACAGGTCCAATGGATTAGACATGTTTATTGCTCAGGGTTCGAGAATATGTGGCTCTTGTTTCTCTGTTTTGTTGAGTCTGGGCTGGATCCTGACTTAATAACATGTTTCTGAAGCTGTAAACAGAGTAGTGTTGTTATTGCCGTGGTGCCTGTATTGTCTTTATGCAAGTGAATTTAGGACACGCAGGTTTGTGTTAATAAACCCGTGACAAAGGTTGACACCATTAGTGATACGAGCGTTCCCATAAGAGAAAACGTTTAATGGTTTCTTATGCCATGAGTCACTTCACGACTGTTGCTTATGTCTGTTAATAAGTATTTTCTTGCACTTATTAACTAGATGTAAAATTCAGACCACATGCAAAAAGTCTGAATTCTAGAGCTCTTGTCTGCATTGATGCCTTATTGAAAAATATGTGTGAATTGTCTTTATTTATCACAGTATCCAACAGAGACGATCATATAATGGATATGGGATTGAATGGATAATCTCTTTTTCTCTGTCTCTCTTTGTCTCTTTCTCACAGGGGAGCAAAGAGAAATATCACTGGCAGACTCAAAATGTGAAAGTGAGTGGAGTGGATGACATGGTCCTGCTCTCCAAGATCACTGAAGATGCCATCACAGATAACCTCAAGAAAAGATACATGGACGATTTCATTTTTGTATCCTTTTGTTTGTCACGTTCTGTGAACAGAACCACACTGTGTGTGCAGAACTCCACAGATCCATCACTGATGAAGTTTCACTGCCTTTAGCATGGTGGTTTAGTAAAGAGATCAGCTAATTGATTTCTGTTTCATTTAACACATCATTGCAGAATAAAAAATGTGATAAATGTGATTACTGTGATAAAACTCTTTGGTCTTAACCACAGCTGGTCAGACATACATTGGTCCTGTGCTGATATCAGTCAACCCCTTCAAACAGCTGCCGTACTTCACAGACCGTGAGATTGAGCTGTATCAGGGAGCCGTAAGTAAAATAAATTATATATGTGTGAATCTATCCATCCATCCATCTATACACACACATACACACACACTTAAAGGGATAGTTCACCAAAAAATAAAAATCACCCTCATGTCATTCCAAACTTTTTCTTCTGTGAAACACAAAACGTCTCCGTGTTTTTTGTCCATACAGTGGAAGTCAATGGGTGCCACCGTTGTGTGGTTACCAGCATACTTCAAAATATCTTCTTTTGTTTCTCAGAAGCCACAAACTCATGTTTGGAATGAGATGAGGTTGAGCAAATGATGGAAGAACTTTTATTTTTGGGTGAACTATCCCTTTAATGAAACGGGATAAAAATTCTTCAGGTGAATAATCATTCCCGCAGGATAAGTCATTCAGACATGACTGGACAGAGCTGTTTAAGACACAGTAACACCACCACGTGTCCTGTCCTGTTTTGTGCTGAGAAGGCATATAAATAAGTATTTGTTAGCTGTGAATGGCCAAATTATTGAAAGTACACAGACAGTTAACGCAGCAACACTTCCCATCGCTATAATAGCGTTTGTCTGTTCTGTTGTTGCCAGGCCCAGTATGAGAATCCCCCCCACATCTATGCTCTCGCCGACAACATGTACCGCAATATGATGATTGACTCAGAGAACCAGTGCGTCATTATCAGGTCTGGAATCAAAGATCTGACACCCAAATTGACTCTGTGTCGCACAGTTCAGTTTGAATCAAATGTGTAATGAATGTATCTGTGATACAGTGGAGAAAGTGGAGCAGGAAAGACAGTGGCAGCCAAATACATCATGAGCTACATTTCTAAAGTGTCAGGAGGTGGACCTAAAGTTCAGGTGAGTGGATTGGGTCACAGATGGTCTTTATTATACCTCATTGAACCTGGGTGGAAATCTGACTGAATTAATGGGTGTGACTGTTTCTTTTGTTAATTTTACTCCCATTATGCACACGTGAAATGTTACACCTTTGTATGGTTGTATGATGCGAGTGGTGGTCAAAAGACGTTGTTATACCGCTCTGTGACATTGAACAGTTCATTAACAGATTTAACTAACAAACCTACAGGTTACATTTTGGAAGGGGCTCATGAGGAACTCATAGCATAACATGCTTTTCCAAGTTTAAACAAATGATCTGATTTAATGTACATGAATAATGTCATAACTGATCTTCCTGTGACATCATGTTTGTTTCCTCTTTGCTCTCATAGCATGTTAAGGACATCATTCTTAAGTCTAACCCTCTCCTGGAGGCCTTTGGAAACGCCAAAACCGTCCGCAACAACAACTCCAGTCGCTTTGTAAGTCGATTCTAAATATTTGTTTTATGATGTTAAAGTGATGATAACTTGATGTGCAGCAGCTGAATGAGACGTCTGAAGTCATTTTTGACAGCACAATTTTAGAATCAGAAATGCAGTTTCGCTTGTTTTCAAAGGATCTTAGTCAATATTTGTTTAAAGTGTATTTTATAAACATTTATATTAAAAAGATACAATTTTCTATTAATGCTATTATTTTATAATATTTTATTCATATTAAAATATGTTATTATTATATACAATATATTTTAAAAACTTTAGCCTCTCTGCTGTTCATTCTCTGGAATGGGTATAATCCAGTTCTAGGAATGTTGACAACTAACTTGCTCCAAATTACATGTTGCAACTTGTTGCTGCTGCAAGATTTGAGTATATGAGTGCAGTTTGTGTGTGTGTAGTTTGTGATGTTGTGAAAGTAAGGCTAACAGAAATACACTATGCATTTTGTTTTCTCCAGTGGTATGTCAACACAGGGAGATAATGTGATAAAGTAGTGGTACATGCTTTGGGCTTTATCACTGTATGGTATTTGGTTTATCCCTCAGGGAAAATACTTTGAAATTCAGTTCAGCCGCGGAGGAGAACCTGACGGTGGAAAGATCTCCAACTTCCTGCTGGAAAAATCCAGAGTAGTGTCTCAGAACCACGGTGAAAGAAATTTCCATATATATTATCAGGTAAAGTTTGAACTCATGGAAACATATCCAGGAAAATGTCTTTCAAGCTGTTCTGTGTCATGCTAAGGCAGTGTGATTTTATTCAGCTAAAGCTGCACTCAGTTATTTCCTTGCATGTAAAGTCACATTAGATGAAGACTTCAGTCACATTAGTCTAACAAAAGCTTTGACCAGCATATTGACCAGCTGAATAAAGGCAACTACCATTGTAGATAGTATGTACATGCCACTATATCAGGTCGATTTGAAAGATCAGCCAGTGGTTTATAATTGATTGAAGCTACATAACCCACAGTCGTATATATTGATACGACTGTTGTTTCTATGTTAGCTGTTGCAAGGAGCCACCAAAGAGCAGAGAGAGAATTTAGGCATCACCTCCCCCGATTATTACTACTACCTAAACCAGTCCGGCACCTACACTGTGGATGATGTCAGCGACAAGAAGGAGTTTGTAGACACCATGGTGAGTTTAAGGCGCTGTGCCAAAATCTGTCCCAAAGCTGTGTTAAAAGTTCTCTCAAAGTTATTAAAAACATTCTTGCAGTAACGTTAGTAGAACGTTCTTTTGTTATATATCATATATGTTATTCGGAAGCATTTATTGGAACATTTTAAAAATGTTACATAATCAAACGTTTCAGTAATGTTCTTATAACCAAGTAATATGGTTAATACAATGTCTCAAAAAGTAAACATTTTGAACGTTCAAAATAACTTTCAAAATAACCTTTTAAACATTTTTATTTAATGAAAACGTTAATAAAATGTTCTTACAACCTAAAATTGTTAGCTGGGGTATTCTAATAGCTTCAGTGAAGAGGTATAAAGACAGCGTCTGGTTTTGAGTTTTCTCTGTCATCACACTGTTTTCAGGATGCCATGTCAGTGGTGGGTCTCTCTGTGGAGGAGCAGGACACAGTGCTGCAGATTGTGGCTGGAATCCTTCATCTTGGCAACATTGCTTTCAGAGAGGAGGGCAACTACGCTGTGGTGGAGAGTGAAGATTGTGAGTGTTTACGTTTGTGTCCCTTTATTCTGCAAATACTTTTATATGATTCCAGGCAACTTACAAAAAGAAAATTCAACACAAACAATTCGTTGTAAGGAGTCAATCACATTGTCATATGACAGTAATTTAACTTTCATTAAAGTTGCAATCCATCCAACTTTTGCGTTAAAACTATGCAAAAACTACTATTGAGCAAGTTTGTGTCTCTTTACCTTACCCTTATTCACAACAGTAAGTTTATAAAAATTATTTACAATTTGAGCAGTTGGGTCCGATTTCTCAGGATATGTCAGTTTTGCTTCATTTGAACTCAACGTAAGTAAAGAAAAGTTTGTAAAGTGACCTGCTATTTTTTATGTTTCAAACAGTGATGGTGACAAAGAGGCAAAAGTTACAGCTTTAAATAGACAATCAAATGCAATTATATACAGTAACGAAAATATGTTTGCACTATTGAATCTTACCCACATATGAATTTCATTGCTGCCTTAGTTTCTCTTTAGTTTTGGGTGGAATTTTATTATCTTCCTGCTTTTCCTCTGTCAGTCCTGGCATTCCCGTCATATCTGTTGGGAATTAATCAAGACGGTCTAAAGAGTAAACTGACCAGTCGCATTATGGACAGCAAGTGGGGTGGCAAGACGGAGACTATATCTGTCACCCTGAACACAGAGCAGGCCTCCTTCGGCCGTGATGCCCTCTCCAAAGCGCTTTATTCCAGACTCTTTGACTACCTTGTTGATGTGAGTGATTCTTATAAATTCAACTAACCTTGTACAATTTTTTTGATATATGAGTGATCTGTTCATTTCCGAAAAGTGTGATTTGTGTTTTTATGAAGGCCAAACATTTACGTTTATTTGTGTTATTTGTAGGTCATCAACAAGGCAATGCAGAAAGACCATGAGGAGTTCAACATTGGGGTTCTGGACATCTACGGTTTTGAAATCTTTCAGGTTTTTCATTTCTTGTTTTATGTTCTAAATTGACGTTGAAAGCTTCTCTGAAAATATTCTTTTTCATTCCTTGCATTTACGTTGGCAGTAACCTCATGCTGCGATCTGTTTTCAGAAAAATGGCTTTGAGCAGTTTTGCATAAACTTTGTCAATGAAAAACTGCAGCAGATTTTTATCGAGCTCACACTGAAAGCTGAGCAGGTGAGTCAAGCTGCTGTATATGCACATAACCTGCAAAGACTCCATGAAAGCGTTTGCTGATGTTTTCCAATGTCTCTTTTGCAGGAAGAGTATGTACAAGAAGGAATCAAATGGAGCCCTATTGAGTATTTTAACAACAAAGTTGTATGTGATTTAATTGAGTCCAAAGTGGTGAGTTTATACAAAGTCCCTTTAAGGAAGTTTCCGAACTTTGACACCATCTTTGCAATGCCTCCGGGCAGTAATTTTAGTCATTCAAGATCAAGACCAAATTACCTGAATGGGGGAAGACAGATATCTCTAAAATCGTTAGCTACAGTCACAATAAAACATGAAATTTCACACCAGCTATTACACCTGACATTAACTGTACCATTAATTTTATTTCTTCAGCTCAAATTGTGGTGAAAGCAAGTTTATCCAGATCACTTCAGTACAGAGCCCCTCTCCTTGAGAATGTTTAGCGATTGATGATTGGCTGTTTCTACTAGTAGGCGGGACTGCCTTTGCTAGAGCGGCCATGTTGAGCATTGTGTCTAGCCCCATTCATAGAAATATGTGGCATCTTGTTAATTCTTTAATCTTTGGTTTATACTTTCTTCAGACATTTTGATCATTTTGCTTTAAAGTTGTTCTACTATTAGCCTTACAGCCTAATAGCTTCTTGTGGGTTGCTCTGAATTACCCAGAATCCTCCAGGTATCATGAGCATCCTGGATGACGTGTGTGCCACCATGCATGCTAAAGGAGAGGGTGCAGACCAGACTCTACTGCAGAAACTGCAGTCACAGATTGGCACTCATGAGCACTTCAACAGCTGGAACAAGGGTTTCATAGTGCACCACTATGCAGGCAAGGTAAGAGACGCCTCTCAAATGCCATGATAAGGTAAGCCTAATGATGTAGTTACAGTATCCACCACCAGGGGGTAACTAGCCTATACTAAGCAGCCAAACCTTGACCCTTTTCTGATAGCTGGCAGTAATTTGGGTGCAACACTGCCCCCCTGTTGTGGATGTACAGTAGTTGGTGTGAATTTTATCTGTTTCTCTATGGTGATCCTGACTTTGTTACCGGGTCAACATCACAGTTTGTCCTGGAATAACATTCCTAACAGCCAAGTCACAAGTTTGCACTAACATGTAATCAGTTATGATAATAAAGCATATTTGGCGTGCTGTCTGGGCGGAGGGCTTCGAGCTCAGAATTTGGCCCAAACCCAGAATACTGAGTACTGAGAAGTACCAGCCAAGAGTAAGGCAATGGGGTGGCGGAGGGGTGCGACAAAGCCTTACAGGACGGCTGAGTGACGGTTATATATACCCCTGTATGATGATTTGTTGGTTTACATGATCATGCTCCTCTCGGACTTCGTTTAATAAACTTAATTCAAAATCATGTCTTGTTGGGCTCATCTTTTTATTGGCCTTTGTAGCTTTGTTCAGCTTTTGATGCCAACATTGATCTTTTTTTTAAAGTTTCAAATCCCCAGATTTCAGGCTTGCCCAAAACAGCAACAGTGTTTTAAAGAAAGTGGACCTGTTTGCACAAACATGAACAAACCATATCAAATGTCGCAGCCCATTTTAAGAATTTGCGATTGTTTTTCTTCCCTCCGATTTTGGCAGTGTACATTGCAGGTTGGCACATAAATGGATAAGATTTCCTGCAACTGAATATATATATAGATGCTTTAAGTGCTGCAGTAAGTGTTTCCAGCAAGCAGAGTCAGGCTGATATTAATTGTGTTCTTCAGAGTAACAAGAGCTCTGTTTTTCCAGGTGTCTTATGATGTGAGTGGCTTCTGTGAGAGAAACAGGGATGTGCTCTTCAATGACATCATCGAGCTCATGCAGAGCAGCGAGTTGTAAGTGGCTATTTGATTATTTTTTATACTTGCGTAGCTGGAATTTCAGAAGAAGCTTTTTTAAAAGCCCTAAATGCACTCACGGTCGCAGAGCATCTGCAGTCTAGCTGTAATGTCCTAATGAAATAAAGTCAAATAAATAAATCATGAAACCAGTATGGTGGAGAGTATCTCTGGTAGATGTTCAGTTGAGTTTTTCTCCTTGCCACAGTAGAGAGGTTCTGTGGTGTTTCTTCGTATTGCAGCTGTATAATTCATGGAACGTTCTCAGAACGTTAGCTAACATTTTCTAAAAGTTTTATCAATAATATTCTATCAGTAATGTTAGTAGCAGGTTTTTGTATATCATATATTTTTATCACATTTATATATCATTTATCAAAAATGTTATTTAAACATAACATCATTGTTAATGGAACATTTTAAAAAGTGACAGAATTTAAAAAAATAACGTCCTTATAACCGAGCAATAACATTAACGTCTAAAAACTGGACGTTCCTAGAACCTTCAAAGTAACATTTTTAACGTTTTTGTTATTAATCGAAACATTAGGGAAACGTTCTTACAACCAAAAATGGCTAGCTGGGACTATCGCTGCCATATGCTATAAACTGTATTTGGGCTTCAGAGATGTTCAAAATGATTGGCTATTTTTGCTTGCACCTACAGCGCCTTCATCAGAGATTTGTTCCCAGAGAACCTTGAGGCTGAGAAACGAGGTCGTCCCACCACTGCAGGTTCAAAGATTAAGGTCAGACATCTGATCTACTGTATGTAGAAATGCATGCTTAAAATGTATCTAGAATTAAACATTCTCTGCATAGGCTTTGAAACCGTATGACAAAGTAATATACAACTAAAAGCTGAAGAGTATGAATACATAAGTTTTTTTGTGCATACAATTATTTTGCATTATACAAATTCATGATGTGAACGTGGTGGTATTTCTCCGTTTACAGAAACAGGCAAATAATCTGGTTCAGACACTAATGAAATGCACCCCGCACTACATTCGGTGCATCAAACCCAACGAGACCAAGAAGGCTCGGGATTGGGAGGAAAGCCGAGTCAAACATCAGGTGGAGTATCTGGGACTGCGTGAAAACATCCGTGTACGCCGGGCCGGCTACGCATTCCGCCGCGTCTTCAAGAAATTCCTGCAAAGGTAAAATCTTTAGCCTGCTAACAATGTCTTTGCCTTGTTGCTTTCAAATGATGTGTACAACTCTAACCTGTGCAAACTGTGATTACAATAATAACCTTGTACTACTATATTTGATTAGATATGCCATCCTGACCAGAGAAACATGGCCGCAGTGGCGTGGAGATGAGAAACAAGGTGTCCTGCATCTTCTAAAATCTGTCAACATGGACTCAGACCAGTACCAGCTGGGCAAGACCAAAATCTTTATCAAGGCCCCAGAATCAGTATGAGTTTTTTATTTTAACTTAAAAATTCTTTCAACATCATTTACTCAGTCTTGTGTTGTTTCATGGGCTCGAGGGCTTGTAAATGATGTCCGAATGTTTGTGTTTTGTTGAACTATCCCTTTAAGAGGGAGTGATTTAATGTTCACACATGTATTCAGAAATATGATTTATATTGTTTGTTGTCATAATTTAATCTAACTCTAAACATCTAATCAATAAACGTAAGCTAAATCTCAAACTCTGAAATTTGGGGTGGGGTCATCTGTGTTGTCCTTTGAAACATTTTTTTTTAAGCCATGAATAAATTGAATTGCTCTGCAGTTTGGCAGCTTGAATAAATTCCTCAAACATTGTGTAAAGCAGTAATTTAGTCACACTGAATAAGTTCCTTCAGTCATGCTTCAAATCACAGCTCAGCTGTACTTGCTAGCCGGTCTGTTCTAGTCAAACCATCTACTAGGTGATCATCCAGATTGGACTGGCTAATGACCAACTAAGACCAGTTAGAAACTACAAACATGTTCCAAACATAGTTACGCTCTTAAACTGGGTTTAAACTAAACCCTGTTTATGACTACCCAGCTAACAATTTTAGATTGTGAGAACGTTTCCGTAACATTACCATTAAGTAACAAAAACGTTTAAAATGTTATTATGAAAATTGCAGGAATGTTCAAAACATCTAGTTTTTTAGACATTGTATTAACGTTATTACTTGGTTATTCTAACATTATTCAAACTTTTTCTATTATGTTTTTAAAATGTTCTACTATCAACTTAAGAATAATATTTTTAATATATGTAGTGTTAAAAACGTTCTAGTAATGATACTACAAAACGTTTTTAATAATTTTGAGAACTTTTAGCGAACATCAGCTAATGTTTTGAGAATGTTCCCTATTAGCTGAGTATATGTTTTGGCCATTGTCATTCTCTCAAAGTTGTTTTGGTCTCAATGTCATCCTTGAAATTTTCTGGGCATTTTAAACAACAGCGATAACTATGCAAATAAGAATGACATCAGAACCTTTTTCTGTCATCTTTAGTTATTCCTGCTGGAGGAGATGAGGGAAAGAAAATACAACGGATACGCTCGCGTCATTCAGCAAGCCTGGCGCAAACACGTCGCTGTGCGCAAGTATGTCCGCATGCGAGAGGAGGGTAAGAACTGAATCTGCTTTTCTTTCCACTGTATCTGTCAATTAAAAGTGATGAGAAGTAATAGTGTATTTGATCATAGTAAAAATCCAAAAATAAACAATATTGGATTTGAGAACATAAAATGTTCTTCATTTGAAATCACATTGATTTATTACTGATTCCAGCATCTGACCTCCTGTTGAATAAGAAGGAGAGAAGGAAAAACAGTCTGAACCGGAATTTCGTAGGCGACTACATCGGCACGGACAACCATCCGGAGATTCGACAGTTCGTGGGCCGCAGGGAGAGGATCGACTTTGCTGATGTGGTGGTTAAATACGACCGCAGATTTAAGGTATTGCTCAACTCCTCCCACACGACTAAATTGTCTTATTTGTCATGCAGAACTTCCTCAGTCGTCATAACGGTTTAGATTTTTGTGCTAGTGTACTGAAGTAGCTTGACAACACATGCAGTTCATCTGACATATTTCATGTGACTGAGCTCACATGGCTTTTCTACACCCACAGACTGTCAAGCGTGACCTCATTCTTACCCCCAAGTTCCTCTATCTGATTGGCCGAGAGAAGGTGAAGCAGGGTCCTGAGAAAGGGCAGATTCAAGAGGTGCTCAAAAGGAAGATCGAGGTGGAGAAGATCCAGTCTGTTTCTCTTAGGTACTTTATATCAGTGAGACCTCATGGAAAATGCATGATAACCCTTGGACTCGAAAGTTCTCCCCTCCATTATTTACTTGCCCTTCACTGATAATCTTGTGCTTCTCCAAGTCTCAAATTTAGCCCAGTCAGAACAAAAAGTGCCATGGAGTTCATCCAAAGCTCAAAAAGGCCTCATAAATCATGCATCAGAATTTACAGTTTTACCCCTAAAGGCATGAATTTGTCCTGAAATTCCCAGCTAACAGGGAACATTTTAAAAATACTGTGAAAATTAAAAAAAACGTTCTAGCAGTAACGTTAATAGCACATTATATATCATACTAAAAACATTAGTCTTAAGCTGTTAGTGAATTGTTTTAAAAAGTTATAGAATTTTAAAAAGTTTGAATAATCTTCTTGCAACCCAGAAATACCATTAATACAATGTCTAAAAAATGGACAATTTAAAAGTTCCTAGAACATTCAAAATAACATCTGTAACATTTGTTACCTAATGGAAATGTTAGGGAAACGTTTTTACATAATTGATGTTCTAAAATCATGTTTTCTGCATGGTTTTTTTTTTCTTTTTTTGTTCCTGTTATATTTTTTCTAATCATCCGTGTATCATATTTCTGTTCTCTCAGCACACTACAAGACGACTTCTTTATAGTGCACGAGGAGCAGTATGACAGTGTGCTGCAGTCTGTCTTTAAAACAGAGTTCCTCAGTCTGCTGTACAAGCGTTACGAGGAGAAAACTCGGAAGAAGCTGCCACTTAAGTTCAACAACCTGTAAGCACCACTGCAGCATTCATTATACATTAACATTTATGCATTTGGCGGACGCTTTTATCCAAAGTGACTTACAGAGCATTTAAGCTATACATTTTATCAGTATGTGTGTTCCCTGGAAATCACACCCACAACCTTTTGTACTGCTGATGCAACGCTCTACCAGTTGAACTACTAGTTACAGCTGTTTTACCATAAACATTACAATGTGATTCTGTCATGTGTTTGGTTCTGTGATGGTTTATCTGAGACATGAGACACTTGAACATGTTTGCTCTTTTACAGACTTGAATTTAAGGTGAAGAAAGGGGGCTGGGGTCCGTTTGCATCCGCTGGTTCTCGCCAGATCCAGTTTCAGGGTGGGCAGGGTGATGAAGCAGTCCTGAAACCCAGCAGTAAAGTTCTGACTGTCAGTATTGGACCTGGTCTTCCTAAAAACGCAAGTGAGTCCAAGTTGAAATTTTGTATGAATGTAAATTAAAACTGTTAGTTTTGGAAAGGGTTTAATACAACTTGAGGGTGTATTTGAGTTTAACCTGTTGTGTGTTAAACACTCAGTTGTGTTGTTTGTTTGTGTGTACAAACTACTGATTGTACATTTACATTTATGCATTTGGCATACACTTTCATCCAAAGCAACTTACAGTACATTCATGTTATACATTTTCTTAGTACATGATTGTAATATCTTTACAGACCATAAACACTATTTAGTGCACCTAGAATTTTGGCAAAAACATTTTGCAGACAATTTGGTCATGGCAGATATAAATATTTACTAGGGTAACTAAAATGTTAGTAAAAATATAGTTAGTTAAAACAAAAAATGTTTTATATTCTGGACTGACTAAATCTAGATTAACTAATCCACCACACAAATCCTGACCCACCTGTCACATTTACTGTGTCTACAGGACCCACTCGCCGTGACAATCGCAAGAGCAGGTACATGAGAAACCAGAATCCCAACACAGGCCAGTATTCACGCGGTAAGACTGCAGTACCACACATTGCACTAGAGGTGTTATTGAACTTGAATAGAGCTTTAAAACGTTGATATGTTCTGTAATTTTAGAACCTTCCAAGACTAATGGCCGAGGAAGAGGAACCCAGGGTCATCAGCCATACATTAGGAACTCTCTGCTCCGTCAGCAGTCTACTATGGAACAGCCTACCCTCCCCCGACATGGAGGATCTCGCCGCAGTCAGCATGACAGCCAGGTGTACACTGACATGGGCTTTATGAAGGTTCCCGACCAAGGCGTGGCAGGGTGAGATGAAGTGGATCGTATGACATGTGGAAGCTCTTGAAAAACCAAGCTGTCAGTTTGTAAAAGCTTTTAGGAAATGTATTAAACTAATTTTGGCCTCTCTGTTTTCTCTCCTCACCACAGAATGCATCGCAGACGTTCAAAAGAGTACAAGCCTCTCCCAGGATCAGGACGACCTAAACCCGCCCCTAAACCGAAGCCCCGCACCCCACAATGCAAAGCACTCTACACTTATGATGCCCAGGACACAGATGAACTCAGCTTTCATGTAGATGATGTCATAGAAATAATATTTGAAGGTAATCCACTTTTATGACATCTAAAGTAAACTATTATTTTTGGGCTGTCAGTTTACTATACTTGTGTGCTCTCTCTGCAGACCCCTCAGGTTGGTGGTCTGGCCGTCTGCGAGGAAAGGAAGGCATGTTTCCTGGCAACTATGTTGAGAAGCTCTAAATTAGCAAGCTGTTGTAAAAAAAAAAGTGATTCATTGATCGTCAACAAAGCTAGAAGCAGATTGTTAAGGAGAGCAATGCTAACAACATTCATATTGTGGCTGAGAGCTGTATTATATACCCAAGTGAATGCTTACCAAACGGGCAAAATTTGGCACACTTACAAAAATGTCTTAAATCATTTTTTAGGATCCTTCTGTAGACCACCGACATACATTAGGTAAACTTATGTTTAATTTTTTTTATATAAATAAAAGACAAAGGTAGAAGAATATCTATAATGCTGACTTGCCATGTTAAACAACGTAAACACTAAGTTTTTATTAAATGTGTCTTGGAGAATTTAATGGATATTTTAATGTACTGAATTTTACTGAAGTTGTCTTTTTAAAGAACTCAAGTCTTTTTTACTGGTGTTGTGCTGTTGTATAAAATAAAAAAAACGTCATTAAATACTCGGTGAACAAAATCAAATGGAAGAGTTTGGTTCAGTGTGTAAAGTTTCATGATCATGGATTTAATGTCGCATCGTGTTTCGCTTACAGTTTGTCGATGGTATTGGAGAAAAAAAATATTTAAAAAAAATACTTAAATCGCCATTGAGGTGGATTGGTTTAGATTTAGTCGCTGTGAAATGTAGTCCAAGCGAACGCGAGGAAAAACTACATTTCCCAGTGACGTCATGCGTCTTCAGTTTCGTCAGCAATTCTATGGGGCGTGATAACCGAACTGTGACGTCATCTCTAACTGAGCGGAGAACTGACGTGTATCCTGCCCCAAATAGTATACATGGTATATTTATACCCCAAATAATCCGATAGTATAAAGCGTCGGATTTGAGACGTCAGTTGGTTTTTAATACGCATAATTTGCGTATTATTTATTTACGTGGCTGTAATATATGTTGCAGTCGATTATTCCCCGTTTTTCGTCAACAAATGAGGAAAACATCTGCGATCGGGAGATGCAGTATTATGAAGCACATGGCACGGTTTATAAAATCGCATATCGATCAGCGCTCTTTAAAAAATGTTAATGCACCAAGCTTTGTGTATTAAAACATTCATGAGTTATTTTGTGATAACAGATGAAATGTCATTGAGATGTCATTAAGTCACGGCAAAATAAGCGACTAAGTGGCTGTTTTAGCAAAGTAGTTGCAGATATCACACCCCATACAAATCCACTATCAACTTACGTCAACTTACCATTTTAGTGATGGGAATCATTTGGGATCATTTTACAGACTCGGACCTTTGAGCCTCGTTCAGCAAAACGAATGAATCTTTTTTCGAGTCGTTGCGTTCATATTAGCAAAATATCATTAAAATGTTACGTGTTACTTCCCTAACCCATCTCGGCAAACGCTGATCACGCTACAAACAACACAAAACTACAATGCTATAGGAAACCGAAAATAATAATTCATTGTTTACCAGGGTCTTTAGCCCAACTCGAGAAAAAGAAAAAAAAGAAAAGAAAGACTCGAGAGATGAACTAATTAATTCTTTTTCTTATGCATAATGCATAAGTTAAGCTTACGAAGCTGAACTAGCTGAACTAACCGAGCCTATAGGATGTTGCGCATGCGCAGCTGAACGACTCACTCCCCGAGTCGACTCGTTCTCCCGAGTCACATTAAAGACTCGTTCAAGATCGACCCGTTACTAGTACACATTTCAGCGGCACGGTGGGGGTATTTTTACACTCGTGTAAGATATTTCGCTACGTGAAACCCTTCCGGCTCCGTGTGACAATGGAGGCATATTTACGGAGCTGTCGCGACGTGTTGAAGGTAAGACCACAGCGTGCGTCAAGACGGGGTCGAGCTGCTGGCTTCAACCATTTTAAACACAATGTAGCCACCTCGTAAGTTCCTACAGTGTCCCCGTTAAGACATTCATAACGATGAGTGTTTGTGAGGACCTGAAAGTAATGCATGCTTATGTTTGCAGTACGCTTGATGTCACGGTAAGTATAGCGAGACGCTCGCGCGTAGACTCTGGCCCCACGCGCCACTGACAGAATAAGCAGATGCATGAACAGCAGGCACAAATGTCTGTTTCATGCTTTATTTGTTAGACTTCTCTAATGTTTTCTTGCTTTAAAGTTAACTGCAAAGTGGTATGGTTAGCCCGGCGTCAGCGTTGTGAAGTGCACGTACGATGGGGACAAAAAAAAGTATAGAGACATTAGAGTCTTGTGTGCATGGTGTCGTATTCAATAAAAACAAATCTTATCCGAGCACAAACTTCATTTTCTTAACACTGCCGACAGTTTAGTGCTTAAAACCTGACAGACGCATTGTGAAATGCTGGGCTTGTTGCGAGCTTGCGCAATCGTCCTTTAACATAAATGTCAAATTCAATGTGAAGTGTGGGTTACTAACACCTTTTCTGATAATGTTGCTATGATTTTGTGCCATTTCGTGTTTTTTCACGTATTCTTAATCAAACATGAAACATATTTTGCAATGCATTTTTAAATGGGCGCATTGTGATTTTCACAAACGATTTAAAAGATGATTTTTGTGAGCTGTGTGACGTTTTTCCGCCTCATCTTGCGTCACTCAGCATTGCACGGAGGAAAAAGCTGTTATTGTGTTTAGTCAATAAAAGCCATGCTCACTTTTCTAGTTTTGCAGCTTAATGTGCTCCATTTCATGACTAAACGTTGACCCTGTTTGCTGAGACAATAATACCTGCCGCCTTACCGCATCTGCCCAGCAGAGGCGCTTTTCTCGAACCCTGAACCTTGTTGTTTTAAACCCGAACGCCACGACACCTGCGGCCACTCACTGCTGGAAAGATGTTTACTTTGTTTTATCTTAAAGTGTGACTCCCAGGCCATGAAAGCAAGCAGAGAGGGGCTCTGTAACTAATTCAGTCAATGATTGAAGAAAGGGAGAGAAAACAGCGAGCGTTTGTGACTAAAGTGCCTTTTGTCTGCAATGAAGCATGAGGTTGCAAATACAGAGAGCGCACCGGTGAGCCAAGTGCACTTTCTACATGTTCTGTTGACCCAAGACCCAGTGGTTCTGTGCTGTTTACTCACGGTCCCGTGGTCCGTTCACATCACTGTGACTAACTTCCTGTCCTGTCCCTCGGTTGCACGCGTATGGACAAGAATAAGCATGTTTTCCTGCACTTCCCCATCTTACAGGGTTTTTGATGACAGTTATCACGTGAAAGAAAGAGAGCAGAAGACAGGAAGAGGTTCTCAAAACGTTGGCTGACGTTCTTTAAAAAATGTTCTTTAAAGAATATTCTGTCAAAGTTATCAAAAATGTTCTTGCAGGAACATTAGAAGAATGTTTCTTCACGTTATATCGTTATCAAAAATGTTATTGTTCAGTTGTTAGGGAAACATTTTAGAAACATTACAGGATTAAAATGTACATTTTGAATAACATTTTTATAACCAAGCAATAAGGTTAATGCAGTGTATAGAACAACTGGACATTTGAATATTCCTTTCCCAAGCTTCACCCAAGGCCTCTGGCCTTTGCCAGCTGTGAGCTCAGTCTGTGTTGACCAAACAGTCTGTCGTTCAGTATTTACAACAAACCCCGGCTGGCTGCCCGGATCAGAGTACATCATTTGATAGTGACGTCACAGGGGGCTTTTTGTGTTCAGCTGGAGTAATGAGGCAGACCAAATGCTAATTAACACTGTAGGAGAGTCATCGTGAAGGGAGATAAAAGGCTTTATTGGAACCAGGATGATCCATTTAGTGTTGTTCTATTTTAAGTGCCCTTCATTTTGCAAGTCATCCAACAGATATAGCGTTGTGGGTTCGCCCGTATCAATATTCCCATCTAATAGGGAACATTCTCATTGGCTAACGTTCACTCAGAGTTCTCTGAAAGTTATCAAAACACGTTCTTGCAGTAACATTAGTAGAACTTTTTTAACATTATTATAGAGAACCACAAAATGAGTTTTGTTGTCAGACTTGTTATTCATGCAACCAGCCTGTCTATTCATGCAGCCAGCCTAAAATGTTACGGAGAATAAATGACTGCTGTCCTGTATCTGGTGTGGAGCCACAGAATGCGTTTTATCTCAGGCATGTTGTACCCCACCTCCTTAGTGATATTGAGTTACTGGCTGATCATCAGCATTGTTTGTTGCATAGACTTCTCAGTGGAACTGGATTTGAGGACTCCTGTTGAATGCATTTTCAGCTTGTGGTGTTGATTTCTTCTCATTTAAGTTACTTCTCATTTATTCATTGTGGGAAAACTTTCCATGGTTAAATCACAGACCATCCTTTGGCTCGTTTAAAGCTTTGACCTCATAAACCATATCTTGAGGTTGTAGTGCTTTCTCAAGGTCACACTCTCTATAGCTTTCCATTTCCTGGTTCCTTAGTTGTAAAAATCAAATCTTGTAATTATTTGCCCACGGCAGTTCTGATAGTGTCATATCGGCCAAGAACAGGTTTCTTATATTAATCCCAGCTAACAATTTTAGGTTGTAAGACTGTAACACTTCCATTAGGTAACATTAAAACGTTAAAAATGTTATTTTGAAAGTTCTAGGAATGTTCAAAATGTCTAGTTTTTTTAGAAGTTTTATTAACATTATTTTTTGGTAATAAAAACATTATTCAAAAGTATTATTCTATAAAAAAGCATTCTACTAACGTTACTGCACGAACCTTTTAGATAATGTTGAGAGAACTTTTAGAGAATGTTAGCCAACACTCTGAGAACATTTCATGTAAGCTGGGGATGTTGTTTGTCAGCCATGTTTAATGGAGGCCACCAATCTTGATTATGAGCTCTGTTTGGAGGTGTACCTTTATAATCTTTTGTCCTACATTAGCCCAGCAGACTGACATAGTTCTCCTTCATTCTCAGGGTTGTTGCAAGAACAGCCCAGGGCTGCATGTCGTAATGGGGAATGAGGCCTGTGATATGGACTCTATGGTATCAGCCCTGACCTTCGCCTACTTCCTTTCAAAGGTATGCTGTGACCAACCCACACGCTCACGGAGTCTCATTTACTAACTGTGTGTACGCACAGATCTGTGGGTAAAACCTGTGTCCGATTGTTTTGTCCTAACCGTGTCTCTAAAATGCTTCTGTATTAGAAGAGGAGGAGTATTCATTTGTATTCATCAGCATTGTTTACCTGGCATAGACTCTGGACCTTAAGAGGGTACCAGTGCCGGTACTGAATATCCCACGGCGTGAGTTTCCCCTGCGCTCAGACAGCATCTTCCTCCTGAGAGAGAGCGGTCTGTCTCAGGACTGTCTGATCTTCAGGGATGAGTTGGACCTCCATGCTCTGCACAAGGCCAAACAGCTGACGCTAACATTGGTTGACCATAACATTCTGCCTAGGTCAGTGTTCAGTTTTGTAGCACCATAACTAAAACAGATACTTAATGTTATGCATTTTACATATTTATATATGTACAACAAGAGATCTTAGGTGAAGATCTCTAGGCCGGTTGCATAGCTGCTAAGTTAAAACTGTGTCCTAAGAACTAGTCTGGCCAACTAGCATAGTTGGGCTAATCAGACTTAGATTGCAGATTCAAATTGGACCCACTGAGCTCTGTGTGACAGACTTAAAAATGTTATAACCAGTGTTCCAGAAATAAAATGAAATGTAAGAGTAGTTCAAGCAGTTTATCCAGTCAGCCACAGGAGAAATTTTTTTGTTAAAAGAGTGATGTGATGTGCAGGCCACGTATGGTAAGATATAACATATACATGTTTCACATTCTTTCTGGGAAAAGAAACACACATTCCACACTTTTGTGTGCCAGCCTTCTTGCATCAACCTACAACTTTGACTATACATAACTTTTTGAAGTATTGTCATCTGGTTATTTTGAAATATTGTGTATAATATAATGTCTGTTATTGTAAGTCTGTTGTCCCTGTAGCTCGACTGGTACAGTAATGTATTAGCAGTGCAAAAGGCTGTGGGTTTGAACCTCAGGAAACACATGTACCAATAAAATTGATTGCACTGTAAGTCATTTTGGATAAAAGCGTCTGCCAAATACATACATGTAAAATTGTTTCTCTGCAGCTCTGACAGTGAACTGGAAGAGGCCGTTGTGGAAGTGATTGACCATCACCTCCTCCAGAGACCCTCATCTCCTTCATGCTCTGTAACCATGGAGACCGTAGGCTCCTGTGCCACTCTGGTGACGGAACGCATTGCCCAAAAAGCACCTGATGTGCTCAACCAACAAGTGGCTCAGCTTTTATACGGTGAGTGTCATGGTGATGTGGTTTATCATGGAGGGGAATGTCAGCTCTCCCAGCAGGAGTCGTGTTCAATCTGTTAGATGCTGTTAGACATCAGATGTACCCAGCATGCTTTTCAGTGCCATTTAACTGGTGGCGATCATCCAGCTTAAATTCATGGTACCCTGCTGTTTTGATGCAATATGATGCAACGTGTGAATCACTGTCAGCAGAAAGATAAACATCTTGCTAACGTTATAAAAATTGATGCTCTTGTGATATGGATTTTTGCTTTCTGTTGACAGGTACCATCATCCTAGACTGTGTTAACATGGCACCTGAGGCGGGTAAAGTCACCCCTAAGGACAGCCAGTACGCCCTCTTTTTGGAGAAGAGTTTTCCGAAGCTGCCTCAGAGGGGTGCCTTATTCCAGTCCTTACAGAATTCCAAGTTTGACGTGTCAGGTGAGAGGATCTTTGTTGTGTAGTTAATAAAACAAACTGCTTAACATTAATCAGTAATTAGTAATACAAGTAGCACGCTAGTTTCAATTTTAATTAAAACTGCAATCCGTAACATTTGCCTCTGTATCGCCATCTCTGTTTGAAACACAACATTGCAGGTTACTTTACGTACTTTTGTTTACATATGCTGAAGTCAAATAAAGGCAAACTGCCATTTCCTAGGAAATCTGACCTTAAATTATGAATCAACATTATAAACTCCAGGATAGGGTAAGATGACCGTTTTGAACACTGATCTGTTACTGTTACGTAAAGTAGTTACGTACTTAATAACTAATTTGTTCATTTTTGCAAAAAAAAAAGAAGTTACAGATTGCAGCTTTAAATTAAAACAAAACAGCAGATAGTAAACTAACCAGTGGCTCAAAACAGGGCTATTTTATTTTGTCAGTTTTATTGATAACCAATATATTTGGAGGTTATGTATTAGGGGGTACACAGTGTTTGTTTTACTGTGGTCCGTCACCTGATTTTCAGCCACAGATATAGACACAGCTTATCTAGTTAAATCTGTTTCAGATTACATGGTTTGAATATATATGATGATGATGATTGATATATTCATATTATATATGCATATATGGTCTTGTTCTGTGTATCAGGTCTCTCCACTGAACAGATGCTGTTAAAAGACATGAAAGCAGCCTCCGGTGGGGATCTAAGACTGGCTGTCAGTGTCATTTATGTGACACTAGAGGTCAGTAACGTTATGGCACTTTTCACTTAAACATTTCAATGCACTCTGATACAAGGAGACTGGAGAGAGACAGATTTGGGATTTTTTTGCTAATAGCAATTTTAAGATTAGCAGAAAATACAGTCACTGTTAACTTCTGGAATCAAATCGCTGTTTTGCTTTTAAATTGTGCTTTTGAACTAGTATTAAATCGCAGCAATACAAGAAAGAAAAGCTTTTAGTCATTGCCATTAAACATTATCTGTTGGCTGAATGAACAGAATGTATAAAAAGAGAGAAAAACAAAAGTGACAATATGACAATTTTTATGAGGGTTGTTGAAGTTAGACTGTAAATGTAGACTTTATGTACTCTGATTTATAGAGCATATAAAATGTACCTTATTAATAAACCATCATTATTTTTATTATATGCAGAATACAGTCGTTTGATTTTAACAGTCGTTTTAAATGCTAGTGGCCGATGCATTGGTGCATTTCATGCAATATGCTTGTTTGCAGCATTCTCAGTCTTTGCGGTGCTGCTTCTGATATTCTGTTTAAATTTAGATTAAATTTAATTTAGATCACACGCAAATGAGATGTTTTCTCTTGAATGAAGCGAGTCTTGTGTTTGTGCTGTGTGTCTATCCTCAGTACACACTTCCAAAATGAGAGAGAGAGAGAGAGAGAGAGAGAGAGAGAAGAAGGGGGGAAAAAAAAAAAAAAAAAAAAAAAAAAAAGAGAGAGAGAGAGAGAGAGAGAGAGAGAGAGAGAGAGAGAGAGAGAGAGAGAGAGAGAGAGAGAGAGAGAGAGAAGATGTACACTTGTACGCTTGTACACTTGTGAAATGTGAAGAGCTCTTGTTTTGGGCACAGTCTGTGCTCATGTGCCCATCCTCATGACTCATGTAAATAGCTCAGTGATTCTGAAGCACAACTGATTCCAAGTTAGACACACCCAGCCTCACCGCAGGGCTGGGCAGACTGTCTCACACACCCACAGATTACACCGCAAGCTAAAGTCAGTGTCAGGCACTCCTTTTGTTTAAGCACACCTCTTTACTGTGGATAACTTAAACGGTTGCTTAATCAGATGTCAAAACGTTAACGCTCTAAGGTGCTGTCTTGTCTTTAGGAGTTTCTGCAGAGGCGTGGCCTACAGCAGGACCTCTGTGACTTCTGCCACAATCACGGCTATAACCTGCTGGTTGCCATGACAATCTCTTTCAATGACAACAAAGAGCCGTTCCGACAGCTGGCCGTCTACAGTTCCAGCACGGTCTACAGGGAAGAGGTACATGTGATGGTGTACTGTGAATATGAAAGTTACAATTTACCTTATTTACTTGCATGACTCCTCAGTGCATTTTATTCCAAATGACAAAAATGTTTAGCCAGTTGGCAGTAACCAATAAACAACGATTGATGTAATAGAGGTGACTGCATGAATAGTACAAAATTAATAGATTTTAAAGAGTTATAACTGGGATATGTTGAGACTTGACTTTTATAGTCCTTATAGTATTCCTGTAGTTCAATTGGTACAGCATTGCGTTAACAGTGCAAAGCTTGTGGGTTCGATTCCCAGGGAACTAATATAATGATAAACATGTATACTTTGAATGTAAGTTGTATACTGTAAGTCACTTTGCATAAAAGCGTGTGGCCAAATGCGTAAATGTAAATGGCTTTGACCCACAATCCACAATCACATTTAGGTTTGGCTCCATTGTGGTATGAAATGCTGACTTGTCACAATTCAGTTCCTGATGATTGAAATGCATCATATTATTGACTGCTGTTGTAAATGCTGTTTCATGTTATCGATTTTGCTGACCAGCTGAAATATTATATATATATACATAATATGTATTTGCTTTCATAGATCAGCAAAGCACTAGAAAAAGCCAAAAACCCCAGTCTGGATCTGAGGCCCATATCTAAACCCCAGTCTGGATCTAAGGGCAGTCCATATTTGGATGTAAAGGCCTATGTACAGGGTAACACATTGGCATCACGCAAGAAAGTATTGCCCATAATCACAGACTTCCTGAAGGAGTGGGAAAGGAAAGCAGCTCAAAGCGGGAACATAGAGGACTTGGATCTGGATGATGATTCCAATCAGGACCAGAGTGACTCACAGCAGTGTGCCGAGGAGGCCGGGATAGAGGACGATACCCAAGTCCCTCCCACGCCCATGAATAGTCTGGTAGAGGGCTGTCCCTTAGACAATGGCCTGCCAAAAATTAGTCCCGAGGTTTTGGTGGAGAAAGTCATCAAGATGGCTAGCATGGAAGCCGAGTCCCCTGAGGGACAGTGATGAAAGATCTGTTGTCCCAAAGAGCTCTTCACAGGAGGTGGAGAAGGTCCAGTCCTTCTACGACTTCCAGAAGATGTAGGACAATACAGCAGTGGTGCACAGGGGCATGGACAAGGACATGAAGTGGCTCTATATCTTCTGATAAACTGATCAAGGTACAACATGGTCAAAAGAGACATTACTGTTGACTTATAGGATTGGAGCATAAAGATTTAAATGCAGCATTACAAAAAATGTATCATAGAAATTGGTAAAGTTTGGACTTTATTATTACTGGATGAAAATGACAAATTTAGGCTATTTATTAATTTGATCCAGTGGTATTCATATTTTGTCCTTAATTATTTCAATTAAGTTGGATTTACTGACTCCCATCAGTTTTTCTAAGAGGTTAATGGTCAGGTTGGTTTTGTGAATATCTTCTGAATAAATCAGCTTATTCTGATCCAAAAATTGACAACAAGCGACTGAAAACTGATAACTAGTAGAATAAACCAATTCAAAATGAGTTCTTATAGTTATACTGAATGCTGACTGCTGTGGCTTATGATGTCACTGGCATACTTTTGTAAGTCAGTGTGATATAAATTAGGTTTATGACCTTGATTTTAGATTAAGGTATTTTCACTGACTTGAAACAAGATCTCAGCACGTGTAACATTTGTCCTGGGTTTGCTGTTATCCAATGAAGTGTCTTAATATCACAGACCAGTGCAACATTAATTCATGTTTGTGTAACATAATAAGTACTGATATTAGTGGTTTAGGTGTAACTGATGAAAGTGTTACTCCAAGATGTTCTACGGCATGTTGTTGGTTCCCACAGAAAATAATGTATACTTGTCCATAGGTTTGTAAAAATGAGTGGAAAGTGCATTTACAGTAATACATTTATAATTTTCAAAATCAGAAATGTCAAGCTTGCATTTTTGGTAAAGTACTTGCATGAGCTTTTAAGTACTGATAGTTTGTCAAGTCTTGAGTTGTAAACTTGTATAAGGACATGTTTGAAGTGGAACTACTTTTCTAGGTGGAGGAAAGTGTCCTCACCTCTTTAGGAAAGTTTATACTCATGTGAAATCCAATTGAAAGTAACCGGGTTTACTTTTTTAGCTTGTCATGACACTTGTGCTTTTGAAATACTTGGTATACATTTTAGTAGAGCAGTTGCACATATTTATCATTTATTATGATTGCTGTCATGTTTGACTTATATTGTAAATGTGTTACTGTAAATGCGCTCCTTGATTTGTTCTTACAAACTGTAGATAGCGTACAATTGTGTGTATGGAAATCAACAGCATGCCACATATGTGGTGCATATATGATGTATAATGATTAGAAATGGTTAATTACCATTGATTAAGTTTAGGTAATTTTGTCTTGATTTCCCAGTGATTGTAGGCAAAGGGTCATTCATAAATGAAGATGAGTCCAGTCCCTATGTGGCCACTGCCAGGTGTTATAGATGTTGGCTAAAATGAGGGTATCTCAGTTTTAATAAAAGGCAGACGGTGCAAATCTCAGTTGAACCCATGTGTGAGCCATGTTAAGCATTTTATGCTTTGAAATGTTTTCTTGTATTATATAAATTATAACATAAGGATTAATTTAGGTTTTGGCAGCATTAGAAATACATGCATATATTTTGGGGGTTATAAAGACATGAACTGGTCCTATATAACGGCTATCAAACTCCAGTCTTGGAGGGCTCCTCCCAAACATACCTAAACATACCTAAACAAACTAATCAATGTGTTTAGGATAACTTAAAAAGTAGGAATTAAATCCTGCAGTTCAGCGACCCTCCAGAAAGGGGTTAAATAGCTCTGCTCTGTAATTTATTTTGTGTAAGTCATCAAACACAATCTCGTTAATAATCAGATGAATATTAAGATACCATCAAAACACATCATGGTTGATGTATTCAATATATTACAAATTACAATGTAATAACAATTTAATATAAAAGTTAAAAGGTTCTAATTGGATGAAATATTCATACTGATGTATTATTGGACAGTTTGTATTATTAATGGAAAACAATTTAGAATAATTTAGACTCAAACATTAGCTTCTTAATCAGTTTAATCAGGTTGGCCTCTCATATAAGATCGTCTGTCGATGTCGTGAGGTATTTCTCTGTGTTGTGTATGCTGTGTTAATAAACCCTGACGGATGGTTTGGTGATATTTGACATGGTTCAAACAGAGCGTTGCTGCATTCTGCCTCAGGAGAAATTATAAGACATTTTAATATTTCGGCCAAACATTATAATGCCAATATAATGAGAAATCAATACATATTGAATGAAATGTTGATTTAATGTACATGTGTTAATGTGTCGTTATGGTTGTGAAGCAGGACATTCAGAGCACCCAGTCTGCCACATGTATTTTATTGCAAGACTTTTTTTTTATTTTAAATCTTAAACTTTGTAATGAACCGTGTTTATATAAATAAACACATTTCCGATTTCAACTGTTTCCTTATGTACCCTGTGGAATTTAATATGTATACATTATGTGAATAGTTTAAGCTGCTGTCTGTAACGTTTGCCTCTCTACTGCCATCTCAAAACATAAAATTGCAGGCTATTTGCAGAGTTATTTTCTTAACATGGATGACAAGCTTAAATTTTAAACAACGGCGGGAGGAGTGAACTACAAACGCTGCACCATCTACAGTACCCAGACATGCGGTATAGTACCCAGCTCTTCTTTTTGTTTATAGACATTTCCTGTGAAAACAGACCCGACAGCTCAATGTATAAATCATTATTTTAAGCTTACTTTTGCAAATCAGGGTAATGTAAGGAAGCCGGATCTGTCATGTTTATGCTCAATAATTTTTGTTCTTTTTTACCAAAAAAGTTACGGATTACAGCTGTAATTGTCTATGGAAGGAGGCTTTAAACTCAAGGGCATTATGACCCTGCAGTCAAGCCTGTGTGTTGCTGCTTCCTCCACCTTCCCAACCTTCCCTGTGGGGGGGGCAGAAGTGCTCAGAGCGGCTGAGCCAATGCGAAATAGACAATTCAGTCAGCAGAAGTCAGAAATGTTGACAAACCTGTACTGACCGTCAGGGTGAGTTCCCTCACACAAGACAAGATAAAGTCACAGAAACTGACTTGCATTGTGGGGAAACCAATGAAACTGCTCGCCCCACTTATGGCCATCAGCTGAGTTAACTAATATAGCCTCTTTCTTTCAAAGTCATTAGATATGGGGACTTACTCAGACCAGAAGGAAGGATACATGCAAAATGGGTAAGTTACTTATATATAGATGAACTTCTGCTGTCATTAAATGCGTGCAAAAAATCTGGCCCTAAACTTTACAGTAATGTTACTTGTCACTTGTAACAACATCACTTGTAACTATGATGTTTCGATTGAGTTAACCTGGCCTCTGCTTTCAGGGGTTTAAGGTTTTAAATACCAATACCTGGTCATTTATCAGCTTTATGAAACAGCAGCATAAAAGCAGTATTTTTTTTTAATTTAAAAGCAGTATTGGATTAGCCAGAGATTAACATAAAATTGTTGGAAACATTCTGCAGCCTTATGAAGTGGACAACCATAGGACACACAAGAAATCCCTGTAGCACTTCTGTATATCGTGTTATGTGGAAAGAGGATTTCAGTAAAAAAAGGAAGCTGAAGTTAAACTGGTTTCCGGGGGTTTCGCCAGCCTGCTTGACTAATATTTGAGCCTAATAACCACAGAGTTACTGTTCACATTAATAACATCTCTTAAGTCCTGTCACCTGACATTACCGTACTGTCACATTGTTCTGTCATGTACTCTTGACACAATAATAAGGGCTGTAGCACACAGCCATTCAGTGTTGATCAGAATATATAATATAAGTGCAAATCTTAAAATTACACCGTGTTATATGTTTTATAAGGGAAAAATAATTATTACATTTTATATGTTGTTACCACATTTGAATATTGCCATTGCTCTGCATTTTGAGATTTTAACTAAATATTAAAACTACTGTTATCTAGTACAACTACTACTAGTATAATTCACAGAACGAGTTGTGATTTACTGCTATTTACACCAAGTTTTATCTCATGCCCAGACAAGAACAGATTGCATGAAACACTGTCGTAAAAACACTGTTTATGTGATATGGATAAATCTAATAACGCTTTCTAAATACAGTAAACCATTATAAATACAGTAAATGTTGTATAAGTTACTGAAACATGTTACAAGCCAAAACAAAGGAGTTTTTCATCAAGTGATTTGGTTTACTAAGTCATAAGAGTTATATTAAGCGCAATAATGAAACACTACACACCTAAATGCTTTGCTATGGCATTATGATGCCACATATATCATTATCACATATCGCATTGTTATGAATAATGGCCTACATTCTTTATGTTTGCTGAAATGTGTTGAGACATCGGATAAGCCCTCTTTAGTACAGGGGGGACAATAACTAGAGGTCGGGCTGAGATTGTGTTGGTATTGCCTCAAGGTGTGATTACGTCACATGCCAACTAAAAGGTGCACAATAAGATTCACGACTTTTAGAGCAGATCCTGTTTTAAATAACACATCACATCCGTGATGTGCATGTGCAAATGTCACAGGTTTGAGAAACACAAATGCATTTCATGCAACCTGCGGATCTGAAGAAACAGGTTCACGTTTGACAGACGCTGCGCAGCATCGGAGGATAACAAAACCAGATCGTCTGGTCATTTGTGCCAAGTGTAATAACCACGTAAGAAAAGGTTAAGAAAACAGGAAACGGGTTTATTCACGTTATGCAGGTTGTGTACGTGAAGGTCATTGAGATATACGGAGCTTGTTTTCATAGCTTTAAAGTAAATTACGTAAAGTGCAGTAAAGTTATGGACGTGAACAATCAGTTTCTATGAATGAAGGCCCACCACACACATAGTTACAATATTAATACGTGAATTACAATCTCCATCAGCCAGTGCAAGAAGCTTATTTTGTGCATTTCTTTTGGTTGGTTTGGGTGACGTCACGTTTTATTGTAGTCACAGTAACCGAGGAGTTGTTTTAATGGCCCCAAAATGTATAGTTATTTTATTATCTATAATAATATATATATATATATATATGTCTCCAAAAATTGATTTATTTTACATTTACGTCGACGCTGTTGTAGGACATACGCGGCTGTAGTTTTGTGGGCGGGGCGTTGAGACGCTTCTCAGGTGCTGAGGCGACGTCATCAGGTGTGACGCTCTCTTATTGGCTGGACGAATTCTGCGTTTGACAAAAGGGGCTTCGGTGAGGGAGGGAATCGCCCTTGTCGATTTAAAGGTGGAGAGCGGACATTAATATTTTTTTTAATATATCTTTATTTACTGAAACAATTTATTATCCCCTTCGGCAATGCTTCCCTTTTAATCAAATGAACATTCGCAATGCTTTTGACGCGCACCTTACCTGATTGGTGAAAAGGTGAGTTTAACATGTTTGCATCGTCATTATTTACATTTCTCCATGCATAGCGATGTGACGAGTGTTAGCCAAGTTTTAACATACGATCTGCTGAACACTACATGCTCTAAAATGCCATTAACTAACCATTAAATAACCATTAACTTCTGCACATCCTGCAAATCTGTCTGTCTACCGTATTTATGTTATAGAAAATCATTCTGCATTTATTATAATACTTAATACTAACCCTAAAGCCTGTCTCCATTTCAGCTCTGACGTGGTACATTTGGATGTCTTTGCAATTGAATATAGTTATAAATATAGTTTTTAATAAATGACACGTAGTTAAAGAAAAACATAACACTTCTACTAAAATGGCTAATCGAATATGATCGCATCACGTGACCACATTATTTACAGTAAATATAATTTTTTTTCTGTGAAACATTTATCACCAGGAATAATAATAATAATTTTGTTTTGTTGTAAAATACCTTTCACACACAGAAATTTACAGATCAAGGTCCGATGATTGTACAGAACAGACTGAAATCTATCCTATAAAGTACATAAAGTGAAAGTTCAGTATTATATTTGTAATATCACTTGTCGTAGAGAACTGCACAGTATACACACATTTTCTCATAATGACTGTTCTGTTCATCTTCCAGCCATGAAGATAGTTAAAAGACGTTAAATAAACACAAATCACAGTCTTTGGCTCTTCTGCTGTATGTCAGTAGTGGTCTTGCAGGCTTTTTCTAAACATCTGACTCTGTTTAATGTTATATCTGTAATTCAATTGGATGGATATTGAAGTGGTAGGATATTAAATACACTTTTGGAGTTTTGGAGTCTGTAATTGAAAACAACCAAATCTGGACACGTGCTTTGACTGCGGAGAACGTTGGCCTGCCCACGGTTGAACAGGAAGCCCTTCTGTAACATATTCAATGTGTCCTGCAGGCTTTCGGAAAACGGCAAGACAGCAGCCTTCATTTCAGACATGGAGCTCAGGGAGGAGTGGCAGGACGAGGAATTTCCCAGGTAATTCGTTCTAACATGTACACGCACCTTTACCTGTCTGTCTTTCACTGTGCACCAATGGAATTAAATGACCCTAAATATTTTGAGACATGACCCAAGTTTCAAGCTTATTTTTAGTGGCATCTCCGGAAAAAAACAACGCTAAACATATGCTTTAAATTCACTTTAATTTTGCCATTTTTACAATAACACAGCCTTCTTACATTTGAGGGTCTTGTAAATGTTGTTTTGCATGTTGTAGGCCCCTTCCTGAGGATTCACAGGGTCCTGAAGATGAAGATGAGAGTGCTGGAGCTGACGGAAACAGGCCCAGTAATCTCCTTTATATCATTTCGTAATTGCTTGGAATGTCCACCCTTTATTCTTTAGTATTGACTGTGTGTTTGTGATAAGCTTGTCGAGATAATGGTATTGTAGTTCTCCGCCTCTGATGACACACCCTCATTTAGTTTCACTGATCGCTTGATGCATATTGCACACAATAACACCAACCATCGACTAAAATTCGCCAGTTCCAACCATCTCAATGATCAGCTTTATGCCATGTTTGTTTTGGAGGCATTTAGTAGCTTGTAAACTATACTTTATATTCTGTGTTGTATGTGTGGAAAAATTGCTACTTTTGGACAGGTATATCGATACATTTTTGTTGTGCTGGTTAAAAGTCTTTTCACATCCTGATAGCAATCACTAAGGGGTCGAAATTTATATATATATATATATATATATCTTCTGTGGAAGGCACAGGACCATAAAATGTTTGTCTAATCATTGCATTTGGTCCTACTTGCCTGTCAAACTATGCATTTGCATCACGTTTATGTGTTTTGAAGGAGGCGTGGCTTTGGAGAGCACTCTGAACAGAGGGTTGGGATCGTATGTTTTGCTATTGCTAGCCTCTCTGAAATTGCCTACCCTGCTTTTCCTGGTCTTTTCCATACAACCATACCTTCCCACTATCTGGATACATTTTTCTGCATTCTGTTGTGGTTTTGTGTAATGTTTCCAGTTTTCCCAAGCCCTAAACCAAACAATTGTGGTTGGTCACCACCAACCAAACATCATCAAACAGTGTTAGACTAATATGTGAGGGAAATGCCTAAATGATTGATTTTACAGCTTGATATCTGATTTGTTCTTTGTCTCTGTTAGTCCCACCCACCAGCCTGGCACTGACCGGCAACAGCGTCAGGAAGAAGCGTCTAGTGGCTCCTACTCTCAGTCTAAATTTGGATAAAACTTCTACTGACCGGAGCTTGAAATCCGATGAGTTTGATGCTTCCGCTCTATCGCCATCCATCGATGATGATCCAGGGATAGACATTAACCTGGAGGCCTTGGAAACACCCTCAGACAGCGAGTCCTATAACTTTACAGACAGTATGCGTGACTTGGAGTGGGAAGGTAAATACATTTTTCTGACACTTAATTGCATTGTATTGATTATCCCTAACTGGGAACGTTCTCAGTACATTGGCTAACATTAGTAGAACGTTTCTAACGTTGTATATCATTATCAGAAACGTTATTCTTAAGTAGTTAGTGGAGTGTTTTAAAAATGTTGCCGAATTTAAAAATGTTTGAATAACATTCCTATAACCAGGCGGTAACGTTAATACAATGAGAAAACAATTCACATTTTGAATGTTCCTAGAACTTTCAAAATAATTCAGTGTTTTTCGTACTTGATGGGAATGTTTCATAAAGGTTTTTACAAACCTAAAAATGTTAGCAGGGATGGTGTCCAGGGGTTGTTATCTGAACCTGTTCCATGACAAACATGGCAAATCTACAGAGAGCTCTTTACTCTGAATATTACAGATGATCTTCCTAGAATGGGCAAAGCGGCGATCAGGAAAGGCAGTTTGCTAGATCATGCCGAAATGGGCCACTTGGAATTGGATCAGGTGGACAGCAACGGTCGGCGATGGAGACACTTCCATATCGGTGGGCAGGACTACCAGGTCAACATGAGCGTTCTGGAACCTTACCTTCAAGTTCTCTCCCATGGAGGTGAGCTTTAATGGAACAAGCTGTGGTGATCATGCTGAATTAATGAACATTGCTGACTAAATGAACATTGCTGACTAAATGTGACCTTCTTTTAAAGGGTATTATGGGGACGGATCTACAGCCATCATCATGTTCACCTCCTGCTACCTGCCAGAAAATACAACAGAACACTATGAGTATGTGATGGACAATCTCTTCAGGTAAAACCTAAAATGGTTTGTGTCAGTTTCCTGTTATTGTGTTTTGAAGCAGGTGGGAATTTTAAAAATTCGGCAAACACGGTAACACTTCAGTATGGGGACCAATTCACACTTTAAACAAGTTGCGTATTACCTTGCATATTGGCTGTTTATTATAACTTATAAAACACATATTAATGACATTCTGCAGGACCATATTGTACATCCCCTAATCCTGCTTTTTAAAGCAGTAAATTAGAATTTTGAGGCAAAATTTGAAGCTAATGGTGAAAATTTGTTCCCTATACTAGAGTGTTACCCCAAATAGACAGGAACAAAACACACTAAAATGGGAATAATCATGTTTCCGTATGGATTAAGGTACATCATTGGAACATTGGACCTGATGGTGTCGGAGAATTACATATTGGTGTATCTGTGTGGCATGGCTCCTCGCAATAAGATGCCTGGAATTAAGTGGCTCAGGCAGTGTTACATGTCTATTGACCGAAGGTGAGTAAAATGTAATAATATTATTACTGTAGGCAGTCAAGGCCTAATGGTTAGAATTAGACTTGTAACCCAAAGGTTGCAGGTTCGATTCAATGCCGGCAGGAACTGTTGCTACCTAGGTGCTATGGTGCTGCTCACTGTTCCTGATGTGTGTGTGTGTGTTCACGACTTGCAGTGTGTTTTCTACTGGCTGGATGGGCTAAATGCAGAGCACACATTTCAAGTATTGGTTACCATACATTGACAAATACTGCCACTTTCACTTCACTTTCATATAACTTCATTTATTAAGTACTTTTAATATAAAAATGTAAAAGTGTTTAACCAACAAAATAGCAACATTTTCCTAAAAAACATTTTCTTATACAAAAAGGCAATCAAATGAAAAGTTCTTAGGTAAAACAAACAGGTAAGTTTGTTACCAGTAATCTTTGTAAATATCTTTTTAGTATTTTCAGTATCTACTAAAATGTAATTGTATTTTTAATGCTAAAATACTTTCTTCTATTTCAGTTGAATATAGAGGGACAACTAAACTACAAGTAAAGCGTTTGACTAGCTTGACTCTCCCAGATAGTGTAAACACTGTGGCTTTGTGGCCATTGCTATCAAAACATTTCTCTGTTTGTTTAATCATTCTGACCAGCCCCGACACAGTGGCAGTGTCCTAACCAATGACACAAGTATGGGGCGGGGCTATCTGATTTCAAAACTCGGCCTGATTCGGACTCGGACTGATTTTGGTCTGTAATTTCTGACCAATGGCAGATGACAGAATGTTTGGTGAACAGTGTAGTTCCTCTTGGTGGTAATAAATATTAAAGTGCCAGTAGGGGGCGCTTGTGTCTAAACTCTGATTGTGGTTCTCTTCTAGTTTAACATAAGAACCTCACTCTGTTTTCTCTTTCTTCATACCCCTTATATGAAATATGATAGGAATGCTGTGGACTCGTACACCGATAATCTTGTTATCAGTGCTCTGCCAGGCATTCCAAAGATAACCTTTAACCTTTTCTCAGTTGTGACGTTGTTTTGGATATATTTAGAAATGTTAAAGTGTGTAGTTTATTGATGATTAGTTTTGTGAAGTTCATAGCTCATCTGTTGCTTCTCTAAGACCGGTGTGACTTAATGGTCTTACAAAAGGGAAGGTAAATATCTAGTTATGTAAGGGATTATGTACAGTTTCATGTCATCAAATAATTTCAGTTTACAGTATATCTATATTTAATGTCTGTTTATTTACATATTGTATTGGGACCCTGATCACCCTGTTGTGGTTTATTTATTATTGTGATGATGGCTGGCTATCTTTACATTATCACTTTAAATACATGGCTATTTCATCAAAATGATAAATAAATGGACATAAAATATTGATTTGAGCTGAAATTATTTGATGACGTGACAGAAAAGAGATGATGAAATGCGTTTAGGAAACATTTAGGATATAGCTGTGAGGGATTATCCAGTGGTTTATATATAAAATGCAGAATACTGCAGGTGAATATGTAAAAAAAGTTTAATCCAAAAAACTGTTTTCTAAACTGAAACCATCCCAGCTAACAATTTTAGGTTGTAAGAACATTTCCATTAAGTAACAAAAACAGTAAAATTGTTATTTTAAAAGTTTTAGGAATGTTCAAAATGTTTTTAGCTGTTGTATTAACATTATTGCTTGGTTATTAGAACGTTATATAAACCTTTTAAATTCTGTAATGCTTATAAAACATTCCACTACCTTCTTAAGAACGTTTTTCTTTTATGAACTACTACAGAATGTTTTTGATAACGTTGAGAGAACTTTGAGAGAATGTTACCCCAAATTCTGAGAACATTCCTTGTTTGCTGGGATAATCTTCCTTTAGTTGTAAATCCTTGTTGAATTTCTCAATATTCTGGCCTAGCTTTCTCACAGTTGTAATTCACTGTATTCTCATCACTTTGATGAAACCAGAGGAACGTTGAGCTCATAAAGTTTTATGTGAGGAATCTGCACACCCAGTGAATTCAGAGACGCTTCTGTGACTTAACATGTGAGATCAATTTAGGAAATGAGGAACTGAGGAGTGTGGGATGCTAATGAAAGCCTGATTTGTCATTCCTGCTGTTTATGATTCATTGCCTGAAGTTTCCTCTCAGAGATCACTCACACACTGTCGACTGTACAGACGGGAGAAAAAACTGCAGAACAAACACACTCAGGCATGATGTCATAGATTCAGAAAGGAACCATTGTAGGCAGGGATAAGTTCTGGTGTATGTGAATGCCACTGTACTTCACACAGAGGTGGGAAACCCCTCTGTTGTATTTCTGTTGATTTAAATACACTCTCTTCACATTTTGTGGAAACTCTGACCTTTTCTCATAAATCCGTTTTCTCATCAGACGTTTTCTGTAGCGTTTAAAAGAATGAATCTCCACCATGTGTAACCTGTGCACGATTTCTGAAATTCAGAAACGTCATGTATGCAAAGACTTGCGCTGGCCACAGACGTTATTATTTCTTTATTATTAGAAATTGATTAACCAGACGGCTCTGTAATAAGTCTTGCTTGTTTTGTAGTAACGTAAATGGGTTCTGCGTAAAAACAAAACAAAACCGCAGATCAGGTATAGTCTGTGGTCTAGACATTAGAACACTTAATAATAATTATTAGAAAATGAGATCCAGTGTTTTTCAGCATTACAAACCCTTAAATAACATAAGAAACAAAGTTAAATGTAATGGTAAATTACTAGATGTTTGTAAGATGTTTAGGCAATGAAACCAATGGAAAAGTGATGTAAACAAACCAGAGTCTCCAAGTTTCTGCCTGTCTGTGGCCTGTATGATTCAGCCGCCCTGCCTCTCACCCTCTCAGGTCAGGGCATTTCTGCTGTCAGTCAGCTATTACTGTCTTGTGTCGTCATGTTCTGCGGGCATCCAGGGAATTTTTGCTGCTGGAATTCAAGGAAATTTTCTCCAGAGAAAGAAAAGAAACTGATATTGTTTATTTGACGTGATTTTCTGATTGTTCCATATGATTGATCCTCTTACGACAAACCCTGTGCAGATTAAGGAAAGACCTGAAGGGGCTTTTCGTGGTTCACCCGGCCTGGTACATCAGAGCTTTAATCACAGTCATCAAACCATTCATCAGGTGAGCAAGGATACACTTTTATTCAGCAAACAGAGGTCAAAATCGTTCATGGATCATTGGTATTAATATCTAAACTTTTCCGTCTCTCTTGCAGTGAGAAGTTCAGCAGGAAGATGCGTTTCATCCACAGCTTGCAGGAACTGGCTGAGTTTGTTCCTCTGGACCAGCTGCAAATCCCAGAATGCATCAGAGAGTGAGTGTCCACAGCTTCACTGCTGCTCTGGGCAGCTGTTGTTATCTGACACCTGGGCAGCAGTGTAAACAGTCCTGGTCTTATAGCCTCGAACCCACTTTATGTTCACTGTGCTACCCTTGTCTCTCTATTAATGTGTGTTCAGTTCCGCCAGTATGGTTATTTTATCAGCAGTGGACTGTAGAAGAGATGCACAAGAAGCAAAATGCATTTTTTGCCCAAAAAAAGACATTATCTTTGTTTTTCAGGCAGCCCCGGTCCAACAAGGGCCAATTAGTTTTTTTATAGGGCAGATTAGCCTGTTGTGCCGACGCAGCCTTTCGAATTTATAATTGTTTGTTTGTTTTTTCTAAATTTAGCTTTCCTAAGCAACTTGTGACCGGCCTTTAGAATAAACAAACAGAAAGAACACTACTATACTGTATACTGTACAGTGAAATTAGAGTAAACTCTAGAGTAAACTAATTCCCCATTTATTACATTTCTGAATATTAAAATATTGTGTCTGTATGTGTTTAAAACATACTGTAATACAAAAATTCTACTGCTCATTTAGCTTAATACCTTATAGTTTATCTTCTATTTAAATATCTATATTAAAGTGTTACACTATTAAAGTGTGTTACACATTTTATTTCAGTGAAAGATCCACAGAATTCTCCAATGTTTTCACAAGCTTGTTATGGCCCTGCGTCTGAGAATTATGTAACACTTCAGTATGGGGGACTAATACTCACCATTAACCACGAATTTTGGCTCAAACTAAAATTTACTGCTTATTAATATTTAGTGAGGTAGCTGTTATTGTGTTTAGGTGTAGGTATGGGGCAGGATTAAGGGATGTACAATATGGTCCTGCAGAATAAGGCATTTATATGTGCTTTATGAGTATAATACTCTAATACGCAACTTGTTCAACGTGTGAATTGGTTCCCATACTAAAGTGTTATTAAAAATTATGATTTTTAGCACTTTCCATTTTAAAACAGCTATGATGTCAGAGCCTTTTTTTGCTTATGTAGGCTAACATCACTTCCTGTCCCCTTCCCCCCATTCTCCTCATAATTTCCTGTCCTCTCTTTCTGCATCCCAATATGCAAACTGTACTTCTCTGCTAGTATACAGTATGTCCAGATTCTTAGTATCATTAGTGTACGTAGGGACACACACTAATTACATACTATGAAACAGACGTAATGGAAATGTGTTTTGTTTCGCAGGTATGATAAGCAGCTGAACAGGTGAAGGTGATGCTGAAACAGATGTGTACATACTGTAAAGACTTCACACAGGGGTGACATGGATGGGGAATCAGAGCGGACTGGGGTTAGAGGTCAAGCTTCAGGGCATTGACAGAAAACTGTTTCCTGCCAGACGCTCTTTGATGAAATACAAAGAACAGTGTCTGTCAGAAAAACGCCTGTGTTGTTCTGCTGAGGCGGATCAGGAGAATTCTGCAACATGAGTGTTTATAGTCATCGTTTTAAACCGTTACAAAACAAATGTCCAAACATAGTGTTTTTCTGGATTGCAGACAATGATATAATTTATACCTTTAAAAAAGGTATTTTTTAGCTAAATTATGGTTTGTTACTAAGTGGAACATATCAAACTTATCCAAAAAGAGAATATTTCAAGCCATCAAGATCACGTTTTTACTTTTGGATGAAAATTGGATTTGGCCACAGCAGGTCAACGTACCAAATAAGGGCAAAGCTAAATAGTGGAAACATTTAAATAAGGTTGTACTTTATGTTGTTTTAAGGTTCTTTATTAATGTGCACTAAAGAGTTTTATTACCATATTTCATAAGTATGTTTATCTTTCTAAAACTCATATAAAGCATGATTCATATAATAATAGCTCACAATAATTCTTCTGAAATTCACTGCCTGACCGTTTATAGGTTTTTCTTTTTAATGAACTATTTTTTGTTAGGTTTTATTAAATTGGGTTTAATATATTCTATCAAACGTATGCTTTTAAAAAAAAAAAAAAAAAAACCCTGATAGTCTGCAGCTTAAATCAGATCTTAATGTTTGGAGTCTGTATTGGAGCCAAGAGTGATGATGCTCAAAAGTTTGAATGCAAAACTAAATAGCTGAAACATACAAAGGGTATATTATTTCTGTAGGGTGACCTGTAGTTCATTTTATACTTGTACATATTACATATTGACTTTAAAATGTGTATGGGCTTTCTTATGGAATATGGTGGAGAAACGTTCTCAGCAGCTGACCTGACGTCAGTAAAATGGCCCTTTCCTTTAATACTCTCTCCTGTGTGCAAATATTTATATAAGGTCACTCTTGAACAGCCTGTTCAACAGCAGATGTGGTCTGCGTCTTTTTGTACAATATTTATGACAATAAAGGGTTATTAATATTAAACGCCTTCTGTAACGCGGCATTGTGACGTGTCGTATTTAAAAAGTTGACGTAATAATAAGGAAATAAAGGAAACTTCATGCGACCTTTTGATGGTCACCATGGAAACATTCTTGCGCCTTTCAGGAAAGCAGATCGAGGAAGTGAAGCTTTATCATAAACAGGAATAGAGACGTAACTATTGGAAAGTTAAATAACAGATTATGTTCATAAGTCAAACTCATTTGCAGCACAAGTAATCAGTGTAAACATTGACTGGCTTGAACTAAAAAGTGGGTACAAGTAGTCTTCGACAGCCTGTTTTCATACCATTGTTAGAGAAAGGAAATACAGTGTCATTTCATTTGCGTCGTTGCCTCATGCCAAAGGTTCATTGTTTGTTGGTTTCTTGCGCAAGGGTTTTAGGCAGCAGTCCATGCATTGCTGGGATAAAAGCTGCTTTCTAATGAATGTGATGAAAACCCACTTTCAGACTGCAGTCTCAATTTCTTCATCTATTCATTTCTTGCATGTTGCACTACAAAAAATGCAAAAATCAAGAGACAAGCCACGTGAACAGGAATGAGACTTTGCAGTTGTGCACATATTGTGTGTGTTGTCTAATGAAATGATGTACTTGTTGCCACAAACCAAAAAACAAAAATTCTGAATGGTCATCTACCTTAAAATAAAAAGTTTTACACAAGATCACTATATGTGGTCTAACAAAAACAAACCAACAGACTGCTGTTTGTACAACTGTATTGTTACAAATCAAAGGTACAAATTAAAAGATGCACCGACATGTATGACATGAGTATCAACATTACTGTATATATATATATCTGATCACGCAATGAGTTAAACTAATAAACTAAAAGATTTTGATACATACAAAATAAAAAGAAAAGAACGACTAAAGAATAAACAAGCAGTTTGAGTGCTTTACACCACAAAACTTTGGCTTGAAAAAGTGACTGCAGATACTTTAAAGGTGGTAAACAGCTCACACAGAAAAAGCCGGGAAATGTGTAGGCACATTTATCCTTAAGTTAACAGAGAAGTCTTTGGCTGCAACGAAAACATCTGTGCCTTTTCCATACTGATTGAAGAATGAAATGTGTTTGAGTGCCACTGGGCAGCTGTGTGCTAAAAATACAGTCGAGCGTTAGTCGAACATCAGAACATTTGTACAGCAATACAGACATTGTGGAAGCAAAATATATGACATATTCCTTACAAATTACAGCAAACACAAAGTAAATTACAGTTTGGGAGCCTGCGAAGCAATGCATTTAAAATAAAACATAATTACAAGCAAACATCTGTTTGTCAACATGAGGAATTTGCCCCAGCACAGTGCTACACACTGTGCTGGGTTACACACAAAAACCCATTTACACAGTTAAGCATACGAGGTGTGTGCGTGTCTGTGTGTGTGCCTGCATTTAATGGCAGTCATGGGCAGGTGCCACGTGATTACTGGAAACAGAAAGCATGTGTTTGCGCTTGTGTGGGGTGGAACTCGATGTGTGAAAGTCTAAAATGTGCCTGTGTGATATCTGGTGTTCAAAGTCTCAAAATGAGGCGAGCATTTAAAGGAACAGTGCACACAAAAATGAAAAATCTGTCTGTTTACTCACCTTCATGTTGATCCAAACTTGTATGAGTTTTTTTTGTGTGAAGCTTAAGTTTACATTTTTAAAGAAAGATTATGCAGCCTTTGTCTCACCACCACAGTTCAGTTTAAGCAATATATAGGGCATGAGTCACATGGACTTGTTTTATGATACTGTTTTCTGTGTTGTTGAGCCTGACAGACATGGTCTGTACATGAGTAGAAACAGGAGCGGCATGAAAATTCTTTAAAAATGTTTCTTCACTAAAAAACTAAAACAGTTTAGAATGATATGAAGGTGCGTAAATAACAATTGTTTGGGGGGACTTCTCTTTAAATGGCTACTGAAGATGTATATGAAATAAAACTTTTTCTAATACTTCTTCCAGGGTTTTTAATGCAATCCTGAGTCGCCATTTCTACACTACAAATCTACTAAGCACACACACACACACACACTAGAGGGAATTCGGATCATTCTAATCTAATTGTGCGACTATTAATTAAATGTAGCTTGAGACGCTGTAATGATGTAGGTGAAAGCATTTCCATTACTGAAAAGCAAACACATTTGCGCACATCCTTATCAATGACAGACTATAACAAACATGCCAGTTATAACTTTGGGAAGGCAGTTAAACAGTCCCCTGTGTTACTGTGATAAGAGCCTTTCCTCTTCCATAGCAAGCGCAGCCAGTGTCTCAAAAGTCACATGCACACGTTCACTTCTGCACACATTCCTAAACATTCCGGTCCAAATGTAATAAAACAGTCTTAAAGAAGTAAAGAAAACATCTTCTCTGAGGAGAAGATCTAAAACATAAAAACCCCACAGAAGTGACGTCCATGTGGCCAGCGAATCAGATGTTGCCATTAGTGACCCAAACCTTTGGTGATGATGTAAAGCGGGTTCTTGTCCTAACTGGTAAAGTGCTGCTAGCTGGACAGGTTCTGCTGGGGTTAAAAAACAAAAAAATACCTGGGAAACAGATGGATTTTAATAAAATGACTGATTTAGAGATTATGAGTGAATTAAGGAGAAGAAAGGTGTGTGTTCTCGTACTCACAGGTAAAGAGGCTATAACAAGCTGTTTCGTCCATTAGCATGAGGCACTTTGGATCTCATCTGTTCCTGCATGGGGCCAGACTGTGGGAGAAAGTGACAAAAGCAGGTTATCGGCATGGAAACGGCACATAATTAACATCATCCAATCACAGTTGTACTGCTGTGTAAAGACAACCTCCAAAGACCTGCACATGTACAATTTGCAAGATTCATGCTAGCGATGCACATGAATTTAAGAAGTGTATTACGCAAACCTGACATATATACTGTGCGAGAAAGGATTTTATCAAAGCTGTAAAGTAAAAAAAAAACAAAAAAACAGGACATTTACACACACATTCTTCAAGAGGTGGGGTTAAAAGGTCTGTATGTCCGTCGTGCAGGAACAAGCCTGTTTCACACACGGAGTTCTGCACATCGACACACCCGCTGTTGCATCACATGTCTCCAGAACTTTGGAGGAGGAGGGAGTTTGCGTTCACTGCCTCATTATATGCACAATTTCCCAGCATGACACAAAAGAACAGAACCACAAGGGAAAAGACACCGGGTCAGTCACCTGTACTAAACGCTCAGCACGTCACACGGACTATAAAAGTCGGATAACAACCCGTTCCACTTACCACCAGACGGTTCAGCTATCAGTGCTGTATTGTGAACGGGTCAAGCCCGGCCTTTAATTGAACTACAAAAACATCAGTTGACGAACATGCATTTATTAATTAAAATCAACTAAAAACGACACATTGTACAAAGCACACTTCAAACTATAGATTGCCTGCTGTTTTAAAGCTATTGACTGCTTAAAGCCACTTATAAATCTTTGACTTTAAAATGACCACAGCAAAGACCTCAACAAACTTCCTCATTTAAATAGCTCCATTTTTTCTAACGGGCCCCTGGCCAACATTCCTCTGAGCAAGTTGCAGTCTGCTTGATTCTGCCCAGGTATTCATTCGCTCTGAGCTGCAGGATTAGGTAACACCTCACCTTTCTGATTTGACAACATAACAGCCCAATGAGCACAAACTGAAGATAATGCAACACATCCAACACATACAGAACATCTCCAACCAAACACTCTTTATAATAATAGTTGTAAAGGTTTCTATAATAATTACAAAAATACTTTTTGTACATACATTTTTACAATAAAACTAACTATATACATTTTTCACATTTAACTAAAATTAATAGGGGTGTAAGGATATACTGTGTATCACGATTAAAATTTTTAAATCGCGATGAAATTTTTCGAACCGTGAGCTGCGTGTATTGTTACACCCCTAAAAAACAATTATAAATATTTATAAATACATTTCCCATTCAGAACTCAACCCTAAAGTGCTTACTCGAACTAGACTTTTCTTTAGATGTTTAGTTTAATTTATAAACCCATTTATATGTTAAATGTATTATACATTGTAACTCATAAGTGCTTTACAAATAAGTGTCACAAGCAAACCAACACAAAATGTCTTAAGATCAAGGGCTTGGCATTAACCACTTCAACCCTTTACCTAACACCTAACTCCTGGACAAAACACCTAACTCCTAAACCTAAACTAAACCAGCAGTTTAACCAGTGACAACATGACATGTTGAGACACCCGGCAGGTGCACAGACTGTGTGAAAATGAAAGAGAAAGAGGTGAAATTAAAATGATGGGGATTCCGAGGGGGTTTCCTAGTGGGTGCCAGAAAGACTTCTACAAAAATTCCAGCAATCCGCTTTCGATTTCAAACGGCTATCAGAAGTTTCATAGAAAGACTCTCTGCCAGAGAAGAAGCATCCGTTCTGTTAATCACAGCTACGATGTCATGTGACCAATTAAAGGTCTCACTGTACCAAAGCAATAAAGTCAGTCTTACCGGCTGCATGCCATCTGCCATTTCTCCAGAGCCTATGTGTGTCAGATGGACGAAGTTTGTGGGCTCTCCAATCATGCTGCGGTCGATTCTCCTCCGTTTCGTCTTCTGAGAAGATAGAAAGCTTGTATTAATGAGGATCCTGCATAAAGATCTAAAATGCTGGACTGGTGATTCAGAGAAACACCATTGTTGTGTTTAAACCAAAAGTCAGACAGTCATTCCCAAAAAAGTCCCTTTAAGACTGTGTTGGGAACTCCTATTTAAAAACAAAAGAAAAGCTGTTATATATAATATAGAACAGATTTTCTTTGTAGGCAAAGCAGAGACTGAAACCTCCAAAACGGTTTGTCAAAACTGGTCAACAATGTTATCAGAAATTCTTTTTCTACCTAAAAAAATTTGGTTGCTCCAGCTAATGCTCTTACTAATATCTCATCTCTATCAGTATAGTGATTGGCTGGATGGATTGAATGAACGGTTGTACTTTGATTGTTATTGCTCTCGTACAACTGCCAACTTTTGGTTAATCAGGTGACTATACACAGTAACTTACACACAGGTAACAATGTTCAACATGTGGACAGTTCAGAAAACTAATAAGAATTTCTCACTGAGTTAAAGGCAGGGTAGACCATATTTTCCAGAAACATTTTTTGTTATGCTGATTGAAAGTATCTTCACATTCTGATAGCAATCACTATGTGGTCTAGATGCAATTATATAAATACATATTTTCTGTGGAAGGTGCAGGACCACAAAATGTTCATTCAATCATTTCATATGGTCCTACTTGCCTGTCAAACTATGTATTTGTGTACTTCCACACTGCTGGAGGAGCGTGGCTTTGGAGATTTTTCATTCTGAAGATAAGCAGGGTTCATTGAGTTTACTGAAATAATAATTATAAACAACAAATCATACCTCCATGTACACCAACGTCTGGCATGAACTCTACTAAAACAAAAAAACAAAAAGCAAAAAAAAAACTCTAGTACTGCTGTGTTATACAACTCGCTCAGGCATTTCTCCAACCGTTCTAAGAACTTAATTATGTGGCAGAGGTAATGAGGGATTATATAAATGAAGATCTTAAAACAAAAACCTCTGTCAACAACCAGAATAATGATTTGATGAGATCATGTGCCATAGTAGGGGAGCTGGCATACTTGCTATTACTTGCCTTCCCACAGTGACTGAAGCGCACTTAGAATAACACACTGCATTGAACTAGTACTCATTTTTAACTATATACTAAATAATCCTCTAAACTGAACTGAGATTTTCCATCTTAAATCCACATCTCCACTTTCAAATGCCTCTTACATAACTTCACACATCCTTTAAAGGTGTTTCATAATCTTTGTATACTCAATGGCCCATATCACATAACTAAAAGGTAACCCTGAGTTCTTATCGCAGTTTCTGATGCGAGGTGACAGCTAATCTAAACACAATCATTTGATCTGAAATGGTCTGAGAACTGCCTGTGCAGGGAAGCAGCATTTGTCCATGTTACAGATGCCCACCGTCGTCTGACATCACCCCCACCCAACAATAGAACAAACAAGAACCTAAAAATAAAAGAGGAAGGAGGGAGGAAAAGAATGAGCGCTCCCAGCTCAGAGGATCCAGCTTCCCTTCAGAACCCCCCATCATTGTTACAATGTGCCGTGCTAAACATGGGTTGGCCATCATTGGCTCAGGACCACAAACCAGATATCAACAAACCAGCTCTCAGGTCTCAGAAGAGCCAGTTGTCAAGTATGCCAAACAATTCTGGAAATATAAACACGGTTCTCTCACATGGAGATATAAATATGATTTACATATGCAAAATTAAAGGAACAGCGCACCTAAAAATAAAAATGATATTTTTCCTGCCTTCATGTGGATTCAAACCATGATGTTTTTCTTCTTTTTAAAAAGAGCTGCATTGACATTCTACCGAACTTCTTCTTTTGTGTTCCAGTGAAATAAAAAAAAAATTATACATGTTATTAAAGGGTATGACCTCACGAGGGTTGATAAGTTAATTTTTGGGTGTATCATCCCTTAAAGACTAGACTGGATATATTCTTTAAAAGAATCAATTATTCCATTAAAGTGGATGTGTATGGACACATCGGAATGCCTTGGTTTAAATGTACTTCATTAGCTACTGGTCTGGATCAGAGTGTTCCCTCCGTCAGCGCAAACATTTGGGGGTCCGATTCCCAGGGAATATACGTACTGATATATTGTACATCCTGAATGTACTGCAAGTCACTTTGGGGAAAAAAACGCATCTGCCAAATGCATAAACGTAAATCTACAGACACACCAAATCCTGAAGAGTATTGAAGTCTACATACTGCAAATTAGATTCATGAAGCTTTCTGTGACAGAGTATTCTTTGTCCATCTGCGTTTAACGTCTGGCTTTACTTTTCTAAATGCATTTGCACTCCTGGCAAACCCCTGAGAGTATCTGGGTCACATTCACATCAGCTGAAAGGTTTCGTTTTGGTCTTAGACTGCAGAAGCAGCTTGAGTCACTTTTCACGTGACTCCCGAACACTAAGTTCCCACAGGGACCAAATGACTGAGGCATGGGCTAATTGATTAAATTAACCCAGACGTTGACCAGATACCTGTGATTCACGTCGAGTCTTGAAAACCGACCATTACTGTGCAGAAACAGTAAACAACCAAATGTTTTGTTTATAGTTAATGGCTGACTTGAAAAATGTGACTGGGAAATAAATGAGCTGGAAATCTCTCGGATAAATCTAGGAGACACTTACCGGTGGAGGTTTGGCTACCACACAGCAGCCAATCTTATGCCAGAATGCACTCATCTCCGGCATGCACCGGTTCGATCCCTCCCTCTCTCTCGCCACCCTGGAGGCCGTTTTGAGGCGAGATAGAAAAAGAAAATGTTCCTCAACACTCAGTGGTATTAACAGAGGGTTGTCCGAAAACCTCTGCCTCGATCTTTACTTGTTTGTGTCTTTGGCTTAATAACACACAAGGTCTCTTATGTCCTCAGTTACTCTTGGGCGCCTGATTTCCAAATGGTTTTGATGTTTCAATAGAATCTGTTTGACGAAAGAGGAAGAAATTTTAATGAAGCTATATATATATAATATATATATAAACACTCATTTTTAAACACTCATTTTTCTACATACAAAACATATATACATATATATATATAAATAAAAATACACTAATTTTTCTACATACAAAACACAATGACACAGACTATATACATACACACTTTTATTCACTGTGTACCTACACACACACACACATATATATATATATATACACACATATAGCCACAGTCACTATCTAGGGCCCTAATATAAACTTAAACAGCAATGAAAGAACCATCGTGGGAAAGTTCAATGTAACAATGAGCAACAAGCCAGTTACAATGACACCCATTAAAACATCTAAATAGCTTTGGGCAAACACTTACACAAAAGAAACCGCCTCAAATGTAAATAGCAACACAAACAGCTCGGAGGAAGCTGAGAAAAAATAAAGTTTTAAAGAAAAACATAATGGAGATGTCAAAGAGTCATTCAGGCTAAAGAAAAGTGAACTACTTCAAACCAAACTCTTTACTCCTCCATATGCATGCATTGAAACTAAACAACAGCTGGACCTAAAGCACCGATCGATCAAGTTTGATCGGCACATGGATAACCTTAAAACGCATTGCGATGCATTCAAAAGATTGCTTAATAAATGAAACAAAGACAAAAGAAAGCATTCATACCTTGAATGTAAAACGGGGTGAAAACGCCGGAGTGAACGGGCTCCTGTGTTGAAACAAGTGAGGGTGGAAATGACTCCGTGTTTCCCAGACCTCTGAGTTTGAGGTGTGGTTGAAGTTTCCCCTTAATATAAGGAAATACTTAAACTCTCAAACCGAGCCATCAGCGCCACCGACGGACAATGCATGCACTTTACCATGCATGCATGCATGCATGCATCGCTACGAATAACGGGTGCACAATGCATTAAACATAAAAAGATAAGACACTAAATGAATCAGTTCATCTGATCAAATTCAGTGCTTTATCCACTTGTTGCTGGTTTTAAATCTCGTCTCTGTTTTAGCCGATTGTCCAGTTGTCGAGATGAAAAATCACTTGTGACTTTTACCGCTTGGTTTTGCTCACGTTTGTGTCAATGTATGTACTCAACGACGCGGACTAAAAGACCTTAAAGACTTTTGCCACCATCATATTTGTAAGAATAAGAATAGCACTCAATAATTCTTAATTAATTCTTTTTTAATTAATTCTTAATGTTATTGTATGAATGTGGCCTGTTTGCTGGTCATGCGGTAGGGGGCGCTACAGGCACCTTAAACCTCCCACACCACCAAAGAAGAACCAATCAAAATTCACATTTCCGGTACCGTTCGTGCGCCATCTTTGACTACGAAAAGCCCATTTTTGTTATTTTTGTTTCCAGAAAGTACCGAAAAGTATGACAGAACACTAAATTTAGTGAAACAACCCAAGTAAACATTTGGTTTTGCCTTTTTAAACTTATTATAATACTGTAAAGGTCGTTGAGAAACATTTTAGTGAGGTAAGCAGCACAAGTTTTGGTGTATTATGTTTATTAGCAACTGAATAAAGAAGTTTGCTTAATTGCCCTTAAAACTATTTTAATTGCATATGTAAATACATACATATGCGTTGTTGTTGCGTTCAAATAACTGCAGACGAAAACGTGACAAGCCGAAAAGTTATTTTATCATTTAACAACAACTTAAGCAGAACTTACAACTTATTAAAGAGGTTAAATACCCTCTTAGTCACTTCTTTCCTGAATATTAACGTGTGCATATATTAATATTAACATACATCTTGTAGTTTACTGTATTAGAAAATAAACTTTAAGTAGTATATGGACATTTTGTAAACACAGGCAACAACAGTTAACTAGTTATTCTGTTATGAATAAGTTGTTTTAATAGTCACGGTTTGTAATTGACTAGGAAAATCTGCTTTTATTAAACACCAGTTTACTCCATGCAGTGGAAACTTGGCTGTTTCAAATCTTGTGATACATATTAATCCAACAGAAGAGTCCAGTTGTACAGTACTGTTGTCAATGGGAGAGTCCAGTTGTACAGTACTGTACTGTACTGTTGTCAATGGGAGAGTCCAGTTGTACAGTACTGTACTGTACTGTTGTCAATGGGAGAGTCCAGTTGTACTGTACTGTACTGTACTGTTGTCAATGGGAGAGTCCAGTTGTACTGTACTGTTGTCAATGGGAGAGTCCAGTTGTACAGTACTGTACTGTACTGTTGTCAATGGGAGAGTCCAGTTGTACTGTACTGTACTGTACTGTTGTCAATGGGAGAGTCCAGTTGTACTGTACTGTACTGTACTGTTGTCAATGGGAGAGTCCAGTTGTACAGTACTGTACTGTACTGTTGTCAATGGGAGAGTCCAGTTGTACAGTACTGTACTGTTGTCAATGGGAGAGTCCAGTTGTACAGTACAGTACTGTGGCAGTGTACAGTATGTACTGTTGTCAATGGAGATCAGTTGTACAGTACTGTACTGTTGTCAATGGGAGAGTCCAGTTGTACAGTACTGTACTGTACTGTTGTCAATGGGAGAGTCCAGTTGTACTGTACTGTACTGTACTGTTGTCAATGGGAGAGTCCAGTTGTACAGTACTGTACTGTACTGTACTGTTGTCAAAGAGAGAGTCCAGTTGTACAGTACTGCACTGTTGTCAATGGGAGAGTCCAGTTGTACAGTACTGTACTGTACTGTTGTTAATGGGAGAGTCCAGTTGTACAGTACAGTACTGCACTGTTGTCAATGGGAGAGTCCAGTTGTACAGTACAGTACAGTTGTCAATGGGAGAGTCCAGTTGTACTGTACTGTACTGTACTGTTGTCAATGGGAGAGTCTAGTTGTACAGTACTGTACTGTACTGTTGTCAATGGGAGAGTCCAGTTGTACAGTACTGTACTGTTGTCAAAGAGAGAGTCCAGTTGTACAGTACTGTACTGCACTGTTGTCAATGGGAGAGTCCAGTTGTACAGTACTGTACTGTACTGTTGTCAATGGGAGAGTCCAGTTGTACAGTACTGTACTGTTGTCAAAGAGAGAGTCCAGTTGTACAGTACTGTACTGTTGTCAATGGAGGTCAGTAATATAGGTCCAGTTGTACAGTACTGCACTGTTGTCAATGGGAGAGTCCAGTTGTACAGTACTGTACTGTTGTCAAAGGGAGAGTCCAGTTGTACAGTACTGTACTGTTGTCAATGGGAGAGTCCAGTTGTACTGTACTGTACTGTTGTCAAAGAGAGAGTCCAGTTGTACAGTACTGTACTGTTGTCAATGGGAGAGTCCAGTTGTACAGTACAGTACTGCACTGTTGTCAAAGAGAGAGTCCAGTTGTACTGTACTGTACTGTACTGTACTGTACTGTTGTCAATGGGAGAGTCCGGTTGTACAGTACTGTACTGTTGTCAAAAGTCTGTTGTCAATGGGAGAGTCCAGTTGTACTGTACTGTACTGTTGTCAAAGGGAGAGTCCAGTTGTACATACTGTACTGTTTCAAAAAAAATAGAGTTATTCTGTACTGTACTGTACTGTTGTCAATGGGAGAGTCCGGTTGTACAGTACTGTACTGTACTGTTGTCAACAGAACAGTCCAGCAGCAGATTAGCTTACTCTGGAACTTGCCTTTATTATAAAATAATTTTTCCCATCCTGTCACTAATGATTAATTATATTATACAGTAGCATATATATCAGTTTCTGAGCCTTACAGTTACCTCATTTATGAGGAGTTAGGTCTTATGGGTGTTTCCCATTATCTGTTTGATGATTTATTATATTATTATTAATATTATAATATAGCCTGTCTCAGAATCTGATATGTCCAACTATTAATCTGAATAATTTGTTATAAACATCTTTTGAGTTAATGTGCTATCAATCTCTGCATTGTTTTTCTGCCCTTCTTTAGATGTCGCTTGTGGATTTGGGAAAACGTTTGTTGGATGCAGCACGTAAAGGCCAGGATGATGAAGTGAGGTCTCTGATGGCCAATGGAGCTCCGTTCACCACAGACTGGGTAAGTATACTCTGTACATCCACAAAACTACTTCTATCTCTACACTTTATTGTATTATATAACTGTTTTCCTTATTTTAATTCTGCACTAGTAGCTCCTGTCACCAAGATAAAGCCTGTGTGTAAACATACTTAGCAATAAAGCTCTTTCTGTTCTATTCTGTTTGATTACCTGTTGAAATTCTGCTGTGTTCTAAACCAGTAATGATAATGGTAATCTGTTCTTCTGTTTTTAGCTGGGGACCTCACCACTTCATTTAGCAGCACAGTATGGGCACTACTCTACTGCTGAGGTGCTTCTCCGTGCCGGGGTGAGCAGAGATGCTCGCACTAAAGTGGATCGAACCCCTCTCCACATGGCTTCTGCAGAGGGCCACACAAACATCGTTGAATTATTGGTCAAGGTAAGAACGTTTCAAGGTAAGAAAATAGTATTGGGTTGTTTTGGCTGTAATTACAATGTTATTCACCCTTTCATTTTTGTTATATTGACATCATTGATGATGTATTTTGGATCTGATTTTGGTCATTACTGGAACAGAGTGGAGCAGACATCAACGCCAAGGACATGTTAAAAATGACCGCTCTGCACTGGGCTACAGAACATGGTCACAGAGGGGTCGTGGAGCTGTTGATTAAATATGGTGCTGATACTCACGCTCTCAGCAAGTTTGATAAGACGCCGTTCAACATCGCAGTGGACCGTGGAAACACAGAGCTCATGCTTTTATTACAGGTCAAATTATACTTTATTCCGCTATGGGGCTAGAAGGCCAGTGCCCTGCAGAGTTTTGCTCCAATTTACCCAAAACACACCTGAACATGCTCAGGCATGCCAACTCCACAGCTTTTGGGCAGCTTGTTTTTAATTATTAAAATCATTTGAAAGTATGTTAAAATATTGAAATAAATGTAATATTTAATAAATATACTCCCAGAACTCCTTCTGTGAAGGTCTGCCCTTTTTTACCTCATGAGTTGGCATTCCTGCAGGATTCATGGAGAAATTAGTGTGTTCGATAAGGGCTGGAACTAAACTCTGCAAGATTGGAGTTAAGTAGCTCTGCTGGCCCTTTTCAAACAAGAAATAAGAGACGTCATGTTATTAAAGACATAAACGGCGGTCATGTTGCTCATAACTTGGTCTTAATATTCCAGGAGGGAATGCAGAACCAGGTGAACATGAATCCAGAAAGGACAATCCTAAGCACTTCTCCAGCCACTGCCAGTCCTCAGTTCATCATCTCCTCACCAGGAGGGGTCAACCTCTCTGACATTCTCAGCAATTCTAAAACTAACACTGGTATGAATCGCAGGCTTTTCAAAAAAAAATAGACATTTGCCTGCATAAACTACAGGTTTTGGATTCTATAAATTAATTAAATTATATAAATTATATATTTTTCCATCATTTACTCTATATGACTTGATTCAAACCTATACGACTGTTATCTTCTGCGGAACACAAAAGAAGATATTTTGAAAAATGTGTATGTGGTTTTGTGTCCACACAACGAAAATCTGGGTGCCACTGTTTATGTGATTCTTGTATGTTACTCAGAAGCAAAAAAAAAGTCATACAGGTTTGGAATGACATGAGGGTAAGTGATGAAAGAGTTTTCATTTTTGAGTGAAGTATCACAATAAAGTGATTGTATATATCTTTAGGAGCTGCAGAGAGTGTAATAGCTGCTGATTCTGTGGACTCAGCTATCCAGCACCTGGTAGGAGAAGATGGCCAGAGAGTCATTACCATAGTAACAGACCAACAAGGCAGCCTGGGACAGAAATTCTTTGTCACAATGCAAGGACAACAGAGTGAGTAGATTGCTTCCCTATTCATTCATTCATGATAATACTTTGAGTCAGTATTTTTAAACACGTCTGTATGTATTTAGTGGTCGCCGTGCCCGCTGGTCAGATTTCTGAAGAAATCATAACGGAGGACACCAAACCACTTCCAACACGAAAGAGGAAATTTGAATCAGCAGTCAACCACACAGATGCCAAACACAAGGTCTGACCAGCAACATCCATTCAGGGAGATTTTTTTTCAGTTTGTGAAAACTCAATGTCAGGACTAAGTGTTTGTTGCTTTCTATAGGAACTCGCTGAGAAAGACAGTCGGGAACAATTGGAACAGCAGCTTAAGGAAGCGAACAGGAAAGCCCAGGAGTATCGACTGCAGTTGCTAAGGAAGGAGCAGGAAGCAGAGCAGTACCGCCTTAAACTAGAGGCCATTGCCAACGGGCAGACCAATGGAACGGGCACAGAGCCGCGGGAGGAAGTCATCCTTGAGGAAGAGGAAGAGGAGGAGGAGGAGGACGTGGTTGGTGGACAGGAAATTGTCATGTTGCCAGAGGGGGCCATCATTATAAAGGAGGAGGCCCTTGACTCCACAGCAGGAGAGACAGTGACGTTAGTAGATGGAGCAGATATCACAGGCAACTCTGAGGTCACACCGTAGCAGTAAACCAAAGACTTAAACACTCAGGAATTTCATCAGCTTTTCTAGTCTGTGTACCTGGAGTGTCATGTATTTATTTATTGTAAATCTTAACCTTTTGTTTTTATCCATTTTAAGAGACAGGTGGGATAAACTTCCACAGAGATGTAACAGGAATTACATTTAGGTGACCATAACCACGCTAAACTGTTCAGACCGAAACAGATCAGAGAGAGTAGTCGCGTGGCCTTTAACTCAATGTAGGTTCTTATTGTAATGCTCAATTCATGAATCTGTAATACTTCATTAAAGTATACAGTGTTTCTTTCATGTTGTATTAATGTAACAGTTAATGGAAATTGGACTTGAAGAAACATTATTGAAAAGTGATTGTTAACTTTGAACAATAGTTGGATAGTTAATGGATGATGTTGGGGTAAGTAGCTATGTATGTACTTAGAAAAAGCTCTTTTATTATAATACTACTTTCAGTTTTTGTTAATGATGACTGTTACTCTTTCAGAGTACAGCCGTAACAGTTTCGCTTGTGTTTATCTTGCGTTGTTTCCTTTTTTAGATACACTAAATCACGATTTTAATTTTGTGGCTCTACAATTATGCATTAGCAGGCTTTTCATAGCCTGCTGTCTGTTTTGTCTTCCTCTGTGATATTGAAAGCTGCTGCTGTATTTTCAGATGTTAGCAGCTTTTACGTTTTGATCTTTCAGTGAAGCTACATCATCAGTTGTGTTGAAGAAGATTATTTGTCACTTTACATGGCATTGAACATTTTACAATGTGAATGAATATGAAACTTGTTTTAACCTGTATTAGATATTTTGTTTTCACAGAAATAACTTTCCCAGCTACACAACTGATGATTACCATTCCTTTTATTGACTTTTAGGGTCTCTATTTCACACACTTTGTTTGTTTCTCTAATTATGTTTTGTACATATGCAGATATTTCAGTTTTCTTCCATTGAAGCCCATGCACATACTATTTATTAAATGGGGCTTGGGTAATTTGTGTGGCCAAGATGATGCTTTTTCCTTTTATGCACTGAACATTTCAGCTGGATATGTGCGTTATAGATAAAAAAAAATAATGATCATACATTGACAATCTCTTTTAATAAGTTTAACTTGCATTTAAGTTTAATAAGTTTAACTTACAAACTTTGTTTACGTGTTAAAATTGTTCATGACATCATGAAATCAACGTGATATAAGAAATTTCTTATGCAAATCCAGACACATGATGCCAAAACCAAGATCAACACTTTTCTCTTGAGGTTTCACGTTTGTATACTTTTTACATGTATATATTTTTGTAATGAAACACTATTGCGGCCTGTCTTGAGTACATTTTACAGTTATTTCATCTGTGATCAAAATAAATGTTTCTGTTTTATACTAGTTTTTTATTGGAAAAACATAAATAAATTGATAAAGATATTTCCTTCGTACCGATAGGCCTTATGACAGAACATTTGATACTGAAACGCGTTTTGGGCTGTATTGTACTCGGGCGGCTTCCGTAGCCACATTGGTTAGCGCAACCCTTAACACTTAAGATAAAAGTTGACAACTGTTTTAAGACATTGTTTGGCAATATCAAACGCTGTTAAATCCAGACAATGTAGGTATATTTTTTTCGCTTTAATGCTTATCTTATTCTGCCTAATTTGTCGCTTTAAGCTGTAATTAGCCAGCGGTTGTTGTTTAGCATGTTGCTAAGGTGCTACATGCACTTGTAAAGATACCTTAACTCGTGCATTAGTGATTTGTTTTCGTAACAAATTTTTGATTATTTATATTATGTATTATTTATAAAAGCATGATAAATACTGAGAACGATTAGCTTCGGTCTTGGAAGTAAAGGCGATCGGAGGCTTAATTGTTGTCCAGTTTTGTCTCAAACATGTTTCCGGAGTTGAACAGTATTCTCAGTTCCAGCCCGGAGAGTTTCAGATCGGTAACTATTATAATTCAATATATTTTAATAAGATACTCTCTTAACTAAATGTCACACTGTTTAGGTGAGATTATGCATTCAGTATAACGGGTGTTTTCTGTTTTACAGAGTGATTTTATCTTGCTGTCTGACAGACGAGCTGATGCTTCATTTCTCATTCATCACTATCTGTCTTTTTACCTACGTGGTAAGTGCCCTACATAGTGTGGGAGTTTTGTTTGGATATATGTAAAGGTCTGACATTTTAATGCATAAGTTAAAACTTTGATTTATTTAAGTTGTATAATAATATAATGTTTTCAGCTGGTTGTAAGGTCTGCTTTCTGGGTCTTGTGCAGTCCTTTGGTCACTACAGTGCTGTCGGTCAGAGGCTGGTATGTCCCGTTAAATGCACTTTTATTTATGTTTTTTGTTAACATGCTTTTTTCACATTTCAAGATATAAATAATGCATACATCACAATTGGTTAACGTGTTAAAACAAACGTGTATTTATTATAAACATATTTATAACCTTGACCAAGATTAAAAATGCTGTAACATTATTGCAGATTGTTAGTTCATGAAACCTAATGCGTAATGTTAACAGGAAGTGTTGGTGTGTGATTCGGTTGTCATAATGTTTCGTTTGTCACCCTGTTGTCCAGGGTGTGAGTTTGGCCCAGGCCAGGGAGAAGGGCCAGCTAGTCTTTCTTGAGGGATTAAAGGACTCTGTTGGAGTTATATTACAAGAGGACGCCAGTCAAAGAACACAGCCTTTGAGTTATCTCAGGCACGCGTAGCACATTCTCTCTCTCCTATAATGATTAATTAAATATCTAAGGAAAAGATCCGTCATGACAATTTGTTTTGTTATCCAGGTCCCCAAGCGGTGGACTGGAATGTCTTTTCAGATTTGTGGAAAGTTCTGTGCGTCAGAGTGGAGATCCTAAGGATGGTGAAACCTGGGGTCCGCCAGTATTACTCATAGATGATATAAGTGTACTGCTTAGTTTAGGTGTCAGCGCTGGAGCAATACTGGACTTAATTCTGTACTGCCAAGCCACCATCTGTTCTGAGTTACAGGTGAGTCAGAATGTTTTTGAGTGTCTGTTTTTGGATCAGTGGTTATGTGAACAAAAGGTCCTGCGGGCTGGCAAAAGATCCTGCAGGCTTGCAGAAGATTACTGTTTTAAGCTAATAATTTAAAAATAAGTGGATATTTGTTAATACTGCATCATTTTGGTTTTACAGCCTTGTCAGGCACCAAATGAGACTGTTTTCTTTTGTTTTTATTCTGTATTAGGATTTACTGTTCTGTATTTACTGTAACTGTAAGTCTGTTAATGTCCAGGGAAATATGGTCATTCTGGTGAGATGTGAGGAGGAGGAGGAGGATGTCGATGAAGGTTCAAATCTGCTTCAGAGGGGACTGCTTCATCAGTGCAGTTTGGCACTACATGTGGAGGGGCTGCCCACGGGCTACTGCAGAGACATACATGGGCAGGTGGGCTATCATGTCAAAATCTGTCATGCTCTTTAATAAATGACTCTTTAATAAATAATGTTTTTCAGATGGAGGTTTGGTGGAGACGGAGAGAAGATGCAACGTACAACCAAAGAAAAGTTTTTCATTTTAAAGTCCATGATAAAGGAGCTTCGTTTTTCTCTCGAGGGACTTCTAGTGCTGTTCTCTAACAGTTTACAAATAAATATGCTCACTTGTAATCTCTTACTGAATCATGATTTAGTTTGTTTTATAAAAATACATATGTAAAGCACGATCATACGTTGTTTTCATTACTTGTTGAGTTTAAGTATTGAAAACGATGCTTTTATCTGGAGCTGGTAACATAGGCCAGCTCTTGTCACAACTGTTTCATGTTAGTTTGACCTTTGTTTTAAATTTTAATGTCTCCAATAATCCTCTGCCGTAGATTATGGATGTGTCACTTTTTAAACATAGTGTGCCATGTCTGGTAAACATTACTCTGGATATAAACATTACTTTTGGATCATTTTCTCATCTTGATTTACTAATGTGTACATTCAGATGAACAAATTTTAAAAACGTGTTGTCTTGGGGGTTTGTAAACAACATTTTTGTCCTGGAGAAAAGGGGCAATCAAGGACTGAATGGCTCAAAGAACACATCATAATTATGCTCCATATACAAACAACCAGAATAAACAACAGCATTTGCCTGGGCATTTGCAATTCATCTAGTGCCTTAAACAAAGTGTGATTTGGAAGAACACCATTGTGTGTTTATGTTAAAGTATGTGTTCATAATGCAACCTTCTGTGAACACAATGAGGAGCTATTCTTTGGTTAACACACCTAAAAATCACCACAAAGGAAGGCTTTATTAAAAGCAGGGCTGTAGTGAGGGAGGTAACATCTTTACACTGCAGTGCTGGGTATATGAGGGCACTCTTATAACTGAGCGATAAATAATTCCATTAAACACAATATGAAGTCCCATCATAAGATTCTGTACAGGATAAGCGCTGTAAGAAACCGATGCATTTATCAGTGCATCAACTTTAAGCGATAGAAACATCCATAGGAATAAGTAAATATAGGGATAGTTCACTGAAACATAAAAATGTTGATATACTCAGTACTATATACTATAGTACTGAGTACTATATACTATAGTACTGAGTACTATATACTATAGTACTGAGTACTATATACTATAGTACTGAGTATATGATATACTATATGATATACTCAGATATACTTAATATACCCTCAGGCCAGCCAGGATGTAGGTGACATTTTTTCTACAGCAGAAAAGTAAAGACGGTTTATGTTTTATGCACGTCCTCACCTGCCTTCTCTTTGAAAGGTCATAAAGCAGATACAGGCGATACAAAAGTAATCCTCATTGAGTTGCATTTTATTACTTTGTTTGCCAAATGTGATTCAAACGGCTGTTATGTAATACAATTGCTCATCTCCCTCCCTTTGGAGTAGGGCACATGGAGTTATAATGTTGTCAATAAATGCTGTTAAAATGTTGATCAGTTTTCTTGCACAAAACACTCGGTTTACTTAATAAGGCCTCAACATACTGCCAGGAGCCGTACCGTTTGTGTGGCCTGTGGCTGCTTTATGGACTTTCAAAGTGGTGGCAGCCACAAACTTGCATTTAATATATTACCAGAGTCCCCGATTTCAGCTAAAAATCACCTTCACTGTACCTTTACTGCTGAGGATAAAATGTCACACACCTTGAATGGGCTGAGGGTGGATAAATAAATGGTTAATAGTGGGCGACCTCTCTCTTTAAAGGCAGTCCCCTAAGTTGCCACAAGAGGGCGCTGTTGTGCGTGTGTCGATCGCAACAGAGCAGGTTTATTCATTTTTTGTCATTTTTGTTGTTGCGCCATCGCTTCTACACGATTTCCTCCGTTTGCATTGAGTGCAAACAGTCACATAACACGCAAACTGCTAATGCAATCCAACAAGCACGAATAAGTTGCTTTGCAACGTCGGTCTTTACGCGTTATTAGCACCTTTAAAGGTGATGCACCGTATTGTTGTTTCAGAAACGTGTTAGTAGAGCAAAACGTAAACAAGGTCACGTGATTACAGCGACCGCCTACTTGAGACTGAAACCCGGGTGCATATAAAAAGCACACCGAGATACGTTTCCTGTAAGTCTTGTTAGAAACAGATCCGTGCATACTTGCCATGGGAAGTTTCTATCTTTCCAGAGCTCCGTGCATTCCCCGGCAGGTCTTCTCCGGCCTGCCCGGGATGCTGCAGCGACGGTACGGCCTGGAGGTGTCGGCGCGGCCGCTGCGGACTGAAGGCTTCATAGACGGGCGCTGGGTGACCGCCGCGTCCGCGTTCCCCGTGTTAGATCCGGCCACAGGAGAAGAGATCGCCACGGTGTCGGACTGCGGTACAAAAGAAGCCCAAGACGCGGTCAATGCGGCTTATAAAGCCTTTCACCTGTGGAGGAATCACACAGCTAAGGTGAGTTAAAGGCAGGGAGGGCGATTCTTGCCCCAAACATGTTTTTGGTCATGCTGGTTGAATGTCTCTGATAGAAATCACTAAGTGAATTGGTCTAAATATGTTTACATCCTAGTGTGACCGTAAAACGTTCGTCCAATCGTTGCATTCGGACCGAATGCAATGATTGGATGTTCCGGTTGCCTGTCAAACTGTGTATTTGCAACGCACACCTTGCATCACGCGTATCTGTTTCTGGTTTTGCAGGAAAGAAGCGTTTTATTGCGGAAGTGGTTTGATCTGATCACACGGCACAAGGAAGATCTTGCCAAGCTGATCACGGCGGAATGTGTACGTATATATACATGTATACCGGAGATGACAATTTTCATGGATTCCAGTTATAATAAAAAAGTTTTATGAGTTTAGGCATTGTTGCACAGAATTTGTTGTTTTGTAAAGTAAATCAAATCGATTTATTGGTAAAACATTTCTATTGACCTTTTCTTAGAGGGGTACACCGCAAATTGAATTCGGATGTAGTTCATTTACTACTTAATTTGTCCAAAATTTAGGTTTAACTTTAGATTTAGATTAAGAAAGATTCACAGAAGTTTGTTTTTTTGTAGGGGAAGCCTATGAAGGAGTCTCTTGGAGAGATTGCATACTCGGCCGCCTTTCTAGAGTGGTTTTCTGAGGAGGCAAGACGTGTGTATGGGGACATTGTCACACCACAAGCCAAGGACCGCAAGATCCTAATTCTCAAACAGCCAGTGGGAGTGGCTTCTATCATTACACCGGTGAGAGCTCCACCTTCATTCTGATGATGTCATTAAGCTGCATGGCATCATTCAGCAGTGATAACTGCAGATCAATGGACTTAAAGTAAGTTCACAAATATTTTCCTCCTCACAGTGGAATTTCCCCAGTGCCATGATAACCAGGAAGGTGGGCGCAGCTCTGGCGGTGGGCTGCACTGTAGTGGTGAAACCGGCTGAGGACACACCTCTCTCTGCACTAGCCCTGGCTGAGGTCTGCCTCTCTGTTTCCATAACACTCTGTTTAAATTCTTTATCATGTGCGGCCTTTCAAAATGATTTTCATCAAGCCACAAAAGCTGTAGCGTGTTCTGCCCGAGGTTGTGCACCGATTTAATTGAGAACATCAAAATTGCTGATCTGTTCCAAAAAATATGCAAAATTGTAATTTCAATTTAAGAAAAAAAGAATGAAAATTAAATGGAAATTAAAATGAACACATGGAATTAATTAACAGTCTGTAACTTAGCTGTAGTTTTCAAGTGTAGATTTTAAAATTATGTGTTAATTCAGTTAAATCATGCAGTTAAATTCATAATAAACTAAAAAAATAGCCAGTTCCTAGTTTCTGAATTTTGCCCAAGCCAATTGTTAAGACTGTTCTCAATTTATATTTCACCACTGCAAGGTAAATATAAACGAGTGCTTAAATCTTTCGTTTCCATCTAGCTTTCAGTTCAGGCTGGCATTCCTCCAGGGGTGATGAACGTCGTGCCCTGCTCCAGAGAAAAGACCCCAGCTGTGGGAGAGCTGCTCTGCACGGACCCTCTGGTGGCCAAAATCTCTTTCACCGGCTCCACAGCCACAGGCAAGGTAAAAACATCCACATCAGTGTTTTGTGTAACATGTTCTCTTACTTTACTGAATGTTGGACAATGTTTTACATACAATAAAAGTCAAAAGGGACTGAGGGTTTTTTTTATTTTCACATGAACTGTCCTTTAAGTACAACTTTTCAATTGTTTTGCAGATACTCCTTAAACATGCCGCAGGAACTGTCAAACGGGTGTCCATGGAGCTGGGAGGTCATGCCCCCTTCATTGTATTCGACAGCGCTGATGTAGACAAAGCTGTTGCAGGGGCGATGGCTTCCAAATTCAGGAACTCAGGCCAGGTGAGTGTGATTTCAAATCAATATAACCAACACTACGGATGTTGGTTTTGCTGTGATAACAAAAAATGTCACCGAATGTTTAAGAATTTTTAAGTTTTTAAAGTTGAGGTCAGACAGACATTTGCCCGCAAAACCGGACCTGACAACTCAAATTATAAATTATTGTAAACTTACCGTTGCGAATCAGGTTAAAGTAAGGAGGGCGTTTTTAACACTGATCTGATACGTACTTGCTCAGTAACTGGTTTTTGTTCATTTTTAACCAAAAAAAGATATATCCCTGCATGTGGATATGTTTTATCCAATATTACTTATTTCAATAAATAAAGATATACAGTACTGTGCAAAAGTCTTAGGCACATTAGTAAGCCTAAGACTTTTGCACAGTAAAGTATATATGGTGATATACACTGAAGTGATGGTTCTAACTGTATTTTGTGCTCATCTCTACTGCAGACCTGCGTTTGTTCAAACCGCTTTCTGGTGCAGAGTGGGATCCACGATGCCTTCGTGGAGAAGCTGGGAAGGGTCATGGATGCAGAGCTTAAAGTTGGCCACGGCTCTGAGCCCACCACCACACAGGGGCCTCTCATTAACAGCCGTGCAGCAGAGAAGGTTTCTTTAAGGATGCACATAGACAGAGATCTCGAATTGAACGACTGTTTAAATACGTCTGGAGTTGAATGGTTGCTGATCAGCTTTGGTTTGTTGTAGGTGGAGAGCCAGATTGCAGATGCTGTGACTCGGGGAGCCATCATAGTCAGAGGAGGGAAGAGACTGCAGGGTTCCTTTATGCAGCCCACACTGCTGTCCAGCGTCACCACTGACATGCTCTGCATGCGGGAGGAGACCTTCGGACCTCTTGTTCCTGTCATTAAGTGAGTGTTTGTTTATAATAGGGTTTCACATTGATGTGTGATCTTTAAGGCACTTTAAGGAACTCCAAATTAGAAATTTGTGAACAAAAAATATGTTAAATTGGTTGTACTTCACCAAGGTTTATTAAACTAACCTGTAGTGTATGGCAGATGATTACTGAAGGGAATGGTTGAGCTCTCCACCAGCTGACTGTCTTATCTTCTCCAGGTTCAACACCGAACAGGAGGCACTTGATATTGCTAATGCTTCACAAGTTGGTTTAGCAGGTGTGTCCATTTGTGCAAATTAATCATGTAGTCAGAATAGGGAACATTCTCAGAACATTGGCTAAACGTTCTCTCAAAGTTATCAAAATCATTCTGCAGTAACATTAGTAGAACTTTTTAAACATTATATTAATATAAACATTTTATTCTTAAGTTGTTAGTGGAACGTTTTAAAAGTATTGCAGAATTAATAAAAGTTTGAGTAACTTTCTTATAACCAAGCAATAACGTTTATATAACGTCTAAAAAACTGTACATTTTCAATGTAAATGTTGAACTTCACATTTTTCATGTTTTTGTTACTGTGTTCTTACAACCTAAAATTGTTAGCTGGGTAGCCGGAAATGACTGGATTATTAGTAATGGGTGTTTTTTTTATCTGTAAGAAAAGCATGTGAAATAAACAACATATCGGCTAGTTAATCATTTGACCACAATGTGAATTATGCAATCATGAGCTCTTTATCTGGATGGTCAAATAGAGGACTGTAAATCGGGCAAAAGAAAAGCTACATACCATCTTCTATATAAGGAAGCAGCTTTCAGCTGTGTGTTCCACAGTTATACCATATTCACGTCTGTTCCATTTCAACAGGTTACTTTTACTCTCGAGACATCGGTCAGATCTGGAGAGTGGCTGAGCAGATGGAGGTGGGCATGGTCGGGGTCAACGAAGGTTTGCTCTCTGCCCCAGAAGCTCCTTTTGGTGGGATAAAACAGTCTGGCCTGGGAAGAGAAGGTTCCAAATATGGCATTGATGAGTACCTGGACGTGAAGTACATTTGTTTTGGGGGACTTGCTTCTTGAGTAATCCAGACAACAGTTATCACCAGTTAAAACCAGTTATCACCTGTGAACCAATTTTTTTTGTCAGTACCTGAGTGTTCTCTGCTAATCAGATGGATAACTGAGAAATAAATTTAAAAAACAGAATTATTTTAATATAGGGATATTTATAAGGGTATAATTTACCCTTCTTGAGATGTCAATAAGATTGATCTAACTAATGCATAAGGCAATATACAATAAAACGGACATAAAAACAGACTTATGATTAAGGATGCATTAGTAGAATGCTGTGGGTGGACCCAGTGAGAAATCAATGCACAGGAACTGGTGTTTTCATCAGTAAATCAACTAACACAGTGTCAGCTAGAGGAATGGGGCTAATTTGTGCTGATGACTTTCATTCTGTAAGATTAAGCTGTTTTATGGCAATACATTCAGTTACATGATTATTCCTGATGTGCTAATGTATTCCTAAAAATGTTTATCTTGATTTAATGTTGTTTAGTACTCTATTTTTGTATTTCTAGAATAATACTATTAGACATGAATCAGTGACTATAATAGGAGGTATTTTGAGTTATAACTAGCAGTTTAAAATGTCTTAAACATGTAATTTGTGGTCAAATGTTGTTCCAAGTGCCAATGTGATTTTTTTTTTTTTATTGTACCCATCCTTAGTTTGAATGTTTATATAGTTTTATTGTTAAAATATTAATTCTCTATTCATTTAATTGTATTGTGTGCCATTAAATGTGTAAATGTCTAAAGTTCTTCGATTAACGCATATTTAAAGTATTTTTAATGATTTTTTTTAAAATTACATTTAGCAGATAACGTTTCAGATTTAAATAGAAATGTACACAGAATGTCTTAAAGACATACTAGTATAAGAGCATAATAGTGCGAAAAAACTTGGTTTCTCAACAGAGAAATGTTTGTGACACACTGCCAATACAAACACTGAACTCTTGTTGTAATGCAGTCTCTGTATGGGGCCACATGATTTAACTTTTAATGCATGTTTACATTTAAAACTTGACAAATTATCTCCTTTTTGAGATATGACAACATCTGCTTACTGTATGTTTGCTTTGAAACAGGTTTTACACCTAGTACAAATTGTTTCTATTGCATTATTAGCTTAAGCAAACAATTTAGGCTGTAAACTCAGAACACGAAACCTCTAAAATGTAGCAGATTTAAAAGTCATCTTTAACAATACCAACAAATCAAGACAAAAGAATCACGCGCATAACATAGATTTAGAAAACAAGTATAAATAAAATTTTTGCATAAAGAAAATGGCATGGCTTTTTTTGACACTTTCTATGTGTTATTACTTATTTGCAACTTCTCCCCAAAGTGTATGTTTGAAGCAAAATATCAATTAAAAATCCAAACATATGCTTACTGCTTGCACTGCATCACTGAACACACAAGCATTATTAAGCGCATATTAAGATACATCGCAATTTTAATGCACAACTCTATGCAAACTGAATATGTCATTTGCACATTGCCAAAATGCAATTCAAATGCCATTACAATGCCATTTGCAAGTCAAAATGCATCATTCAGCAAACCGGTAATAATTCATAAGACCAACTGTATTCAGTAGTCGGTCGGTTTTTGTAAACTCAGGTGGTTGTGTAATATTCCACTCTGTCCTTGAAACTTTAAGATCCAAGTCCACCAAGAAAAAGTTCTCTCAGCCCTCCACGGGACAGAGACTGAGGGGGTCTCCGTTCCGGGTCACTCCGTTGGCTCGGTTACGAGCTCTGTCGGTTCTTGCGTAGTTAAAAATGTTTTCCTGTTCGCTGTCCAATTCGGATTCTGACATCATCAAGCTGGAGTTGTGCTCAGTGCTCCTGTGTTTGATGTCTAAAGATGACAAATGCACAACTGTGAATGCAGTACCCAGCATTGTAAATGTAGGGCGTAGTGCTGCAGTTACATTTGCATTTAGTTGTTACATACAATTGAGGAACATTGCAAGTCATTTTCAAGTCATCTTTTACTCTACACTTTTAAATTATTTAAACTACTGATGTCATTTATATAAAAGTTTAAAATATTTAATAACAATACAGCAAAAGTCTTTGTTTTATGGTTATGCATGAGTCAATTGTTTGCACAAAATTAAAAAAAACATCCCATAATGTAATTTTTCACCCCACAAAAAGGTTAACCATGGCTCCCTGAGTAATGCATACACAAAGTACAAAAATATATGCTATGATCCACCTCTGAAACGAGTGGCAGGGTCCCACATACAGAGCGGGCCTTTTTTCAGGGACATCACATTATATTTTTGTTATTAAATATCCCTGAAAAACACCTCCAAGGAGTTACTCTGCTAAGAGTGTCTGTCTTTATTGCTCACACAATCAGCACACACCCACATGGGGTCTTTAATAAACGGCTGGTGAGAAATCAGGTTGGAAACTTACTATACTTGGGCTGGAGCTCCATTCTCTCCTGCTCATCCATGTTGTCCAGTATTGTGTACTTGGTTTTCTTTCTCACCTTTGTGCGTCTCCCTCTGAAAACAGCAAAACAATTTGTGAGTACTGACCCTCACACCATATTAAATAAACTGACAACACCTTAGTATTGAATTTACTGTCTACTCAATCGCAGGAAAGAAATGAAATAAAAAAAGGCTCTTCATGACAATCACCAATGAGATATAATTTTTTACTCCTAGACGCCAGTAACATTTACTGGAGACATGTAAGACTTTTACAAAAGTGTAAATCTGTGCTCATATTTGTCAAGATTTATTCTGAACTCAATTTGATTTGTGAACTCAAATATTTCTCAGCAAATCCTTTCAAAACCAAATGCCATAAGCGGAGTTATCCACATGAATTTATAGCTCTACACATAACAGCTGATAACAAAACACATTAAACCTCCTCAGATATTCATCACCTTTTACAGCAGTAGATGCAAACCCAGCTGATAGACAAGAGGAAAATAACTGTCACCAAACAAGAGATTGTGACATACAACACGCTCCAATCTGCAGGCAAGACAGGAAAAGCACTGTCACTCAAGACAGCAGAATAGTTTAGCAATTCACAATTACATTTTCATGACAGTCCATCAGAAACATCCTTAGAAAATTTAGCCATGCAAAGAGCAAAAATAAGACTACATACTCTTTTATTCAATTTCCATGATTTGCCATCACTCATTACTAAATTTGTTTTTATGAGCATAAAACAGATGGAGACAAACGTACCGCAGTTGCTCTCGCCGTCGTCAAGGAAATGGCGGATGGGATTCTCCATCCAGAGAGGGTCACAGGAACAGCTTTTTGTAACAGGGTCACACTGGCCACGCCCAGAACAGAGCAGCAAGCACACTGCATGGATTCACCATCACAGAAAAAGACGTAAATAGAGGATGTGTGTGTTAAACTTTCTTCAAGCGTTCACAAAGAATGATGTCTGTGTTTGGATAACAGAGCTGCATGATACTGCAGGAAAATGCAATAAGTTGCTTAATAATGTGATATGCAATATGCAATATGCTTTAAATTTATAACATTTATTTAAAATTGTTTTAAATGTATTTAAAGCTGCAACCCATCACTTTTTGGGTTAAAAATGAACAACCTGTTTCACAATGGTAAGTTTATAATAATGATTCTGAATTTAAGCTGTCAGGTCAGATTTTCTCAGGAAATGTCAGTTTGGCTTCGTTTAACTTCAACATATGTAATTAAAAGTATGTAAAGTAACCTGCAATTTTATGTTTCAAACAGAGATGGTGATAGAGAAATGAAAGTTAGGGATTGCAACTTTAAAAATGGAACATTATATAACATACATGTTTCACATTCTTTCTGGGAACAGAAAGCATCACTACAACTTCTTATGGCTCTTTGCCATAAGACCTAAAATTGGCTATACGTAACTTTATAAAGTATTAAAATCATTCAGTTATTGCAAACCATTAAGACACACATTGCGATATGCATTTTGATCTTTTGGATATATCGTGTAGCCCTACTGGAAATGGTCACTTACTGACTGTGTCCACTCGCAGGACTTTAAAGAGCAAGAAGTCAGTTTTCTCGTGTAACAGCTGGTTCCTCAATAGCCGGGCGAGTTTAGGGCCCGGGATGGTTCCATCAGGACCCTGCACTGAGAACCTAAATACTGTGCTAAACACAAGTAAACATGCACACAATTCTGATAAAATAAGAAGTCAGCTTAATCTGAACAAATGAAGAGTTCATGAAGAGTTAAAATATGTCCATACTAAAAATGCCAAACCTAAGAGTTAGTGTTTGGGTTAGTGTATAGTAATTACAATTAGTTTACAACAGGTGAAAGGGAAGTCCCTATTTAGACAGTCCCGTTAGCATGCGTGTAATACCTGATGTCTGACTGGCCATGCAGGCCCTTCAGTGCTATGTCTGAATCCAGGACATGCAGCAGGGCAGCCAGCTGTCTCACCACTGTGTCCTTCTGCTGCTGACTGACCTGAGCCACACCCACCTGCAGCTCAAGCTCCACCTCCTCTCGCTCACGTGGATCTGCACACAAGTGTTAATGGCATCAAACAAGTATCGCACTCTCCGATGCAACTTATAGTCCTATTTACTAACAGATGGGACTCTTAAATTGTCTTATATTCTTAGCAGTTGCTAAATAAATGGTGAAATGTGTCTGGCCTCCTAGAATAAACTAGACGATTAGCATCTTACCGGGACGCACTTCTACGGTAGCTGTGGCCGTGCTTAACCGTCCCTGGGTATCCGTGACCCGGAGCTGGAACAGGTACGTTCCCTCCACCAGGTTGGTCAGGTAAAGAAAATCCTCATGATCGGAACCGTATAAAACATCCTATTCAAAAAGAGAGATATCATCATGTAAAACACAGAGCGAATGACAGGAATAATAACAGAAATTCGATCAACTGCCTCACCCCTGCAGCGGGACTCTGTTCGTCTCGAACCCAAAGAAAAGACACATTAGCTGATCCGCTGTTGGACGCGGAGCCCCTGAGCACCAGCGAGTTGTTGGGTAACGTCAGTGTGTGGCTGCCGCTGGCATGAGCAACCAAAGGCAGGATTTTGGCTGTTAATTTAACAAGACACAGAGCAATTACTCAAGTGATTAACAAAATCCAGGAATATATAGTACATAGTACATTTATGTATATATAAACATAGACAGAAGAGACAACGTTATGTACATGGGATAAATGTACAATAGCAATTTTGGGGGCCCAAAATTCTAAATGTACATGCTTCCATGCAATAAATAGTCTTTTTCATTACTAACATTATTATGAATTGTTCATAATATTATGATATTATGAACAATTTAAATGAAAAATCTTAAATACCAGTACTAGCAGAATTCGTTTGGTAATCCCTCATTGACTGTGATCATAGCCATTGTCGTCTCAGATGTTTGGATCCCATTGTAAACAAGGTGTTGTTCTAACAGGCGTGATTCACCTTCTTTAATGGTGATGGTCTGCACTGTGCTGTCTGTTGCTTCCTGCTCATCCTTCACCGTCAGCTTGAACCTGTAACTCCCAACTCTTATGCCCGTCACTATAGCAACTGTTTTGTTGGCATCCTTCATCTTTGCTCCTGGAGGCCCACTTCACCGTTATATATAAGGAGAATGATATTGGCACATCAATAAGCTTCGCATCCTTCATTATAACAATACCGAAGTAAATATGGCTCTAGGATAGTCTCATGCATACTGCACAAAGAAATACCAAGAGCTGGCTGAAAACACCAGCTACAGTCTGATTGGTTGATATTAACAATATCTACAATCTACCTATACTGTTGGCCAATTTCTCAGCACGTAAAGGGAGAGGAATAAATCAGATTCTACGTATCCACCTTATTATTGACGTAAGAGCATGCGCCACCATTTTTGAACACTGACTTCCTGTGTTATCTGTGTTTTGAGATATTTTAGCTGTCTCGTTATGCTGCTTGATATCGCAAACTGGTATTTTTTACCATATTATTTTAACGCATTGACCTAATTATAAACACCCTGGTGTGTAGCGCGCTGTTTTACCGTTTACTGCACAAAGTCTCGCACGTTGACAAAAAATAGCTTACTTTCACGTTGCAAAATAAGGTGGATATGAAAAACAATAACAGACTCTTGAAACATCCATGTTATGAACCTGAGCAGGTCCCATTGGTAGCTGCTGATGGCCTGATCGTCAGTGCTGCCGCTTCCATTCAAGGTGATGCTGGTAACGGGGAGAAAGAACTGCAGGTCTGGTCCTGTTATAGCCACTGGTGCTCTGTTTGCTACCACACAACAATAATGCATATACATTATACTGCATGCATTGTTTTTTTTCAAACACATCCTTATTAAATGGAATATGTATGGGTATATGAAAACAGTATGTTACAGTACAGTATGTTACAGTATGTTACCAGGTAGCACAGTGACTGAGATGGTGTCTGAGTCCTGTTGACCTCTGGAGTCAGTGACCGTCAGCTGAAATGTGTACTGACCCTCCTGAAGATCAGAGAGCCGCAGGAAAGGTGATCTCACACCCTGAGAACATACGAACAACATCAGCTCAACATTAACTTAAAGCTGAAATCTGATTTTTGTTCATTTTTAACACAGTTTGAATTGCAGCTTTAACATCAACTATCAGCTACAGCTGTCTACATACTACTGATTCCAGAGTCCACTGAAACCTGCATACTGCATACTTTTGTTTCCTGCTCTAGTCTCCTGCTTTTAAGATTTTACAGAGCCCAATAATCTGGCATGTGTCATTTAAAAGGAGTTTAAAAGGAAATCTCAACAATGTCTCAAACATAGAGAGCTGCGCTCAGATTTGCAATCAAATCAAGAGAATTCTCAACTCATACATTTTGTAAGTTCAAAATACCTGAGTTGTGCTAACCAACTACCTTTTATAGCTCATTTTATATATTAATAGCTGATAGTTTCCTTTTTCCCTTTTTTTTGCTCTTAAGGAATTTAAGGACAAAAGCATCTGACTTTGATACCAAAAGTTGACTTAAAGTTGACTTAAAGTTGATACTTACAGTAACTAAACCCTTACTGTAATAAGTCTTCTGAGCTATGAAGAAAGTCAGATGGCTTGGGTGATATAACTACCTGCATGGTAACCTCTCGGTTCAGGCTGCTGGGATGTAGAGTCCAGAAGAAGCTTGTGATGTCATTGTCATCCGTGCTCTGGTTGCCCCACAAGGTGAGGTGGTTAAGAGGCAGCGTAATGACCTGGTCTGGCCCTGCTCTGGCCTGAGGGGGTTCATCCTGTGGACTGCGGACCCTTATAGTGGCAGTGCTGGAGTCAGTCAGCCCATCTGAATCACACACTGTCAACCTATGTAATATAGGACAAGCAAAACTCAGCACAGCAGACCTGAAGTTAATGAGGTCAAATCAAATTAGAAAAGCCCCAGAGGAACCGCCCACCAAAGCCACACAACAGTTTCTGATATAGCACAATGTAGAAACATGAAGTGATCTAACATCAGTATATCAGTATTTAGAAAGTGTAAACAGTGATTTCTATGTCAAACTCATGCAAAACCAGTCTATAGATACAGAAATTTAAAGAGATTTGGAATAAAGCATGCTGGATCTATATTTCATCACATATGGAAATCTGTATTATTGTGTATGTGCTCTATATAGGGTTAAAGACAAGAGCTAAGCCCGTACTTGAATGTGTATTCTCCTGGTAAAAGGTTCTGTAGCTGAAGTACAGGTGTGTCGACAGGGCCCTCAGGTTTCCAAACAGGGCCATCCATCTTCTCCCACAGGTAACTGACTATTCCGGCATCATCCGAGCTCTCTGGAAAGCATCAGGTAAGATTAGCTGTCAAAATATGTCATTTACACTCTAACATACTGGGTAAAAAAAAATCTCTCATTTTGCTTGGCAAATAATCGCCAAACCGAACTAGTTTAAAACATGTTTCACTGCTTTCTTCTATAAAATGGGACAAAATACTGATTGGGAAAGAAAGAATGTGTTTCGCCTTTAAGTACTTTATTTTTTAGCCCATTGACAAACAGTTTTCTACTGTTTAAAGCATATATAAAGAGTAAATAGTACGAAATAGTAAGAAAGAAAATTTTCACCATATACAAATGAGTCTTTGTGAGTGAGATTTGTGTTTCATATATTTGAATGTAAAGCAGTTTTAAAGACCAAAGAGAGAGAGAGAACAATAGTGAGAAGCTGCTACATACGGCTGCCGTTGATGATCAAAACAGAGCCAGTTTGGAGAGCCACATCTTGGCTCTTGGGCAGAGTGACGGCCTTTGGAGGCATGTTTACATTCACAGCTGTAGAAAAATAAGGAAAAAATAGACAGACAGACAGACAGACAGACAGACAGATAGATAGATATGGGGCACATTTATAAAGTCAAATGACCAGATATGTAATTATGATTCTAGCAGGAAAAGAATTGAGAATACTGTGAGTTTTGTAAATGCACACCTGCAGCGTCTTCTGGTTTCACTGAAGCAGTTAATTCAACAGTGTTTTGAGGCAGCATGACTTCTATGGGTTCTCCGATGGACACAGTCAGGGTTCCCACTGACCAATGAAAATGAATCAGTAAAAGAATCAGTCAGTCACTGAAAAGAATTTTCTCTTTTGTATTTCACCAATCATGCTTACAGGACCAAAAGACAAAAGTGTGCTTTTTTATGCTGCAAACTTATAACAAATATAAAAATGTTACTGCTTGTATGTAATTTTTGCTGTACCTGGCTCTTCTGAGGCCATCTGTGATGTGGCCTCAGTGTCTGGTTGAGTGGTGAAGGAACTACTGACGGTGCTGAACTTCAGGGGATGTGTGCTGACGTCCCGCAGCATGTTGGGTTCAGTGCTGGTAGATGAAGAGTTCTGTGGATCTTCAACCTTTAATAACAACAGTAAAAAAGTTTTCACACTTTCGCTCATGTTAACACAAAGCCTGTGCACAAGTATATAACCCAGAAAAAGGTGAATGATTCTGGTGAAGATGATGTGTTTATTTTTACACAGATTTCACACAGCAGATTGAGTGAGATGGATTAAACATTTGGCCAGAGTGTGAGAACATTTAAGACTCCATGTGTGCGAATGACATCACATTATTAACATATAAACTCATGACATTTCAAGAAATAATGAATTGACATCTATCAACAACAGAATAGCGGGTCTCTGCCATTACTGTACATCATGCTATATTCTAAATGTCAGCATTTTCCATTAAAAAACATCTGTTGATTATTAGTGTTTGTTGGTTTTGCCAAAACGGGTTGTTTTGAGTTGTTTGTGACAGCTATTTCTGATGCACATCTATTTCTTCAAATGGTTCAGATGTGTTATCGTCAGTTCAGTCATTTTTATATTCACAAACCAATTGCAACCTTAGTATCACTAATTAGTATTACTAACATATTTTATGAGAAAATAACATTTGCAATAATACCATGTATTCTAATGCCATGTATTCTATACACGTTTCATAATTTTCCTGTTTTCTGTGTTTTTCTATGTACAGCTGCTTGGAAGCAATGCAACATTGTAGAAAATCTCTATATTAATGAACGTGCATTGAAAGTTTTAAACACCACTTACCCTTATGCTGAGTACTGTAGTTGAGAGGGGTGAAACAGTAGGTTCTGATTCAACAAGGGACAACTTGCTTTCATTTCTCAATTCAGGTGAGCGACTTGCAAGAGGATCCTGCAGTGTTGTCACTCTTTCCCCAGCTCTTTCTGTCTCTGATTGGTTAAATTCTTCCTTTCCTTGGACAAGTGGCCATTCGTATAGCCCTGGGCGCTCTTCCTGTTCAAGTGTTGCACCTTCTCGTTCTTCAACGCTATTGACTCTTTTGTCCTCTAAACTGCGAAAACTCTCAGCATACTCGGCATCAGTGTTGTCCAAATCCTGAATGCCTTCCAACAAGGTCAGATCCTTCATGGGGTCTTCTGAACCCCTGTGCCTGGGCAGCGGTTGCCAGTGGTTGGGAAAAGACTCCCCTCGCAAGGATTGTAGAACCAAGGTCTGCGGAGGCCCGCGCTGCAGGAAGGCCAGGAACGAGTCAGTCCCAGGTCTCTGCTTTGGCTGGCAGTTCTCTTTGCGCTGGCAACTTAGCACATAACAGCGGCGCTCAAAAAACCAGGCCAGGTCACAGCCCGGGAGATCACAGCAGGCTCCTGCACACTGGGCCAGAGACGACACCTCTGGAACGCGCAAGATACTGCTGCTCCTCAGCTCTGGTGACACCACACTCTCAGAGTAGGTTGCGGCCTGCCAGCATTGTCCCAATGCTACATCATTAACAGATGCACAACACATTACTGGCAGTGTCATTATAGATCCAGTGCACTAATACAAGACCAAGACAATATTACACAAGCAATTAAAGCTCATTAATTTAAGATGAGATTGATGAAGCCCCTTCCCAGTGAGCAATTTTAGGTTGTAAGAACGTTTCGGTAACATTTTCATTGGGTAACGTCTAGTTCTTTAGACATTATTAACAGTATTGCCCGTTTATAAAACATTATTTAAACAGTTTTTTCACTTCGCGAGAACATTAGCCAACATTCTAAGAATATTCCCTGTTTTGGGATCCCGAATGTAAGTGTGGACGTGAGAAGCACAGCAGAGAAGTATCCTCACCTCTGATCCAAAAAAGCGACACGAGTGAGAAAATTGGTGTTAAGTTCATGATGCCTCTTCACAGTGTTGCGTTGTGAGAATCATCACCTCTTCAAACTGTCTGTGGGGTTAAAGACAGGCGAACAAGACACGGGCTATGGGTTTGAGAACAAAAAGACAGGTCAGCATCTCTTTCTGAAACATCAACCAATTCATTCAAACGCAGGCAGGCCCTTTACTGATGTCTTGATGTGAATACCTTATAACAACCACATGTTATTCAACAACCTCCTCTAATACATCCTCTAATTGCTATACAGAAAATAACATCATTTAACTACCTCCGTCTTGACCAAGTTAACAGAGCATCCAAGTAACCAGGAGGGTGACTTTTTAGACCATAAATGATATGTTAGTGGTCCCCTGTTGTGTATCATCCCATATTAGCAAAATAAAAACACAAGATAAACGTGTAAACGCTATGAAAAAGCCAACAACATGAATGTAAGGTGTTGTCAGGTGTAGCTGCGTACCAGCGGGATGAGATGCGCGTATTTACGCATCTGTAACCACGGCAACCTTCATCCTGCCTCCGTTCTGCTATCGATTAGAGACCCTGAGCTGGACACACCGCACCGACGGACCGAGTCAGACTGCTGGAGTTATGATAACATTAACGTCTGATAACGATGAAACGATGCAGGTCCGATAATACGAGCGATGCAGGTCCGATAATACCGGACTGATGTTGTGGTACACAGTTGGGATGCGGGCGGGGCTGTCGATAGACAGGGCGGAGGGAGACACGTGATCAGAGATGCCCGTGCCGTTGCATACGATCATTACAGAAATGTTTTATTAATAGCTTTATTATAGTCTGTTGTTTATGCATTATGATGTAGTCATTTTGTTTTATTAAACAAGCATAAAATTTTTATTGGTTTTTATTGTAATTTGAAATATTTGGTAGCATATATTAATAATAATAATAATAGGTGTCCGTCACTGTTATGGTTGTTTTTGATAGTGTGGGAATATCGTGGGAAGGATGGGACATTTTTTGTGCTATCTTTTTAAGAAACGCTTTTGTTTCATGACCATCGTCCGAGGTTTCAGATGCGAAATGATCAGCCGTTCTTTCTTGGTTTTGATTCTGGTCAAAAGTAATGCGACAAGCGAGTCACTTGCACACACCATTGTCGGTAACGGGGAGGTAAATAATAAATAAGCGGGGAGGTAAATAATAAACAATTTCAACTTTAAAGTCTGAAGGTTATGAGAAATAGACAGAATGAACAGGCGAAATGGAAAGACGATTAGTTCTCCAGTGGGCGGTGCTTAGAGCAAGAATCTTCTCTCTTATTGGTCAGTCGTATAAACAAGTCACACGTCATCAGCTCTTCTTCTTCATTTCATAGTTAATACGTTTTGTCAAGATCGTTGTATTTAGTTAATTTAAATTAAGGTCCGGACGTTGTCGTGTGATCGATAAAGCATTTGATCATTTTATCGCTCAGGACTGACGTGGATAACTTTCATTTTTTATGTCGTGAGCTCAGTCATGAAATCGAAAGTAAAGACTCGTATGAAGAATTCAGTCGGGCTTCTCTTGAAAAATAATTCTGTAGAAGACGAGAGATGCTGACCGTAAGTGACAAATTAATCTTAATTTTTGATTAAGAAAAAGATTAATCTTATTATATCTCGTAATGATGACATAAAAAAATACGACTTCATACATCACAGCTGTTATCCACGTCACTGTTAAGCTCTGACTTTGTTTGTTGTAAGTCTGGCTTTGTTTGTTGTAAGTCTGGCTTTGTTTCACTGTACGAAGTATCAGTAATCCGAGTTTAATCGCATCACGAGTTTGATGGCAGTGTATTAAAGTTGAATTAATCTTAAGTTAATAATAATAAAGTATATGACACGCAAAAGTGGCTGAGTAATAGATGAACTATAATTATAAAACTGAGTTGTATGAACTTGTCCACGTCAGGTTTAACTTGAATAATAATCGCTGCTGGAAAGGACCAAACCCTCACAAGTCTAAAGCAAGACAGCACGACGAACTAGTCCCAAATTCATCCTGAAATATCTTTCCCATCACAAATGGAGGATAAACCGAGGTAAGACTCCCCAAATGTAACTTATTTAAAATGTTTAAACTATTTTATTTAGTATCACCAAAATGCAATTAACAGTTACCCAAAGAAGCATTAAATAACTTCCCAGCTAACAATCGTATGTTGTAAGAACGTTTCCATTAAGTAACAAAAACTTTCTTGTCTTAAAAACGTTTTATGAAAGTTAAAAACAGTTTTTTAGATGTTGCAGTAATGTTATTGTTTGGTTATAAGAAGGCTATTAAAACATGTTGTTAATACTATAAACATGTTGTTTTAAAACGTTCCACTAACAACTTAAGAATAACATTTTGAACAATATAATAACGTTAAAAAACATTCTGCTAATGTTAATGCAAGAACATTTTTGAGAACTTTGAGAGAACATTAGCCAACGTTCTCGTACTGAATTGTGATACAGTCATACCTGCTCAGAAGAGACATCTGTGGGCAGTACTGGGAATGCTTCCTGTCTTGTGGATGTCAAAGCTGAAAAGAAAACTGGCAAGAAGAAGAAAAAGAATAAAAAGAAACAAAGTGCCGCAATCCAAAAGAAAACAGTCAGTAATTTATCTGATAGCACAGTTACAGATCAGTTATCAACCTTACAACTTACAAAGCAGATCACAAACAGACCTGCAGGATCGAAGCAGGAATCAGCTACATCAACATGCAACCAGTCGACCCAGACAGAATCTCCCCAAACCCAATCTGTCCAATCCCAGTCAACCCAAACTCTTCCAGTCCAGGGTATACACTCACCGTCAACAGAATCCAAGTCCACACAGACACTTCAGTCCAGTTTTGCCTTACACCAGGCCTACTGGGGAAAATCTTTCACAGAGGAGTCTGCTGGTGAACAGGCAACTCAGTCTGTTGTCTCCAGAAGCAACCAGTTGACCGTTATCTGCTGGAATATAGATGGCCTGGATCCAGAAAATGTTTTTGCCCGATATAAAGGCCTGCTGACACACTTGGGAAAGTGAGTGTTTCTGTTACACCGAATGAATTCTGAATGTATATGTCCTAAAATCAAACACTGATTTTTGATTTACCCTTATATCAAAGCTGCAATTCGTAGCTTATTTTGGTTAAAAAATACAAAAAAACCCAGTTATTGAACAGTATGTAAAGTAGCCTGCAATTTTATGGTTCAGAGATGCCAGCAGAGAGGCGAAATTTACGGATTGCAGCTGTATGTGTCACATTTTAAGCGCTCAGCTGTCTCTCTTATCTAGAGTAATTTAGGAAAAGACATTGAAAAGACTTATTGTTAAAAAAAAAAGCATTCATTAATAAATGAATGGCTCACTCAATTGTAGTTTTCATGCAGTCATCGTGCGGATGTGGTTCTGTTGCAGGAGATGATTCCTACGTCTTTCAGGCTTTTACAGAACGTTATGAAAGATTATGAATTTCTGCAAGGTATGTATCTACACTCTTGTGTACAAACTCATTTATTAATAAAGAACTGTAATATGAATATTAGATGTTGTGTTTCAGCCAATCAGGAGGGCTATTTTACTGCCATTTTGCTCAAAAAGGACAGAGTGCAATTCCACCACAGCAACATTGTAAAGTATCCCACCACAGATATGGGCAGGAATCTTCTAATAGCAAATGTAAGTCTTACTTTGTGAAACTTTTAAGAACATAATTTAAAACATATGAAGTGACTAAGGATTTTGCACTTAATTGCATTTTTAAAGCTGCAATCTGTAACTTGGCTCTGTACCACCATCTCTGATTAAAACCTAAAATTGCAGGTTACTTTACTTTTTATTAAATATGTCAAATACAGCCAAACTGGCATTTCCTGGGAAATCGGATCCGACATCTCAAATTATAAATCATTAATATAAACTTGCCGTTATGAATCAGGGTAAGGTAAGGAGACCATTTTGAACACTGATCCGTCATGTACTTGCTCACTAACTGATTTTGGTTCATTTAACCCCAAAAGTTATAGATTGCAGCTTGAAAGTAATCTTTACAATGATAAAGCTCATAATGTACAGTAAATGCATGCAGAAATATTCAGTTTCCTATTTTATTACCTTGTGCATGCTTGCTCAGGTGAGCTTTTTAGGCCACCCACTGTGTATTATGACATCTCACCTGGAGAGCTGCAAGGACGGCTCGCAAGAACGCCTGAACCAGCTGCGAAGAGTCTGGAAATGGATGAAAGATGCACCACAGGACCATACAGTTATATTTGGAGGAGATACCAACCTTAGGGATTGGGAGGTTGTGTGTGACGTTATACTAACATGTTTTCAAACCCATTAAATGTCCAGAACGTTCTTGTGATCTTCTCAGTCCACATCAAATCTGGTTGGTGAGTTTATGTGTTTGTTTCGACAGGTGAAAAAGCTTGGGGGGCTCCCAGATGGTATCTCTGATGTTTGGGAGATGTTGGGGCAACCAGAGGAAAGCAGATACACCTGGGACACGTCCATCAATGATAACAATGACATCGAAAATTCTATACGACTACGGTTTGACCGACTTTTCCTCAGGGCTGCAGAAGAAGGTGCTCAGCTTGGGCCGGAAAGCATGACTCTGATTGGTCTGGAGAGGCTGAAATGTGACTATTTCATCAGCGATCACTGGGGTATCCTTTGTTCATTTGGGTTGTCACAGGAAGAGAGTGTTACTGACTGATTTTCTTAATCAGCCAGTGACACCGCTTGTATTAGTACGCCTCGGGATGGCTTACTAATTAACCATTTAATAAATCAAATCTGACTGAAAGCGTCAGAGACCTGTGCACAGATATCAAGGAACAAGGTTTTAAAAGAAGGTCCACCCAGTGATAACAGAAAGATTTTAATAAATGCAATAATTTCAATAAATTAAACAAATGAATCAGAATAATGATAATGATGATCATCATTTGCTGCATCGTAATGATGATAAACGATGCAGCAAAGATGAATCAGTGGCAGAGATTCAATTCCATGTGATAAAACAGTAAAAAGTTTTAATAAAAACAGTAAAAAGTTTAATAAATGCAATAAATGAGTCAGTGATAAAGCTTTGATTCAATGTGATAAACTCAATTACATAACACAGCAAAGCCTATTATACACAAAGAAGTGCTGCCATCACCTACCATCATCTTTAGACTGGGGAGCCCCATTTCAGTCCGGGCAGGAGACCAACACTTTGTCCGAGAATGCCAGGCGATGCGTGCTTATTCATGGCTGAGCTCCTGTCTGAACTGGGGTCTCACCTTCCGTTTATACTCAAAAATTAGTTGCAGCTAAAGACAGCCTTCTGAGTGAGAGAAAGAGAAAGCTGGCCAGGCTCGCTCCCCCTCCCAAACAGTGCACCTCTCATTATGTTTAACAACAACACAAAATAAGCGTACATTTCACCCTTTATCAGTATGGGAATACGCAGCTCTCCACCTGCCCAAGCAAGCCGCCTGGATGTGGGTCAAGTTGACACACTGTAGAATGTGTTTACTGATGAGTGGGGAGCGCAACACACACACACACACAATCTCCTCTTCTCCTGCTCCTCTGCTCTTCTCATTTAATACCCACCGCACATGATTATGTATGGCTCTATGTCATCAACACTATTTGAACAGCTAGTGTTCAAATGGTTATTAGTAATCATAAAATGTTAATAATGGGTATAGTTATTTTATTGTTTTGCTTGTTTTATTTATAGTTCTGGTGAAAGTATAAAATTACTTTATTTCTCCACTAGAGGGAAGTCAAAGAACAGCCTTTGATTCCCATTCAAGTTGACAGAATATTAACCAGAAAAATGTCTTGTATTTATTATGCACGTTTCGACCTGGGCTTTAGAACTGAGTATGGAAGTTACTTCCCAAAACAGAAAACTTAAATGATATTATTAATGCACAAACACACGTATCACATTAGAGGTTTTAACCCTGTTGAACTGCACTGCTGTTGACCAGCATACATTGTGTTTTGAAAGCTTCTCAGCAGCATTGGACTTCAACACCCAGCTTCAATCGAAAGACTATGGTGATAAACATAACTACCTATGCTGGTCCACCAGCAAGACTAACCAACATTAACCAGGAATTCATCACAATTGATGCTGGTTGTTTCATCAGGATATATGTTATGGTTCTGTGGACATATATACTGTGAATCAACCACTGGTTTAGAAATACTGGCCTTAAACAGTTTAAACTGCAAGTACACAAAAATGATGTTGAGGTTTAAGACTGTATATCTATAACTATCTGGAGAAAGTGTGGTCTAAATCTTAATGGGTGACAGTAAGCAATCAAGTTTAAATAAATGGACAGGAAAACATTCTTTGGTGAGGAACTGGCAAACATGGCCATGGTTTTATTTGCAGAAATGATTTACAGCACATCCTCTTCCCTGCTCAAGCAAAACAGAATTGAAATGTGCCATGAGGTGGCAGACTGACAACAAAAATGATTATGTCATTGGCAAGGTTTCAGCAACGAGATTAACAAAGAACCATTTACCAGGAGAGTCGTCATTACGGCTTGCTAGATGGACCGTTTCCTTCCCTTCTAAAGAATTCACAGTGTGCACAATGTGCCACGAATCTACTGCTTTTCTTTGTTTATTTTTCCTGACAAGTGTGTCTCCAGAGTCTTAACCAAAATTTCTGCCAAACTGAAGCATCAATAAATATTATTAACCATTGCATCAGTAATCTGCATGCAAAAATGGCATCTTCCAAATTTCCTTCTTTACACTGTATGACAATGGCATTAATCAAATGTTTAACAGTAAGAGGATCAATCTGTCATTTTAATCTATTTGCCTCATTTCAATATATCATGGAATGAGATTAATTCATCGCCATACCATCTCCCCCTATAAAGTATTTAATGAGATGTTGACGTATTCTATCCGCCTAACTAGAAAGCATTATTTAATAAAGACGGTCATAAGGGTTGTGAGTGATCATTAATTCCCACTGTTATAGGAAACCCTTAGTCATTTTACTACACTATACTAAAAATATTGTAGTAAAACATTCATGCTTTTAGAATGTTTTATGGTGGGTTGAATCATAACAAAATGTTGTTGAATTTAGTTTTCATTCACACGTAAATTTCCATCCAACATGGCTGTCTGAACATCTGATTTCATAACAAAAAGTGATGAGGATGACTCTAACATTTTGCCACATTTTTTTTTTGGCATTGTTCCAATTCTTGCACACTTCCTTGATTTTGCATATGCGGGTGGTTCTGAAAAGCAGTACGTTTTAAAGGCAGCCATAACAAAAAATTGCGAACCGCTGGCATAACTAATTGTCCTTCACTTGCAGTGTCCAAACTTCATGTTGGACTCAGTTCATTGTAATAAAAAACCCTCTTCAGCAGTTTCCTCACTTCAATGACACACCAGCCGGGTCACAGGGAAACCTGGAACTGTATCCATGGACCTCAAAACTAAGACATTGAATATATTATGCAGATTTGACCAAAGTAGGGACAGCTTGTGAAGTGTCATTATACATAACACAGCATGTGACCACAAAGAACATTACAGTACATCGTGGATTTTGGTGTCTCTTTAAAAAGCGATTTGTGTGTGAACATGAGGCAGAACGTAGGACTGTTTGAAGGTCATGTACACTGTACCGCATTATATTACAGTATGTTACGCTATATTTCACGGTGACTTGTTCCTGAAGTGACAGTCAACTTCGCCATTAAAACAGTTGAAACTGAACAGAAATGAAATGGATGTGTTGTGTTATGGACCTGCTGTGAAGAGTACACCACCATTAGCAGGGATTTTAGCATCTGCATTTAGCAGATGTGCTTGTGCAATTGAGATTCATTAAGGATTATGGGGACATTCTGGCCCAGTCCTCATTCCAGAAGAATATTTACTAGAGCTGCTACTCCATTTACATGATTTTGCCTATGTTGCCAATGATCTATATCTTAATTAATGTGCATATTGGATTCCTCCATTTAATAGATTTATGAACTAACACAGGTCTATTATGATGATTGTAGATGAATGTCAATCTTTTTCATGTACTGGTTTCGTTAGGTTAGACCTTATAATTCTGTTTCTCAACAAGAGGGGTGAAAAACTTCAAAAAACTTCTCAGGGGGCCTCAAGATGACTTAAGACAAAAAAGAAGCATTTTAAGAATCTTTAAGCAACTAAAAACAAAAAAAAAAGTACTGTTTGTTTTTTTTTTATAATGAATTTACACCTTTCTAGTTACGCCAAGCTCTAGAATTGTTTCATTGGGTGGAAACTGTGAGTTGGGGGTGGGCCTAAAATATTGTTGTGGACAATTGGGATGTCAAAAAGGTTGAGAAACACTATTCTAATCAGATTTATGTTAATATGATAAATGTACTAAACAGTCTTCTAAGTTCACAAACAAGATCATTTTAAATCATTTTATTTTAAAGAGTTTTACAAATAAGACAATATCCCATGCTAATGCCAGTCTTCAAGAATATCATTTACAGCTATTTCCTGTATCGTTCCTAACAGAAGTTTTCCACAGTATCTGGAATCCCCACACACACCCATGCCATCATATGACAACTGAAGGCACTTGACAGCATGTGATCATGAGATGTGATGGCAGTCCCTGGCCAACCTGTGCCTGTTCGGATTAGCAGGGAAAATAATCACGAGAAGACTTTCTCCACTTTCCACTGGACATATTTCAGATTTGATAAACCTGAGCTGTCAATAAAGATAAGCTCAAGACAGGCAGATAACACACTAAAGAAAGAGCAGGCCTAGACAAACAGCTCACTGACTTAAAGTGTTCAAGATATTTGTGTTTATGTACGTATGTACAGTATTTAACATTCAAACGTTCATCTTACGTGTGCTTACATACACACAGTTTAATTCAATATCTGAAGTCAGACTGAAGTCAGATAGTAGACTGGATCAAACATTGATTTATTGTGATTACATCATCCAAAGCACGTGGCCACAAACTGCTATATGTAATTACTTGAATGAACAGATATTCCTTGTTTCTAATATTAAAATACTACATATCAGTTGCATGTGTGAGAAAACACCTCATCGGTTTATGAGCTTGGTTATCTCGGTACAGATGCTGATGCATGAAGTTTTTTAGTTTTGCACAAACAAAGGTAACATCATAATTTTTGTAGCTCTGACAACAGTTATGCTCCAAAACATCATAGAATTCAATCATCATTTCTTCAAATTACAGCTGCATATCAGTATATAGTGTTTTGGACCTCATGCATGAGATACATATGCTATAGGTGGATTCTGTCACTTTTTAAGAGTACACTAGCAAGCAAATGATCTCAGGGCGATCACACATGGACTAATAGCCACAAAAGTCCAATTTTTATCTCATTGTGTTGTTCTACCAGCTGAACCAGTAACAAGCCAGCACAAATTGGCATAAACCAGTCCAGAACAGTGCGGAAACTTACTAACCTAATGCACTAAACTAAACTTCTTACTCTAAAACTGCTGGGTTGTTTTCAACCCATGGCTTGCTAACATATAGACAGAAGGCACCGCTTGTTTATAAATCAACCTATGCTGGGTTACTGTTACCGAACCATGGATTAAACTACCCAGCATTTTGGGTTGAAACAACCCAACATAGTAATTTATAACCCAGCAGTGTGTTTTGTCCATATTTTACGCAGTCATGGGTTGAAAACGACCCAGCACTTTTTAGAGTATACTTACAGCTCCATTCTGAATTCCTATTAGTAGAATTTAAAGACAGATAAAGAGTGAGGGAGAGATGCTTGTAATATTACAATCATTCCCTCACCTCTGTTCATAACAAATGAATCTGATTCTTCCAGGGGAATATCACCAACCCATAACAGTGATGTGATCACCCACAAACACACAAACTCCTGCCTGATGGTCCTCAGATGAGCTTTCATTTACAAACACAATCATTGTAATAATCTCACAACCTTCTCCTTCCTTGATCCACCCTGATAGTGGGACCTTGTGATGAAGACAATCCTGCCCTGTGTTATTAGTCAGCTGGTGATTAAAGAGACTCTTGATGAAGTACGGCAGCGCGATTATTTGACATGCTCGACACGGTAAACACACACGTTTCTCCTTCAGTCCACAGCTCAGAAACCTGATGGATCTGTACCGACTGCTTCATTTAATTCCCGTCTATAAGTCTAGCTTGATCGCTTATAGTTACACCCCAAATGGCTTTCCTGTCTTTCAGTCTTCTTTGGCTTATCAATGTCATATGACTTAACTATTGCTGAAGAAGGAAAGATCTAAGGTTTGAATAGGTTGATACCAAACACACACCGAATTAGTGGCCGGTGGCACTCTTTCCTATTTTTGGAAAGCAATCCGCTGTGCACCGCAGCACTCTCGTTTTTCTCTAGCATGCAGTTGCCATGAACACCATGTTGGCAGCTTCTAACATGGTGGTGACCCGTGGAGAAAGGCTGGTGACTGTTCTTCTCCAGCTGGTAGCTACCATCACTTTAAATACTCGCCTGCTGCTCTGGCTTTGGCGCTCACGACTATCTGGTGATGTTCTCGAACAGGCATCCATTTTTAATTTGTGATTTTGTTGTTGTTGCTTAATTTCCTAAAAGGAAATTTGCAAATGCAGTTCTTAATCATCGTGTGGCGAAGAAACGACAGATTTGATTGTTAACGACTAATTACTTTTAATCTCAGATTTGCACTTATTATTTCAAGTAGCTTATTTTGATTACCCAAAAGACAAATCTCTCCCAATTATTGCTTACCAATTATGATCCGCCAGAGAAGGAAGATTTATTGTGGCCCATCTTTTTTTTTAATCAGCCAAGAATGGTACATAGAAATCAAATCATCCACTGTTTTCCCGAGAAGCTGTTTTTGTAAAATAACATGCAGTTATTATCATCATTACCATTATGCGAATCTGTCCTTCTCCCCTCACAATCTCTCAGGCTCTGATTAGAACCTCAGGGAAACATAACTGATCTGATTATTAGTCTTCCTGAAAAATAAATGATACCTCTGTGAGACAGGATGATAGTGATTGAAAAACAAAACAGAATATAAATAGACATGCTAAACCTCTAGTCTTCTGAAATGTAACTAAATGCAAATTATTTAAAAATCTAGTGCCTGCATTGATTAGATTGTTCTAGTTTTAGTCAAATGAACTTAAGTCCAAATGCCATGTCTTTAGTACACTGAAACACTTCAACATTTAGGCTAAAAACATGCTTTGATTATCAAAACTGTACCATAAAAAATACAGTGATACCTAGTTTTTACGTGTAGAAGGGGCAGGACCATAAAATGTTCGTCCAATCATTGCATTCATTCATGTAGGACATTTTATAAGCATTGACTGTCGAACTACACAGACACAAAACCAAACCATAAAGCCAAATAAACCATGTCCCCAACAATGAATCATCCTCACAAAGACAAGACAACAAACCGAGCCCACAACGGTTCAGTGCATGTATGTGTTTGTGTGCATGCCTTTAATCTGCAGCACGCTTGCATGCCCCCATCGATTTGCATGTGGACTCTATTCATCACTATGAAGGGCTAGTCATTAAGTTTGACTCTTGGTATCGATTCACATCACTATGACCCTATAATCCAACAGTTGCCACCTCATTGGCTCTTCAGGTGGCAGACAGTGGTGAAGACTGTCTGGACAAAGCATCTCATTTATCTTCACAACAATACAAAGCTGTTTCACAGTTCTGTCCCATCAAATGGCTCAGTCACTCAAGTCACTCAAACCAATATTAATAAAACAACATCTCAGCTAACAGGGAATGTGCCCAGCATATTGGCTAATGTTCTATAAAAGTTATTTTAATGGTATCAAAAACGTTCTTGCAGTGTGGTTACTAGAATGTTCTTTATGTTACATATATCAAAAACATTATTAGTTGTTAGTGGAATGTGTAAAAATGTTGCAATACATTTTTTAAGTTCTTCATAAGTTCTTCACCAAGCAATAACGTTGATACAACATCTAAAACTTTTTGAACATTCCTACAATATTCCAAATTACATTTTCAATGTTTTTGTTACTTAATGGAAACGTTAAGAAAATGTTCTTACAACCTAAAGTTGTTAGCTGGGATGCAGCTGATATGTCTTCTTTCAGTATATGTTTTTACTAATGTGAATTAATGTAACTATGCCCACTTTAATTATATTAATGCTAAACTATATCCAATATAAAGCTAAAGAAACTCTAAAGAAAGTCTTGCTGAAGGGCTTTGGGGGTGACAGACACAGCTGGAAATCACTGTTTTAAATGACCATTTCAACTCGTCCCATTCTTGTTTCCATTTTCCCCATGAGATGTGACTTGTTTACAGTTAATGTTAACCCATATTGCTACTTCCCTACTACACTGGTTCTTTACAGCACTTCATCTCCTCAGTAAAGAGCTTAATGTCAGGGCGGAAAAGACGAATAGATTTTCTCCAGGTTAAGTCTCCTGACATTTGTGCTCTAGGGGACGAAATTTTTGGTCTACAGATGAAATGGACACCAAATGAAAGGCACAGGAACTGGCAGGTGTGGAGTGACCAAAGTGCCTCCAGGAGCCAGACTCTCATTATTAGCTGCCTGTAGACGACAGGCGTGGAATATTTGTATTCATATTGCACGACCACACATCAGACCTTTGGGAATGATTGTTTACAGAGCTGAAACGAAACCACAGGCATGCTGACATGTGAAAAAGTAAAGACAAAACCCCAGAACTTCACTGGTTTAGACTGGCAAACTTTAAATGCATGCTGATTTGATTCTGCCTTGTGTGTTTCTGCATATGCATACAACTGCTTTTTTTCCACACACAATGTGTCAGCCGAAAAGATCTTTATAGCTGTGACATGTAAAGTGCTTTTTCATTAAAGTCAACTTCTACACTGTCCAATATTTCCAAAGAGGCACGGGTTAAACAGAAGCTGTTATTCCTTAACTCTGCTTACATTGCGAACATACAAAAGTATAAATGAATGCTGAAAGGACGAAACGAGAAAGTTGTCAAGACAAAAAGGTGACAAGACAAAAGGAACGTCATTAAAGTTTTGTCTGCACCCTCTGCCACCTCCCTCCCTTTCTGTTTAGCTCCTAGGAACTGCAATAATAAATTGCACTGAGATAGTATCAGATAAACAACCATTACAATCTCACAAGATTTACAGCCTGCATTACTATAAAACCAATGGCCTATAAGAAGAGTTTGGCACGAGGGACAGACAAGATAATACCAATGTTAAGGCCTGTTTCCTCTCTGAAATGAGCCACTCATGGAGTGAGTGGCTGGGAAGGCAGATGGCAAAATACACAGGAGATTTATAAGTGTCATAAGGTTCAAATCATGTTAGGTGTGTGTGCTGTCCTGGTAACAGTTGCCTTCATTGGTTTTAAACCCATGACTGGTTTAATACATATGAATTTTCCAAAAGCAATAAATCAAAGCTATTGGTTTAAAGGTAAAGGGTCAAAAGGTGAAGAATATAATGCAATTTGATATTCTGAAGGCAGCACCTGTATGTGTGAACTGTATATTTACAGTAATGGACTGTCAGCTGTATAGAAAATAAAAGCTCCTCATTCTTCATGATTTAAATCTACTAACAGAATGGAAAGAAAGAAAGAAAGAAAGAAAGACAGAGACAGAAAGAAAGAAAAGAAAAAACAAAGACAAAGAAAGAAAGAAAAGGATATTGGGTAAAATATCGCTTTAAACTATTTTGAATGTTAATGTTTTAATGTATTTACACATTTTAAAGTGAAAGAAAAATATTTTTCTGTCTGTCCGTCTATTGCTTTAGCAGATGTGTTGGCAGCACACTGCAGCTGCTTGTGACAAGGCAGGGCTACTTGACCAATCATCAGGGCATGTGTGTGTGTGTGTGTGTGTGTGTGTGTGTGTATCATGCGTGAAATTATAACACCGGGGTGTAAACACCAGCGGGATGGGAATAACAATACATTCCCAACTGCACGCTTCAACATTACACAAACTCTCTGTAAGATTACAGTGAACTGCACACCATCACTGATACCAAAGACTTATGCTCCTACTGTATATGCATCCTCTTGAATTTATTGGTTATTGTTCTTTATTGTTGAATGTGGTTGTTGAGTGTTTGGGGTATCACACCAAAAGACTACACTATGCAAATGATGAGACCGATTGTATAAAAATTACACACTTTAGCATCATATGACAACATCCCTAACGAAAGGATGTCTTTATATACAAGGAATATAGAAAGTATATACATTTCTTTTTCTGAGGGAGGGGGGGTATTTTGAAAACGTTTGGCATTCTGATTCAGCTCAGAATCTCATATAACACATATTTTGCTATAGGCAAACGAATGTAAGTTTGTAAACACCATATGTTGTTCTTCAGCATAAGAACAGCTGAGGGTTCTGACTTAAAGAGATGCACTGATTACAAAGCAGCTAAAATCAGCAATGCATAAAAACTCAAAGCTGACAACTTTCCTGATTACTGAATCATTGTGAATTCATCTCACTGTGGCTGAGAAACAACATATTAGAAGCACATTTCGCACTCATATACTCCGTTTCATTCAGCTGGAATTGGAATTTTCTTATTATTTAAAACATCTTCAGACTACTCAAGCAAAGACGAGCTATAAGGGGGTTCAATTAATTCTGCCATTTACCATCTACCATCCAAAGTGTCCTCCTGTCTTTCTGATCTTGTCTGACCTCTGTCTCACTGCATTTTTATACGAGACCTGATCTCTGCCTGAGCAAGCGTGATTGAAGCGCTCATGTTAAGTGTTTGGCATTTGAGGAACAAAAGGCCCCCACTTCCTGAATGTAGCGATGGATCCGCCCAAAACAAGCCCTGTCGGTAATGTCTCTAATGAATTCAGAGATACGCCAAACCACATGGATCTCCCTTTCAGATGAGGTGAAACGGAATTAACCACGTTCCTGAAACACACAAGCATTAACCTTTCTTCAGATGGCATGCAGGCAGAAGACTGATACTGCTTGCTTTTTTCATGGGTCATACACACAAAATAGTCACGTGAACAACCTAACAGCCCCGCCCCCAATCTCACGCCATTGGCTGAGCCACAAGTGGACATGTCAGGCCACTCAAACAAACTGAACAATGTTAGTTTACACTCTTTGGGAAATCAACCTATGGATGCTTTATGAATATAGTTATCTTTGCAGATAACCTGGGATAGAAACTTACATAATTTAGGACCAAAGTCTGTTTTAGTTAGGTAGGTTGTTTTTAGTCATATCGTGTTGATATGTGTAATATATTTTACAGAATCAGCCACATCATGCGAGGATTGTGAAGTCTATATTATATGTTTTCACAGAATGGACCACAATAATATCTTATATATATCCTACATATATGTAGTTTTTGTCATATTTTTTTTTAATTATGGGTCAAAATCTTTGCTATCCATTTATTTACCTTTATACCAGCAACTCACTGACAGAAAAAACAGACATTTTATCACAATTTGTAACCTCTTCCACACATCTGATGTATGATTCTTGCTGGACATCACCCCAGCCATCTCATAATGGTGATATCATGAGCACCTTTCTGTTGATATGTTGCCTCAGGGCTTTTTTCAGACATATGGAAGATCAGAGTGCAAAACTGTGTCTCTCTGCACAGGGTGGTAATCAGAGTGAGGAATCCCTAAAGAGAGATTAGAAAAATAATTGAGATAATATGGGTGAGATAGTATGAACTCAATCTGTTCAATTTCCCATCACCGAGCTGTCAGTGTCACCAATGACATCCTTGGACAGCATGTCATCAATCATAATCTAAGGCTGTCATGTCCACAACAAACATTCTTTCATCTTTAAGATTGAGATTATGGCCACCTGTGGTAACAAAATGTCTGAGGCGTTGTGTCGTACTTATGTCATAATCACCTGCCACCCAGAGAATGATGGGAAAATGTGAGCGGGCCAAGGACAGACCTCTGATGACATAGCGCTCTAATGTTTTGTTAGAAAAGGTCATTGCTCCATTTTCACCTGGTGCTCAACCTGATTGCTGAACTTGTGTCTTCTTTCCTGGCTGAGCTTAGAATGAGATGCATTGGATAAGACACACAGAATTAAATAACTGTCAAGAACTGCCCTATATTACCTGGAGAAAGCTATCTGTTAACATTCCCATTCATCCTGGTTAGCTTAATCAGAAGCTCCACATCCTTGCTTATTACATAACAATCTCCTTTATATTGCAATAAAGAAGTTAATTTTGTGGCCATGCTTGGAAAGCATCTCCTCAATGTTCAAGAAATACGTGATTGACATGCCTTAACATTGCTGATGGACGCTTGTTTGTTAAAATATTGCAATGTTGTCACACACTAAAAACCTTAATCTAAACACAATGCCACTTCAGATGCTGCTTCTTTGCAGTGTAAATATGGCTGTAAATACACCCTTTGCTTTTCTTGACCTTTCACCATGCTAATCCCCCATGACTCTCCATAGTGAGTAATCAATCAGCAGGCTGTAACTCAGTCTAATTAACCCCCTGAAGTACTAGTCTGATACACCGTGGGGTGGTTAACTGACTGCACTTGAAACCAACCGGCTTCTGGGTGGGCCTGATTAGCTATGTGGAATACTCGAAGAAGGAAAATTATGTTCAACAGCAGCTCGGCTAGAAAAGATCTATGAGTGACAGTAATGACTCTGTTTTGTAGCACCTCCAAAACCCAAAGGGCCACATTTCTACCAGCCGCCATTTTAAGGTTCGAAACAACATTATTATATTCCTTCTCTTCATTTCAGAAATGAAAATAAAAACAGGAGGTAATGCCAGCCCTCACTGTGTCCAGCAAATGGGCTCAGTATGAGATGCCAAAACACTGCAGTGCCATCTCATTACAGTTGGAGAAACTTAAGAAGTATGATGCAATAGCACAACTAAATGTTGTGATGGCTGATTTTAAGCTACCAATGTGCACAGGAACATTAACGGTTAATATCCACTTTCTTCTAACAGAATGCTTGTAATTCATACTTAAGAAAGTTCACCCAAAAATAAAATCATTAACCCACCTTTATAACTTGTAACACAGAATATAAATCGTATGGATTACAAATATGATACGTTCACAGTGTTTTCATCATTCTGGAGCTTCAGTCCTCACATTTATGACAAACAATAGTTAAAAAAATGAGAAAAATGAGTTTGTTGATGATGACAGAATTATCATTTTGAAACTTTTTTTAACCTTTATATCACAGTAAGATCTACCCCCATCTTCAAGCAGCATAAACATCTAAAGGTCTTTAGATATGTCCCACAAACCATTTGAACACAAACTCTCACTGGCAGTTCTGTCTATTTCCGCAAGCCATTTTGGGAAAGTGAATATTCTTAAATTACACTGCCTCCTCACACACAAACATGTTTATTAGTAGAAAACAGATGCGAATCTACGGTTTTTCACACCAGCCATTCCCGAAACCTTGGCCAACACATGGAAACATCTAATCACAACTCAGAATAATGGAGACAGTCAGTAAATCTTAGCCATGGACTGGCAGACACATGGTGAGTTGCCAGGCCAACTTCAACGCCATGAACAATCTTTCATTTTCTGCAGATAAAAATCAAGTAAGCATAATAGCTATTACAAGTACTTAGCACCATTACAAATCATTTGCTTGAGTAAAATGGCTCAGCCAATAACCTTAGCCTCATCTCTATTACCATTACCATTAAGCAACATTTGTGTAAGTGCTCTGGCTAAATGGTTATCCCATCTAAATAATTACACTGTTGGTTGTGTGTACTGCACTCTGGGGACCCAATGACCACAATGGCCACGTTCACACAACAGAAAAGATACTGTTTTACAATGACAAATACGATCACAGTCACAGTATTTCAGTAACTCACAGAAACCAAGATGAGATGAGCTGAGACGAGCTAAATCGTGTTCCACTGTCTGGAATAAATATAAATAAAAGCTATAAATGATCAAGTTATAAATAAAAGCATTTGCAGCTTCATTTGGAGTTGACAGAACCTAGATTGGACTCTGTTGTTTATTAAACAATTTCACGTCAGCTGTAATAACACTTTTGGGTGTAATATGCTCGACATCTTGGATGATGCACAATCGAAGTTACGGGCGTTTTCACAGATATCGCGAGAATAGACGAGACTTCGGTCGCTCCTTCGTACACACAGTTATCAATTAAAGTGTTAATAAAAGTCGGTCTCGGTCGTGCCTCGATTGGACTCGTTTAATAAAACATTCGTCTCAGTTGTGATAACACTTTTAGGTGTGCCTTGACATCTTTTAAGTTTACTTTTACCAGAGTTACAGGTTCATCACAGTTATCGCGAGAGAAGACGGGATTTGTTTTCGGAGGTCGTGATTTAAAAGCGAAGCACGCGGGCACACTACATATTGACACACTTATATTTATATTAATAAGTTATCATTTTTTTATATATTAATAACTTATTTACTTAAATAATAACAATAATAACTTAATTTAAAATAAAATAAAATTAAAATAAAATAATTTTTCCATGACATACATGAGCTACATACTCACGTTGTAAAACAACATTTTTTAACATTAATAACATTATTGTTTTATCAACAATAAGCAGGACCCATATTTTTCTAAACATTTAATGATGGTTACAGTAGGCTACATTATAAGTCGGTGCCCTATACCAAATGATTGAGACGCACTTACAGCAAAAATGCAGAATGAACAGGACAATTGAGAGTCACATCTGCTAAAGTCAATCCTCCAAAATGACAGTGGGAACGTAAATGTATACATTTATACATAAATGTTAGCTACCCTAAGTATGAATCTATCATCTATGTATTTGTTTTTTGAACACTTTGTATCCTGTTTTGTGTCTAAACTCGTCTCACCAAAATATAATTCAGAAATAAGCAAACAGCCTTATTAAATTTCACAGAGTTAATTGCATGAAAACACAAAATAGTTGCGGAGAGTGTGAGATGAAGGATGTCTGAATAATTTGCATCTCAATGGATTCGGGCATTAATAAAAGGTGGTGTTTTACATGTGACTTGTCAAAAAGCCATTTCCCCAGTTTGGTTCCAGTGGGCCACTCATTTGAACTGATTTACTGGAAGAAAATTCTATTCAAGGACCATTAGGCATTTCTGAGGTAATGTAATACCTGTTCTGTGACATTATACAAGACATTCTGAGTCAGAGAAAATGGGTGTCTACTGTTAAACCGGTATACATTTCCTCTCCGCGCTTGAATCACTGATTAAAGTTTGGAGTTGGTGTTCCTGAACATTTTTGTATGTAAGTGTGTGTTTAGGGCATAACCGTAAAAGGCAAATATGAAATGACAAATTTGCAGTCTGCTGCTTTTTCATGTAAAATTTTCACCAGGCTCTGTGTGAACGGTTACTTAGCATCAAACATTTGAAGTCTTTCTTTCTTTTTCTTTCTTTTTATAGTCTGATGAACCTTTATTCTCTGCAAAGAACTTTTTGGGCAACAGAAAGGTTTTGTGGCTGTTAAAGGTTCTTTATGGAACCATAAAGCCTGATACCTGATACCATAAAGCCTGATACCTGAACCTTTTTGGAACCTTTCTTTTAAAGTCACCATGAAATCTAAATATATTTTTCTTATTTTTATGTAATATTGTAGCGTTTGTTATAAATGATTCATCCATGCACATCATAATTTGTTTTAATTCATGTGCCCTCGTAATCTGTAACCAAAATCTGAAAAAGTACTTCCCCTCTGGAATGGTGATCCTTCACTGATGATGTCAATCTGAAGGGTTGGGCGGAGCCAGACATACCAATGCCCGCCTGCTGTGAGCTTTGAAACGCCTACTTTTCGGAAGCCAATCGTTTCCCAGGAAAAAACAAGCCACACCTTCCATTTTTCAATCAGTTGCAACTTTTCTGGATTTTACTTACTGTATATTTCATAATTTATCCTGAAATCTTCTTGGGACTGTATGTCTTATTGAACCTTATTTTGCTTGCTGATAAACAAAGTGACCTTGTTTTCTGGATATGCTTTATTTGCAGAAGACCAAAGTCCAATGTGAATGATATGCAGAAATCACATTGATTTATAATGCCCCCAAAGAGACAAGCCTTTTTAGCACAGATAAACAAGCACTGTTTCTGACAGAGGAGAGATAGAAATTTCACAATGATTGCATATTGATTTCAAAGTAAGAAAGTATTGACACTTTGTAATGTTATTAGTCTAGTCATCTTAAGTTAGCCACATGTTGTTTATCTTTAATGGAAAAACCAGACAAGACACTATAGAGATTTCAGGCTTGGCCAGCAAGGGCAGCCAGTAAATTTAGGTTTGATGGACCATTAACCTTTAACCTCAATAAAGACAAAGTTCAGGTGATTAATTACAGGTTGTTTCAACATTGATTTTAAAGTTCTGATTTCAATAACTAGAGGTATGTTGCTGAAAGTTTGTAGTTAGAAAATGTGACCCTGTCTGAGAAATCCAGGCTAAGGTCTCGATCTAATTATGAGATTAGGAACATCAAAGTTTGATTTCAATCTTTGACATGGCCTTCCTCAGTTGATATTAAAGATATCAAGGTTATATTTTCACAGTATGTTCTTGTAGAATGAGTTTATGTAGAAAACAGTTAATCACAAAAAATTAATTAAACTGCGTTTTCACAGGCAGGGTCATAAATTGTTAAACTTCAGAATTGTAAACAAAAGTACATAAGTAAAATAAGAGTACAATACATAAACCTAAAGTTGTTTTTCTGAATTATTTAGTCTTTGTGATCTAAAATATTGTTCACTATATATATAATAATATAATAATATAATAATTATATATAAAATATAGCAAATGGCCTATCAGAGCCAAAGCAATGGTGTTTATATGATAAGGATAAAAATTTGATGATGAATTTATGAACCTTATTGGATTTAATATATGGGTAAGCAGCACCCAATGGGATCCCTGCATCTACTGAAGTTGTCCTGAGGCTTGTATAAGCCAGCAAGACACACGTCACTCTCAATACTTCATACAGTCTCCCTCAGCATTGCAAATAAATGTAAACATTGTTACCCAATAATATACAGTGTTTTCATTTTACTGCTGAGTGCATGCTATATTGTATTGTTATTAAAAAGCATGCATCATTATTAAAATCTTATGAAGATAATATGGTTCGCAGCAGGGTGGGCGACTCACTCACTTTGACAGCTCATGGAGGAAAGTCAGCGTTGGGTGAAATTGTGTTTTGAGTTTCATTTTTAATCAAGTTATGTTTTGTTTGTTTGTGTACTTGTGTGTTTGGGGGCCAGACATGCAGCCAAGCAACCAAGCAAAAAGATTTCTGTGAGGGTTAGGGGGTAGAAAATATGATCCAATTACTGAGGTCAATGATTGAACACCAAGATGTATATTATACATATACATTACATGTGTGTGTGTGTGTGTGTGTGTGTGTGTGTGTTTTAACATAAAAAATAACGGTTCTTAAAAGGTTCTTCACAGTGATGTCATAGGAGAACCATTTCTTTCTCACCTTTTTATAGTCTAAAGAACCTTTTTCACGGCAAAGAACATTTTGTGAAACAGAAAGATTTTGCACGTTAACGATTCTTTGTGGAACCTTACAGCCGAGAAGGTTTCTCTATGACATTGTCCCTACAATTGTCCCTCAAACTGTCCCTACAATTCTAACAGCTTAATAAAGGAGCTAAATAGTAAATTAAATTAAAATTAAGTTAGGTTTAGGTGTTGGGTTAGGATATCACACTAACTTTATAAGTTATCTCAAAATAAAACAATAGACGTCAATTGAGTTTTCATAATGACAGTAATACAGTGTGTGTGTGTGTGTGTGTGTGTGTGTGTGTGTGTGTGTGTGTGTGTGTGTGTGTGTGTGTGTGTTGTGTGTGTGTGTGTTTAAAAGATGTTTTGAGTGTAGACGCCAGACGTGCCATCTGTTCACTCATCATCTTGTAGTCAATTAGTTACAGGTGTGAGGTGTGTCACAAATATAAACTTAAGTAAAAGTAGTGAGTACTTAAAACTTAATAGCAACTTAATAAAAGTAGTGCTCTATACTGAACAAATGGTATAAGGTAAGTAACCTGGACAGTGTCAATGGGGATCAATAATATAAAGAAACTCTGTCAGTTCTGCAGACAGGCATGTGTAGAAGCCCCAGACAGACAGACAGACAGACAGACTTTAGAAACTATATCAGTGAGGAACTTTCAAAAGCTCAGTGAATTATATCATTACCCTTACAAAAATCTGTCGGCTTTATTAGATTAAAAGCGAAACATGATGTGACCAATTTATGAGCTTTCAACGATTTTAAAAGTTGTTCAAGTTGTTTTAACACATTTTGCAAAATACTTATATTTTTGTTCCTGTAACTCTAATGCTGATAGAGCATTGCATTAGCAATGCAAATGTCATTGGTTCGATTCCCAGGGAACACACATACTGAAAAAAGTGTATATTACCTGAATGCATTGTAAGTCTCTTTGGATAAAACTGTCTGCTGAATGCATAAACATCAATCTGAAATGTGAGAGGACATTTTAAAAACACACATACATGCAGCAGACACGCTGCCTAGATAGACCATTTACCTTGACCGCACACACACTCCTATTTCCTGTTGGGTCAGTGAAAGCTTGTTTGCTAAGTGACGGGACCCTGCGGCTCCGACGGCGGGTTTATGTTGGTGAGACAGCTGGCAGACTGTGCATCTGGACAAACAGTCACGGTCAGTCTCACCCGTCACCCCTGCCACGCCTCATCAAATTAAACCAATCATAAAGCCACATCCGCTACACAGAAGCAATAAGGGAGATCGCAATACATATGATGTGTCAGATTTAAACATAAATTTAAACGCTGAAATGTCACAGAAACTTTCAGACAATTTTAACATTATTGTGTAAATAAATGTTTTTTTAACTCTGTCAATTAATGTCTTGATTGTAATATTTACATATTTATGCAGACAGAAAAGACATACTTTATTATGTACCTGTATATCTTCTGGCATTTCAAACATTGATTCTGAAAATATTCCATGTTTTGTGTAAGGTAACATGTTTATGGGCTGTTCATTCCTTGTATCTCCTTGTAACTACAATTTCACATCCTGTTTGGGTTAAAAGGTATGTTAATCACCAGTGTTTATAACAGCAATACATTCACATACATCTGTTCAGTCTTCTTTTGGTTAACCGTGAGCTGTTTCTCTCTATGTTTCTGAAAGGTACCCTGAGAAAAAGCAACGTTTGCTATCTGAGCTCAGTAAACGTTAAATAAATAAGTAATCCATTCACGTTCCTGTCCATGTTGGTGAGCTTGCCTTAGAAATCATGTAACTGTTACACAATTTAACATCTGCGTATATTACTTATTAACATGTGCTACCTTGGACCCCTGTCTCAATGCAAAGCTCCGGTACAGGTCATGCTTTATTCAACAACAGCAGCAAATAAGTTTAAAACCTTCACAAAGTCACAAAAGCTCTTTAAAGGGTCATTTTGTAATTGCACTAAAAGAGTTAAGAGGTTTGTGTTATTTTTTGTATTCCAGTAATTTGACTGTCTATGAAACCGGATATATATATCTGTGTGGAATATGTCTGCTGTTACATGTATTGCCATGTTTACAGCAAATGCAGAGTCTGCCAATCCATTTTCAAACCATAGTAAAGGGCTTTATAGAATTATAATGGACCCACAGGTATAATGTATGCTCTGTTATTGTACTGCTCAGCAAAGTGCCCAAACATGTAAAAGCGTTTGCTGTTTCCCACAGTCTATCATCCACCCTTGATCCGGCAGTCTCACAGACAGGTGTAGGCAGACACTGTGTTTTTAGCGATCCAAAACCATTATTTTATCAAGCTCAGGTCACTGTTAAAAGGGGGCTTCTAGCAGAGCAAAATATTGTTCTGTTGTATTTAATAAAAGGTTGTACTCCAGCTTTGTCCATTAAGTTTACAGAAATTGCAGTTTATTTTTTTGCCATGGCAACAAATATTGAAGTTCTGTTGATTTAGCAGAAAAGTATTTGCTTTTTACTCTTATTCCAGAAGTTTCCTTATCTTCCTAAGAACAGGCCCAAAGTCTAGGTTTCAGTTCTTTATTATGGTCATTTTGGCTCAACCGCAGTAGCTGAGAATTATTTCAACATTTCTGATTAAAGGTTACCTGTAGACCAACAACATTAATGGTGCCCATTGCCTGTACATTAGCCGTCTGCACCTGTCTGTCTGTTTTTGTTTGTTTTAGTGGGTGAAAAGTCAAGTTTCTCAGAGGGCAATATTGTCTTCTTGGAATAGATATGGAGGCTTCCTGCTCTCACCATTTATGCAGCCAATGAGACAAGACCATGCAGTCCTTTGAGAGCCTATGCTCTCTCGTTCTTTCTCTCTCTCTTATCTGTTCTCATACGATACACATATTTGTTCCAGGTGCTGTTTGTTGGTGACTTCCTTATGCTGAGATCATGCACACCAAGGAAAACTCATGGTAAATCTTAGTTTTATGTTATGAATATAATATGCATAACAATGTATGATGGAGGAAGACTGACTATTGAAAAAAATGTATTTACATTTATTCTAAAGAATTTAAGTGAATTGATCATCTAATTTGGATTCACAGCTGTTATCACAGAGTAAAAGCCTTTATCTATTTAATCAAATTAGTAAGGCCAATAAAAATATCAGCCCTGCCAAACACAGATGAGTCAAAATATGAAGCGAAATTATTCTCAAATGAGATGCAAATTAAATCGATCTTAGACTACTGCATGCTGAAAATGAGCTTTTCTTCTTTAGACGCTTTAAAACTCGATTTAGACTTTGCAAATATGTCCACTGTTTGCGTTTTCACTTTTAAAATAACATTTTATCTGTGCAGCCTAACCACATTATATCAGCTTTATACAACTTTATTTGAAGGTAAATTTAATCTCTTAACATTAAATAGATGTACCCCTTCTAATTTTTACTACTATTTTTTACTGCAGTGCACAGATTTGCAATTTCATAATTCATGCAGCAGGCAGATTTGTTTTTGAGCTTTAAAGACCTTTTGTGTTAGGTATTGTCTGTGTGATTGTCTTATGTGATAATCTGTGTGATTGTCTATGTGATTGTATGATTGTCTGCATGATCGTCTGTGTGATCGTATGATTGTGTATGTGATTGTCTGTATGATTGTCTGTGTGATCGGCTATGTGATCATCTGTATGATTGTCTGTGTGATTGTCTGTGTGATTGTCTGTGTGATTGTGATTGTCTGTGTGATTATGTGATTGTCTGTGTGATTGTCTGTGTGATTGTGATTGTCTGTGTGATTATGTGATTGTCTGTGTGATTGTCTGTGTGATTGTCTGTGTGATTGTGATTGTCTGTGTGATTATGTGATTGTCTGTGTGATTGTGATTTTCTGTGTGATTATGTGATTGTCTGTGTGATTGTCTATGTGATTTTCTGTGTGATTGTGTGATTGTCTATGTGATTTTCTGTGTGATTGTGTGATTGTCTGTGTGGTTGTGTGATTGTCTGTGTGATTATGTGATGGTCTATGTGATTATGTGATGGTCTATGTGATGTCTGTGTGATTATGTGATGGTCTCTGTGATGGTCTCTGTGATGGTCTCTGTGATGGTCTCTGTGATTGTCTGTGTGATTATGTGATTGTCTGTGTGATTATGTGATTGTCTGTGTGATTGTCTGTGTGATTATCTGTGTGATTGTCTATGTGATTGTCTGTGTGATGGTCTGTGTGATGGTCTGTGTGATGGTCTGTGTGATGGTCTGTGTGATGGTCTATGTGATGGTCTGTGTGATGGTCTGTGTGATTATGTGATTGTCTGTGTGATTGTCTGTGTGATTGTCTGTGTGATGGTCTGTGTGATTGTCTGTGTGATTGTCTGTGTGATTATGTGATTGTCTGTGTGATTATGTGATTGTCTATGTGATTGTCTGTGTGATGTTCTGTGTGATGGTCTGTGTGATGGTCTGTGTGATGGTCTGTGTGATGGTCTATGTGATGGTCTGTGTGATGGTCTGTGTGATGGTCTGTGTGATGGTCTGTGTGATGGTCTGTGTGATTGTCTATGTGATTGTCTGTGTGATGTTCTGTGTGATGGTCTGTGTGATGGTCTGTGTGATGTTCTGTGTGATGTTCTGTGTGATGGTCTGTGTGATGGTCTGTGTGATGGTCTGTGTGATGGTCTGTGTGATGGTCTATGTGATGGTCTGTGTGATGGTCTGTGTGATGGTCTGTGTGATAGTCTGTGTGATGGTCTATGTGATGGTCTATGTGATGGTCTGTGTGATGGTCTGTGTGATGGTCTATGTGTTCATCATTTATTTCTCACTCCAGCTGCTGCTCCTTTGATGACTGTAAACTCACTACAGAATGGCTGCTGAGCATGACGAGACACAGGCCGAAGATTGCCATTGTGTGTGGCTCAGGTCTGGGGCTCCTCGCTGAAAGAGTCTCAAACAAACAGAGTTTTCGCTATGAGGACATTCCTAATTTCCCAGTAAGCACAGGTACTGGAGTTCTGGAAACATATTATAGCTGAATTACGGATGAAATCTGTGATTAAAACAATTTTAAGCTACAATCTGTAACTCTCGCCTCTCTACCACCATCTCTGTTTAAAACATAAAATTGCAGGTTACTTTACATACTTATTACATGTCAGATGAAGCCAAACTGACATTTCCTGAGATTTTGAACCCAGCAGCTCATAGACAGAATGTAAGGAGAATGTGTTGAACACTGGTCTGTCATGTACTTGATCAATAACAGATTGTTGTTCATTTTTAACCCAAAGAAGTTACAGATTGTATCTTTTCTCACACAAAATATACACAAATACATGAAAGATATAGATGTTTTACACATATTTAGGCTAATTTACACGAGCAACAGTTATGTTTGTACTAAATATCTGGGTTATAAAGAACAGGATTTGGTCGTACGTAATCATAGCTGTGCTGTTCTTTCTTTTATTCGCTTAATCAATAGGAAACAAGCTACAAACAAATAAAAACTCATGCAGCACACAGCGAGTGGAGTGGATGTTTTGTTGTTAATTTACACAGCCTAGTCATTTTCATCAGCATGTTGAGTCTATAAAATGCATCAGATAAATGTTGCTAATGCATGGAATGAATCAGAAATCACTGAGCTTTCTATTCCGTCCCTCATTGTATTGTATGGTTAACAAATTACACACAGCTCCTGGTAATATGAGCTACAAAATGAATAACTACTGCCCATGAATAAAATATGACTGGAGCAAAAATAGCCCCTAATATCTGCCACAGGGAGATCATAGTATGATATCTTGGACAGATTTAAATATTTATACGGTGAGGTGAATAATCTGGAGAAGTGTTCAAAAGCATTAGATCATATTTGCACTACCTGTAGCACGTGTGTGTGTTTGTGTGTGTACTTAACCATATACTGGGGACACATTTGTACCCAAAAGTCAGCAAAGATGACAAATCTCCCATCCCTTTTGGGATGTCCTCATTTGTAAAAACACCAAAAATATTTAAAAAATATAATATAAAAATATAGAAAAGTTTTGGTTTTTAATTGTAAAAATGCAGAGAGTTTTCCGTATGGGTTAGGTTATAATGTTTATAACTAGCTGTGTATAAAAACAACAAAAGAATATGGAATGTCCCCATTTATATAGATAAGTAAATCTGCAAACCTGTTGTTGAAGAATTAACCTTTAGTGTTCCTGTAGCTCAACTGGTAGAGCATTGTGTTAGCAATACAAAGGTTGTGGGTTTGATTCCCAGGGAACACATCTAGTGATAAATTATATACCATGAATGCATTGTAAGTTGCTTTGGATAAAAGTGTCTGACAAATGCATTAATATAAAGTTATGTACCTCACTGTTTAAATATTTAAAGCTCTCCAATATGATAATATCAGACATGGTAAAACCAACTCACTGTGACAAATATTAGGAGTTATTATGCCATTGATTGGGTTTGATCCTGAGCTGTCACATCCAGACATTCTTTATTAACTTTTTTCGGCTTACATTCAATAAACACATTTTGTATTTATGATTAAAACATGAAAGTTCAGGTAATTAAGAATTTTTAAGCCTTGCTATATTTATCTCCCAACTTTTCTCATTACACACATTGTTTAGCCAAATTGCGTGGTGTCTGATTAAAATGAAAATCATTAATTTGCTCATTCATTCTTGCAATGTTACAGGAAATACATTTCACGCCGTGTGTAATACCCCCCCCCCTCCCTCCTGAGTTTCTGTGAGAGCCATTTGTCAATGCTCAAGCGAGAAAAGACAGATCGGCCCTTGAAAAAATAGAGCTATTATTCCTCCAGAACCTCATTACGCTGCAGGTTTTAGGGCCAAACAAATCTCATCAGCCAGAATTCAAGGTTATATTTACATAAGCTCTCGTTCACCTACCTCAATCGACCTGTTAGCATATCAAAGTAAGTTCCTGAAGCCACAAATACACTACAGCCTCCCACTGGCTCGTGATTTTAGTAAATAAAGTTTGTTCCACCTGTAACCCCTCTAATGACGCACAATCAGTCTTGCTAATGCCATCCACAGATAATAAAATTAACAAGATGCTGCAATTCTATTATTATGAATGGGGCCAAAATGGCCGTTCTAGCAAAGGAAGTCCCGCCTACTAGCAGAAAGAGCCAATCATCAATCATTAAATGGTAACATTCGCTGTACAGTGTTGTGAGGTACTTCACAGCCTTTACGTATCCGCAGTGCCGGAAAAACTTGTTATAGCGTGCAATTTTAGCTTAAGAAATAAAGTAAATGATACAGCTGATGTCAGGTTTAATAGTTGGTCTGAAGTATTGTATTATTGTATGACCTTAGTAAGCGATTTAAAAAATATCTGTCTTCCCTCATTCAAGTAGATAGGCCAAGTGTGGAGACTTCCTTAAATGGACTTCCTGCCATCTTTGATGACATCAGCAGTGGAATGAGCGAACAAATGCAAATCAATGAACTTCCAAATACAGCCAAGCCAGCAGGATCTCCGAGACTTGGGAAAAGTCATCATTAGTCAGTTAACATCACATTATAGAAAAAGATCGGATGGCTGCTCCCTTCAATGGCAGAGCGTGACCCTTTATGTGCTCATTGCACAGTAATGTATCATTAGATGGATATTTCCTTTCCTTGGGTAGATGCAATATATTAGGAAAAGAGCAAAGAGTAAATGCTATTCAGCAGGAGGTTATTTATCAGTTAAAGACAGCTTCAGAGCATCACACTGGCTTTTTATCATCACACACTGCTTTATGCATAACATTGTGTGAGAGCCTAAATGTAATTTAATGTAATGTAATATTATTCAGAAATGCAGTAATAGCAGAATATCTACTGTGGTGAAAGTGTTGGCCATAGACTGTATGAAAACTCATGCATCAGCTTTTATATTTGATGTTTGTTTACTGTGCAGTTCCTGGTCATGAGGGGTGTCTCGTGTTTGGTCAAATCAAAGGCAAGCCCTGTGTCTTCATGCAGGGAAGGTTTCATCTCTACGAGGGTTACTCATTGTGCAAGGTGGGTTAGTTACAATAGTTGCAAAGGTTTGAGCTAATTTAACCCAATGCCCCTGTTTTCCCATTATGCATTTCTCATATTGGCCATAAAGTGATAGTTCACCCAAAAATTTAAATTCTGTCATCATGGCCGTGTTCCAAACCTGAATTTTTGGCATGTGCAGCACAAAATTAGAAATTTTAAAGAGTGTACTGGTCACTCTTTAGATTACAAATCTTCAAAAATCTTCACATCTGCCCAGGCTCTTATTGTTTCACAGATAAAAGTTTGAAAAAAACATAAATGTTAATAAACATTTTAACAATAATAATAATAATTTTTGATTTTGGGGTGAACTATTCCTTTAACTTTTTAACTTATGTTTAATGTTTATCGTTTCCCTATTGCCCAGCTAACAATTTTAGGTTGTAAGAACATTTCTGTAACGTTTCCATTAAGTAAGAAAAACATTAAATAATAAAAATGTTATTTTGAAATCTTAGGAACGGTCAAAGCATCCAGTTTTTTAGGCATTGTATCAACTTTATTGCTTAATTTTAAGAACATTATTTAAACTTTTTAATTCTGTAACATTTGCAAAACTTTCCACTAACACCTTAAGAAAAACGTTCCTGAATTATGATATATAACTTTGAAAAAATGCTCTACTAACGTTACTGCAAGAATGCTTTTTAATAACGTTGACAGAACTTTTAGAGAATGTTAGCCAATGTTCTGAAACGTTCCCTGTTAGCTAGGTCCCTCCTGTTCCTTCATCGTCCTACATTCTCATGCCGTTACCTCGGCTTTTGATAGACTTTTAACATATATCCATTTACAATATTTACATACACAGTGTCTTCTTGAAGTAGAGGTACATTACAAACCAAAGTCTTGCTGTTTATTTTATGCCATTGATGTCTGGAGTTGAGTGTATTTCAAGCAGTGGCCTCGGTTCCTCACCTCAAGGACATGGGAACTCAATCTATTTGCAAAAACAGAGTAGCTGTTACCTCCTGTATGGACCATTAACTTTATCTGTCACAATCAGGAACCACAGCGCATGAATGCTGAGGACGCAGAAGCAGTCTCATATCAGAGCAGTTCATTCACAATATTCAGCTCGTGGCTGAAGTCTATAGCCAACTACCTTCAGAATGAATAGAAGAATAATACCAGTGAGTGGCAAAGAAGATTAAATGGATACGAATATAATTTTCTGTGACCATGAACAGTTTTATGCAGGGAAAACTTCTGTTTATTTAGATTGAGGTATATATTTGCTGAGTTGTTTCAACCCATGGGTAACAACAACCCAGCATAAGTTATTTTAGACCCAATGCTTTGTCCTGTACACACTTTACCCAACCACTGTACACTCCGTTTCAGAGTGCACGGTTAGTTTTAGCCTGTAACACATTGATTTTTGCAATAAATTAAACATATTTAGTTCCATTTTACATAAAACATGTAATTCAGTTAATGTTAATGTGAACACCAGTGTAGGACTTCAGGTTGATGGCAAAAACATCTTTGCACATGTAATATTGTGTGCATATTTGTAGATTGTTTATAGGAAAAGATTTATGATTGAATTATTGCAGATTTTCATTGAGTTCCGTGTTGGCATTTCTCGTGTTTAATGCAGTTTAATGAATACAGAGTCAGTTTGTTTTTGTGCAAAAAGAGACAAGCATTCTCATTCTGCTATAAGTGCCATATTGCCAAACTTATTAATAACATTAAAAGGCACTCAATGTGTTGACCTACAGTATGACAACATTATGAAATTAAAATCGAACTAAATATTTTAATTGTTTGACAGATAATTTATATGGTTTGTGAGATCATTTATGACTATTGGCTAAGCTTACCCAAAGGCAGTACAGATTCTCTGAGATTTCGGCTGCCTCTCTTTCTAAGTCAAATTTACACACATCTGTCCAGGGGAATAATTTGTTTGTTGCACAAGGGGCCAGAGAGACACTTTTTACCAAATTACAGAGGAATCTACAACCTCTTGCCCTGGAGTGAGACATTCAGAGTAATTGCAGCCCTGACAACATGACACAATGCATTACAATCAGTTGTCATGGTCACCGTGTCCAGACAAGAGCTTTTCACTCTTAATGTGCTGCCAGGGCATTAAATCCATCAGCGCCCTGTATTATTAAACTATAACCTTCCAAAACACTGTTTTGGTTTTAATGTCATAATGGCTGTTTTTCTGTGTGCCATGTAAACACAGACAGATTTTACATGTGCTTATTATCTGTGCTAAATTGCATGCAAGCTTAGAATTAGTGCATATCAAATCATAGTATTTTGAGAATAGTATGCTCACGGCTTACATGTGCAGTAATATTTTCTCCAAGTGTGCCTCAGTGTTTGTTTTTACCTGTTAATATTGCCAACACCACAGCAGCTGTTAACCTGAAGCTAACCTGAGGTGACACCCTCCAACCTGACACCCTCCAAAAACAAAACTGCGGTTTAAAAACTAAGTTATGCTGCTTTTGTTTTCATTTATAAAATCTGTTCTAAAGTCTAAAAGAGTTTAAGACAAATGTGTGCGGCACAGTCGTTTTTCCTCTGACTTTTACTTTTTGTTCTCAACATGAAATCAAAATGAACTTTTTTGTCACTCTTGATTTTTAATGGATCATTGATTTCAATGGATCATTATCGTGTGGTCGTATAACGTGGGTTGTCTATTCCTATTAAAATCTTCTTAGATATTTCACCCTTGCTTTTAATAATTTGTTAGACCTTAAAATCGTAGATTCTTTTCTATATGGATCTAAAAATATGCAATTCACAATATAACACCAATCAAAATGAACATCTCTTAGTGACATGATCTCATTACTACATAATAGGGCACATAAATCAACCTGCCTGTGGTATGTAATCAATGGACCATCAATATAATGCAGCACCTAAATCCATTCTCTCAAGAGCAATAGAGACTCAGTATAAAGTGATCTGATCTCTGAGTTTACAGCCTGTGAAGACGCCGGCTTTGATTTAGAGGCTCCTGGTTTGGGGTGTTTTTTCTAAACATGCCTGTGTACCTCCAAAACCTGCCAGCCTGTACAACTGTAATGGCCCTGCTGCTACCCATTTTAGGTTGTAAGAAGTTAATTTAACAAAATGTCATTTAGAATTTTCTAGTTATGTTCTGGGAATGTTTTAGACATTATATTATTGTTATTGCTTGTTTAAAAGAATGCTTTTCAAATTGTTCTTTAACATTTTTAAAACGTTTCACTAACAACTTAAGAATAATGTTTTTGATATACATGATATATAACGTTGAAGAAAACATTCTACTAACATTGCTGCAGGAACGTTTTTGATAAATTTAAGAGAACCTGCAGAGAGAACCTGTAGAGAGAACCGTTTAGCCAACATTCTCAAAACGTTTACTGTTAGATGGGATGGCTTGCCCGACATGTCCACTCTGGCGGACAGACTGACAGACTGTGACATCTCTATTGAGCTGTGCTATACTGAGGCTGCCAGTTCATTGTTCATCTCCTGCTATACTGACACTTTCTTAATGGGACTCTGCTCTATAATCCTATATTTATGCCATTTGGAATCACTAAAGCTTATGTAATCCCTGCTCAAAGCTATAGACAGCCATTGTGAAATACCATTGCACATTTTTGGCATATGGACATTTGTATTGTCTTATTTGTTTTTTATAAAATAACCAGTGTAATAAGGCTGACTTAAAGGTAGAGTAGGTCATTTTGGAGAGGCAACCTAGAGAGGCAAATGTTTAAAGGATAAAATCCCACCCTCCCTTCAGAGCTCTCTCCAAACCCACGCCCCCTTCAACACATAAACGCATACTTTGTTTGACAGGCAAGTAGGACATCCAATCATTCTATTTGGACCGAATGCAATGATTGGACGAACATTAAAATTACAGTACCAGTCAAAGCACATTTACTAATTTTTTATTTTATTATATGATTTTAAGTAAAACTATGAAATGCAAGCTGTTTGTTCTTTTAGTTGTACTTTTATTATTTACACATACATTTGGTAGATGCTTTTCATATAATACATGCAGTACCTGAGACTCAAACCCTGACCATGGTGTTGCTAGCACCATGCTCTACCAGTTGAGCTACAGGCTATACCCATGCAAAGGTACAGAAAGGTTACAGTACCTGTAAGTAACCGTGTGGGAATTTTTTTCCAGGTCACATTCCCTGTGCGGATCTTCAAGCTGATGGGTGTGGAGACCATTATCGTAACCAACGCCTCTGGAGGTCTCTGTCAGGATTACAAAGTGGGAGACATCATGGTCATTAAAGATCATATTAACTTACCCGGGTTTGCTGGACAGCACCCGCTCTGTGGACCCAATGATGAACGGTATGATGAGGGCGGGTGAAGACGGCCGATTGTGGGAGGGGTGTTTAATATTATTTTATTGCTTTGCTTTCCTTTGTATAAAAACGATGGTGGAGATCTTAAATGGCATGTTCTCTCATAAGGTTTGGGATCCGGTTCCCCTGTATGTCTGATGCTTACAGCAAAGACCTGAGGAAGATTGTTCTAGACATTACTGCTGAGCTGGGCTACTCCAATTTTGTGCATGAGGGAGTCTACTGTATGGTCAGTGGACCCAACTTTGAGACCATTGCGGAGGCACGCATGCTGCACATCTTGGGGAGTGACTCTGTCGGTATGGACCGCCACAACACACAAGCCTATAAACAAACACACACACACACACACACACACAATTCCTGTGTATGAACATGCTTACAGTAGAGATACAGTAGACACACACTTACAGAAGTAACAATTAAGCAAGATATCCTTGTGTATACCTGCATATCCTTATTTGTTCTCGGGTTTATATCTGATTTTAGACATATCTATACTTTTACATTTTATTACATTAACATTAATACAAAAACCTTAGTTCCACTAACTACTAAAGAATAATGTTTTCAATATATATACGATATATAACATAAAAACGTTATATAACATATATATCGTAGAGCGTTATATATCGTAGAAACTGTTTGACCAGTTTCATATGTCAAGTTGATTCATGACGTTAAGCAAGTTGGAGCTGTGCGCATGCTTTAAAAAAAATTTACCCCAACCCCCACAACACACACATTTACTACTTACTTTTTTAAATGGGGACATTACAAAGATTTCTATTGTTTTTACACAGCTGGTTATAAACAATATAACCTAACCTTAACATAAAACTTTCTGCATTTTTACAATTTTAAAAACTCTATTAACTATATTTTTACAGTGTTTTTACAAATGAGGATGTCCCAAAAAGGAGGTTTTTTTCAGATTTGTCAGGTGTTGCTCAGTTTTGGGTACAAACACACACACAAACACACACACATGTTAGGTTTATATGCTTTGTGAAGACATAATAACAGACATAAAGACTTTATACTGTACAAACTGAATATTCTATCCCCTAACCCTCACCATACCCCTAAGCCAAACCTTCCACAATGCAGGTGTGTGTGACTTTTACCATCCTTGTGGGGACATTTGGTCTCCAAATGGTAGAAAACAAGAACACACACACACACACACTGATCAGATCTGATTGTAGACAGATGCTCCTCAATGCTGCACGAGATGTCCCTTCTTTGAGAAGGTTGAGTTAACTTGTTTTCTTTTGTTTGTAGTGCCTCTTCTTTAATTAGTCCTTCACAAAAATGATCTTTTTAATAATGATGTGCCATATTGTGGCATGCAGGCAGAGGAGATCTGCCCTGTTAGCTGATGGAGACTAGGCCCACCTGAAGGCCCATTGCAGACCACTTCAATCAATATGATTAGGTTAATCAGTGATCTCAACAGCACTCTCGTTCGTGTGATTGGTATAAACTATACTCACTGCTGGTTCTCTGATGAGCTGAACGGTGCGTTCGAGAATTGGGCTCAGATTACCAAACAGCAGTCAATAACCGACCCATTTCGGTACCTGTACGGGGGTCTTTCATTTACATATTTCCACCAGGACCCTGACAGTCCTCATGACGTAATAAGTAAGACCCAGACCTGGTCTACTTTATTAATGATGGAGTGCAAGAACCTACTGTGCCACCGCAGAGAACAACCATTTAATTAAGTATCTCCCTCTGGTTCCTCTGGTTCCTCTGGTTCCTCTCTCTTACCATCTTCTCCTGCTGTCTCCTGCAGGCATGAGCACAGTTCCGGAGGTGACTGTCGCCAAGCATTGCGGACTGAGGGTTCTGGGCCTCTCACTCATCACCAATAAGGTTTCTCTGGACTACAGCCGGGAGGAGAAGGTCAATCATGAAGAAGTACTGCAGATCAGCAAGATGAGAGCCGAGATGCTTCAGAATGTGCTCATCACCTTCATCGCTCGCTCTCATCAAGTGGAGGCTATTAACAACAACAGCATGAACTCAGATGCTGTCTAGGGTCAATCAAAACAACTGGACCGAGGGCATTGGAGATGCTATGGGATTGTGTAGATCTTAAATGCTTCATTAAAAGCCTTTATTTATCTACTGGGTTTGTGGTTATCGGTGCATCCATTGGCAGACCTTTCAGAATGTGTCTGATCTCCAGAGTGTGATTGTCATGTTGTTGCAGTATTCAGGTGTAAATCAATATACCTGTGTTGACATGATGACACATGGATTTCCAAATAGCAGATTCAAATACTGACTTTTTTGAAAACATATTATAAAGAACAAATAAAATACTATTATAATGATGCAAGCTCAGACTTTTAATCTAAGAGCACTGGAAAAATAAGATCTCATGGCAGTAATATACTGTACACGTGACACAATTACTTGTTCATACAATCCCTCCAGTGCTGTATTAAAACCTCATTGAGTTGGGCAGTAGACATAAACAGTTGTGTCTGTGCATATGTATCTGTGTGTAATCATTGTTTTTATCGGATCTTTCTGGTGAATTAAGGATTTCTAAAGAAAACAAATTCTTCAGAGGACGTTACAATATTAAAATAATTCCTGACCAATCAAAATGACTCCTGTAATTCTGAAGTTAATGCTGTAACAAGTAAATTTACTGCTGTAGAAGGATACTGTTGAGAGCTGTTTGAAAAGATTGCCATCAGCAAAATCACTTTGCATGAACTGACCAATTACTCCTCATTCATCTGATTTGTTGCTTTGCTTCTGAATTTGTTGCTTTGCTCCATGATGTACTGAAAACAGATTAATCTTCATCTGTAGCCTCATGGTAATAGAAAACTAAATGATGCAATACCAAAAGACATAAATGTGCAAAAACACTAATTGCATAATTCAGCTATCATTAACACTTGACAAATTTTGATACTGGAGATTTTGTTTATATTCCTTAAAATCATACACTTACACTTTCAGGCTCCATCTTTGACTTTTATAGCTTGTTGGACAGTTTGCTATTCAGCTGTCATTGCATTATAGTCAATGTAACCCTCAAAATATCTGTTTATGATGTTTTTGTAAATTGTTGTTCACTTAAAGACTTTCTGAGATGCAACTTTCGAGGGTCAAAAAGTCTTTCTGCTAATTAGCACCATCTTATAATGAGGATTCTTATCAATAAAATGGATTTTTACTTAATCAAGAGTTTTGACTGCGTTGATGTTGCGGGCATAACCTTCTTTGATTTTCTTTGCACGTCAAGCACACAAACCAAATACTTGTCGGGTTCGAATTAATTGAAATGCAGATAGCTGCGTTCCTGATTTTTGGAGTCAGCACAAATTATTTGTCACCTCTGAATATTCTTTGGAGTGTTAAAAGTTCTGATTAAATCCCTCAGTAAACCTGGACACATAGAAGCAGAAACTGCTTGTTGTGTCATAATCTTGAGAGTCCAGACTGCCTTCCAAATGTTGCCAGGGTCAGGACGTGTTTCAAAAGACGAAATATTGGTGCTGCTGCTAGACCAAAATCTGCAGTAGGCTATGTGCTGCATCTTTAGGATCTGACAGACAAAAATTACTTGCTTTATGGTGTACGTCCAGGCTGCAATCATACTTACTAAAAAAAAGCAGATAATTAAGCTGGAAGCAAGGCTGAATTAATTTGTAAACGGCTGAGTGCGAAACAAATTTTTAGAAATTATTAATGCAAGCATTTTGCATATCGCAACAATTTCAGTGTAGACATTTTTATCATGCAAACAAACAAAAGCACAAATTAGCAAGTAGAGAATATAATAAAGTAAACGTACAAGTGATCAAGGCAAAAAATAATAACCCAGAGATGGTTCTTATTTCCCACTGGTTGCTCAACAGTGATCTGCTTAATGGATAAATTGTTGTACCATGAATAACACAAATCGAGGCAGCTTTTGCAATGAGAGTTTTCAAGATCCTAAAACAATTATGCAAAGTCATGTAGTTTATAAAACTGCAGCTTTTAAAATTTAACAGAAACTGGCTGGGAAGGTATTGACAGAGATTGAATGTTTGTCAAACTTGATGTAAAAGGAAACCTAATATCAATCTAATTCTAACTTCTAATTCTAACTTTTAATATCTACAATCTTCAGATTAGCAGGTTGAAATCACAAGTCAGTGCATTTAGTATCCAGCTGATTAGCCTTTTAATAACAAACTGTTTAATAACAGGGCAGATAAACAAATACAAGCAAACCATTTAAATCAGTGTCTAATAACACACAATCCGATTGTGGGTATCATATGGTGTGTTTCTCAGCATCTGAGGTGTAGATGAGTTGTTTACATGCGCAGGTGCCATTTTGCACTTGTTAGGGTGTGATGCATCTCCTCACAACATCACTCTGCAGGAGTGTTTCATATTGGTCTGGGCTCACACTACAACTGTCAGTCTGTGTTCATGCAACAGCATCCAGCCCACAAACATATAACACATAACATTTTCATGACCCTAGCAACCTAAACAAACAGCGGACGGCAGTTTTTAGAATAATGGCATTTAAACCCTTTTAGGATACTTCTTCACTCTACTGTACACTGTAAAACATTTTGGCTCCTTAAATTTTAAGTTTAAGTTTAATCGAATTGGCTATACAAGTCATTTCAGCTTACAATTTTAAAGGTTTGACTGATGTTAAGCAATTTGAAATTGCTTAATCTATTTTGATGAGTTAAAGGAATATAAAAACATACGTTGCCATGACTTATTGGTTACAGTGTGTGTGATTTTTTACAGCGACAGATTTTGAAATGACAGCTTTTGTGTTGCATTATAACAGGGGTGCCCAGTTGTTCTTGGAGGGCCACTGTCCTGCAGAGTTTAGCTCCAACCCTAACCAAACACAGGCAAACATACACAAAGAGACATGGTGTTATAAAAAGTTCATAAAAGTCACTCTGAAGGTTAATTAGGACTTGATTATATTAACCCCCATTAATTTTGCCATTTGAACCCATAATGTTCTGAGCTATTGGTCCATTGAGCACATCTTTCGTAAGAAACTTCAGAGTAGTATTGTGTCAACATCTGGATACACCCTTAGCACCACATAGTCTAATTTAAGATCATTTCACTCACTTTGTCAGGTGAACAGGGAGGTTTCTAATTGCATGATGGTGGCTGCATGGTGAGCGGTCCATCTATCTGTCTGTCTGCCTGCCTGCCTACCTGCCAGGCAGGCTGCAATGACGAAGAACTACAGTCATTTGTCTGGAGGGGGGCTCATTAAAAACATATGGAGAGCAATTATCTCCCGGGTCATTGCTTATCTTTATGAATTCATGTTTTGCAACAAGAGAAAAGGAGCAAAAACAAACAAGAAAACATAATGACAGAAACAGTTTGTGCTGAAATGATTTCTATAAATTGAGGTTTGCATTAGCTCATACACACAAAATACGTTTGTCTAAACCGTAGATAAAGTGGCTTCTGTAAGGTGGCTCTATCTGGTAGGCAGCTGTTCTCTTTTATAGGGCATTTCACATTATTACACATGGTTCGACCCTGACTGATTTAAGCAATTAGCTGTGCTTTCTGTACCAAAACCCTGCATCTGTTAACTGCAAATCTGCACATCTCACTACAAAAGATATGAACTCCATCAAAACCATACCAGCCGAATAAAAACTGTTTATTGTAACCACCCACCAGGTGCTGACTGTTGGATAGTTTACAGTATCGTGTATTGCACAGACTTATTTGTACCCTTGCAAATGAATACACTGCCTTATAACCTATAACGTCCCAACAACACATTACAATGACGTGGATCCCTTAAATTCTGAAATGTGTCCGATGGGGTTACCAATGCATTATTTTAAACAGGCATATATGGTCAGACTAAAATGACAGTCTGGAAGTTCAAACTTTCAGAGTACTGCAAAAACCAAACAAAAAAAACACGAAACGACTAAGACGAAGCCAAGAAAGAAAGAACCACCAGCTCTCCACATCCCCAGGGTAGTCTAAACTAATTCAGTGAACAAAAAAATAGGCCCCACTTTTTATTTTCCACCAAGATAAACCTGCTTTGGTTTCTTTTCCTTGACTTCAGGAATCCATTTGCCAGTTTTGTATCCTCTAAGGGCCCACTTGGCTTTGAAAGTCCAAGGGGAGCGACACTTCGGGTGGTTTTAATCACGGCCAGGGCTGGAACCGAGGCGAGCGTTTTACTTAATGAAAACGCACGCCGGATTGCGCAATGGTTAGCAGATGATCCACGGTTTCTGTGTCGAGTCTGAGCAGAAATCAATGCGATCTTGTAGTTTTTGTGACACCAGACGATTTAAATGCGTCTCACATCTGCGCGGCTCGGCAGTGCGCCATACCTGCGCTGCGCTGCGCGGAGGTGCGCCGGGCGTCTCCACGGAGGGGAGGGCGCAACTGCGCTTAAATACCGGAGACATCGGAAAACCGGAGACATCGGACAGCATCTTCACCAAACATCAGACCCAGACGCACGGCTAAAAACATGGCAAACGCGTACCTGCAAGGAGTGGAGATCTCCGCGTCCCAGTTCCTGGATATATTTCACCATTATGACAACGATGGTAATTTCTTTCCTTATATTGCGGATGTCGTAAAGTGAAGGGGAAGAAGGATGCGGGATTATCCGGCCGCCTGCTTCGCAAAGTTGGTTTTAAATTGTCTGATTAATCTAGCTCACTAGGTAGATACGTGCGTCATTTCTGATCGTATAGCAATGTGTTTTTTTGACAGACTGCGATGCATTTGCGTCTCTCTGAATTGAAACTGATGTGTCATTGGTTTGGGGTGTGCATGCTCTCAGGTAATGGATATATCGAGGGGAAGGAGTTGCAGAATTTTATCAGAGAACTTCAGCAGGCGAGGAAACAAGCCGGACTGGTAAGTCACTCAGTTTGTCCACGATTAGGCTGAAATGTTGGAGACATTGTGAGCAGCATTCATACAAAAATAACAACACATGCTTTTATCCAAATGCATTCATGGTATACAATTCATCACTACGTGTGTGTTCCCTGGGATTCGAACCCACAACCTTTGTGCTGCTCACACAGTGCTCTACCAATTGAGCTGGAGAAATAATGATAGTCATTATTATTGTTTGTAAAATGCTGAACAGAGCAGGACTGACTTTAAAGAAGACAAAAATATTACACGAACACCGAAGGAGGAAAAATAAAAGTAATTTTACGTCACGCACTGCAACAAAGATCTGTGTCTCAAAATCAGGACAGGATAATGCTGGTTTTTCAAGAAGGCATCGCTTTGTGATTGAATGGCTTTATGCATCTGTTATCACCAAGCTGCAATAATAATCACGGTGATGGATTTCATCTTCTCAGCCTGATATGACTGAACGGTTTGTTGTCAGACTGTTCAAGTAAATGAGAGAGAGACAGGACGGTCGAGAGACAACAGACTTTATCTCTGTTCGTCTCAGTTAGTCAGTCTGTCCCGCATCTGTCTGCACACATCTGCTGCTGGAGCCTGCTCTGCTCTGCCTCACAGAGGATAAATAGAGGAGAAAATCTTGCATTGCAGCTCTGCAGCTCTTTGTGGCTGCAATTATTGGGCTGTTATTGCTGTTATCTATAACAGAACAGCAAAGATAAAGTTAAAAGCAAAGATGAAAAGGCCTTTTATTGGCATTATTGATGGGAATTGCTTGTTCAACTTCATGTAGTGGAATGACTTTGGGTGAAACTCCATTAAGTAACAAAAACGTTAATAACGTTGTTTTGAAGTTTCAGGAAGGTTCAAAACGTTCAGTTTTTAGACATTGTATTAATGATATGTTTGGTTATACAGGTAAGAACGTTATTCAAACATTTTTTCATTCTGTAACGTTTTTAAAACATTCCACTATAACTACTTAAAAAATTAACGTTTTATATATAATATATAATGTTAGAACAAATGTTCTACTACCATTACTGCAGGAACATTTTTGACAACTCTGAGATAACATTCTGAGAATGTTTGTTCTCAGCTGGGAACATCCATATGGGCACATTGCCAAACAGATGCTGAAGGATTTATGGCTGAATGCTTGTAATGAACGTCTAATATACATTTGGAAGTTTTGAAATCCCATAATTAGGTTCAGTAATTAGTTTTATAGTAGATGCATCCATCCAAATCAACAAAAAATACAACACATATTATGGAGAAAATTACTTGGCGCCACCTGAGGTTACGTGCCTTGCTGAAGGTCACATTGTTGAGAGCACATGGCTCCCTCTATATGGGACTTGAACCTGCAACCTTCAGGTTTCCACCGCTGAGAAATCATACATCTGCATTTTACAACTGCCGACATCAACACTGTATGCACATGATTAGATGGGATAAAATCTAGGCAGTGAAAAACTTTATTTTGGAATATTGGGTGGGATGTGTCCACTTTAACGTTTATGGTGGTCTTGACCCTGTACAGCAGTCCAGTGGCATTGCTTTATTGAACTGTCTGTGTCAATGAGTTACGGAGCTATTTAGTGTAAAGAGAAGGTGATGAAGTATGACAGAACTGAGGAGCAGCAACCATTGGCTCATTTCTCACCTCTAATGATGTCATGCTGTGTTTTTCTGGGTCCTAAATGTCCGTCTATGGCCTCTGCATAAAACTATTTATTTAGTCAAGCTTTACTTCAGTCTGCTCTGTTCGGTTTTATTTGTCTACTTAAGACACTAAGCAGACCGCAAATGTTGCTTAGAAGTGTGATCTTGCAGTGGAATATTCATGCTAAAGGCTGGGACACAGTTGATCTGTTCTGCATGCCACAGAGGGAAAATGAATCTATACCCGTTTCTATTAATGATTCATATGCCTGCAAAGAATCTGTGAATAGTGAATAGTGCTATATCAAAGAATAGTGAATTGTGCAGTGATATATTGTAATGGTCTGTATATTGTAATGATCTGTAAAAAAAAAAGTATAAAAGACTTGTTGAGAAAACTATGACAAAATGATTTCTAGTAGTAATCCGTTTAGCCAATGTAAATTTCAGTAGTTACTGAATCTCTCAGTTCAGCCAGAAAGTAACTAAATATTTCATGTTCGTTAAAATGAATTAGCAGTAACTTTCATGTATCATTATTTCATTCCGTTACTATGAAATTAACTCAAAAAGCGAACAAATATTATATACAGTAGTGTTAGATATACCCAAAAACAAACACAAAACACTTGACACACAAACATCGTCAAACATCGCAAGTATAAATGTGAGCTCCTGACATCACCACACAATGTGTAACTAACAGCAATGACAAAACAACAGCGTAAAGCTCAGCAAACAGGAAAACTATAATTCTGTACAACTATAAGTAACTGTATAATTCATTTATTTATCAATGCATGCTGGGAGCTTGCAGTCTCTAAATGAGCGACATTTGTTCAGACAGTTCTGTTAGGATAGCTGGGACAAGATTTGGGGAATATTGTTGGCTTAATATGTCATTATGTAGTTTCAAAGTCATCTGACTGTGATTTTTCATTTTTGAGCAGCAGTATGCATACAGTACAGCATTACTAGACATACAGTACAGTACTGTACACTGTACCACTATACTGTACAATACTGTACTACACTAAACTATACAATACTATACTGCACTACACTGCAATATGCTACGTCACAGCACACTACCCTATACTATACTACAGAATACTATACTGTACTGTACTGTACTATACTACACTATACTATATGGTACTATACTATACCATAGCGCAGTATACTACACTATACTACACTATACAAGGAGCGCTGTTACCTGGGCAGGTTGTTTCAGGAATGAGACTCCTGCCGTATGTGTGAAGAGCAGAATGAAAACACAATCACATTGTGCAATGAGGGCTGAAGACGACACCACGTAATAATTGTCTTTGTGTATTTGTTTCCTTACACATCGGTGGCTTCGTGAAGGAGAAACGAATCGACCAAAAACTTCAAATTCTGTAGTAAATAGAATGTAACAGCAGGAAGCTGTATGTTGCTTTAGAATGTTTGCAGTGACAATATATTATTCAGAAGTGCCTGTTTATTGAATGCATTTCCCTCCGCAGGAACTAACAGACAAAATGAAGGCTTTTGTGGAGAAATATGAGCAAAATGCAGATGGGAAAATAGGTATCATTGAGGTAAGAAAACTAACCGCCTATGCTATGGTAATAATTCCACACATCTTACAATTCCATTAGTGTATAACAAGACTTATATTGGTCTGGTCTGGTATAATGTGGTCAAAGGCTGCAGTGTCTAAGTTCCAAAATGAAAAGCTTTGGCATGTTGACAACGCCCAACGTGTGGCTCTTGCTGTTAATTGCTGTATTTCAGTGCTAGTCATCTCAGGTTCTGGAGGGTCACTGCCCTGCAGAGTTTAGTTCCAACTCTAATCAAATCTTGTACACCTTCTTGTAATTTTCAAGTAATTAACTTGTTCAGACATGATTGACTAGGTAAGCTAAACTCTGCAAGACAGTGGCCCAGAGTTTATCCACTGTATTGATTTACCTAAAGTAAACTTAAAGGTTTGTTAATTGAAATGCTTTCCATTCAACAAGAGACTAAATGTATGGCATAAAACAATGGCTTGAGCCACATTTGACCATCATTCCTGAAAGCTGAATTGCCTGTTCACATTGGACTTAAGATGTAATCTATTTTAGAGTGCTCAAAGCCCACAGAAAAGAAAAGTTATTTCTTCTAGACAGTAATGAAATTAAATGGAAAGAAAATGTATACTTTTGCTTGTATCTCCTATGTCTCAGTTATTTCTCCTGAGAAAAAGACCTAGAAATCTTGCAAATGTCTCCATTAGAGTTTCAGAAGAGATCTCAACAAATGTCTCAAACAGCTCAGGTTTGCCAAGTCTGCAATCAAATGTCAATATTATTGAAGGTTTCAATATGAACCCATACTTTATTCATCAAATTGGCCAAATTCCAGATTATTTTAGCCACAGGCTACATAAATGTTACAGCGACATACTCTTCAATGTATGTTAACAACTGTCTCATTTGTTTGTATTTTTATTTCTCCTAAGCAATTTTAGGAGACACATCTGAGACATAGTTGATACTTTAACAAAATCCTCCATCGAGTCTCCTGAGCTATGAAAGAGCAACCGCTGTGAAATAAGACTTTCCTCTGGGAGCACATGTATTTCTGTCAATCAGCAGCTGTCAGTAGCTCTCAGTGTAGCATCTTGTTAGAGATTCTATATCTGAGTAGATGTCCTCAGATCCAGGAGACTCTGACACTTCATAAACTGACATCTCTCCATAGCTGAAACCAGTATCCTCTCTTTCCCATAGGAATGAAGGCACATTACATTTAGCGCATACAAAAATGCTTTTTTACAGTATGTTACTGTATGTACTGATGTATTTCTTTACCTCTGTTGCAGCTGGTACAAATTCTACCCACAGAGGAAAACTTCTTGCTGTTTTTCAGACAACAGCTAAAGTCTTGTGCAGAATTTATGGAGGTAAAAACAGCTTTTAAGTGAAGTACTGGAAATCATTTCCTGACAATAATACGCTAAAATTACAGCACAGCACGATATCCTTAGACAGACATGGAGGCATGTACGGTACTGTATGATCCCGTACCGCCAAATAAAACAAACACTGGAGATGAGCTTCAGCATTGTGTAACAGCTCCTGATTATTTTCTGTCTATTTCAGGCCTGGAGAATGTATGACGCTGATCACAGTGGATACATTGAAGCTGATGAGCTTAAGGTGAGAAACATTCTCATTTCATTTAAACACTCAAAGATGTGAGTTTAGTGGCCAATCATCTCTATTTAGCAACGTAACACTCTATGCTCTTTATGTGGGAAGTTCCAGGACTCCAAAACTGCACAGTATGTGTAACAATAATAATGGTCATTTATTAAGAAACCTGTTCTTCTGACCTAATGAAAACACAACAGATAATAAAGTATTCAAGCTGCAAGCCCCTTATGAGCTTCTAAATTGTCCTTAAACAGACAATTTTAGCATAGTTTACTAACGCTCATGTCATTCCAAATCTGTGTGACTTTTGTCTTCGTGGAACACACAGGAAGATATTTTGAGAAATGTTTAAGCAGTTTTGTCACTGTTGTTTGGTTACCAACGTACATCAAAATATCTCTTTTGTGTTCCTTAGAACACAAGAGATATTTATATATATATATTACATTTGGAATGACATGAGGGTGAGTAAATGATGGAAGAATTTTCAGTTTGGGTTAATCCCTTTTAAACACTAAACAGAAACAGGTATAACATCTTCTGAGTTTGGTAGAAAATAAAGCAAAGACAATCTATTAACAATAAAATGATTACTCTGAAGACGCCCATCGCCTGAGGAATTCATAAGTAGAGCAGTCCAGAATGTCTGACATTCACTGGGTCACACCTACCCAAAGGGCCCAGCTGTACTCTGACAGAAGGTTCCTTTTTAAAAGTTAGCTGGCTGTTAGCTAGCTCTTTTTCTAGCATGTAGAACTAAATTGTACAACAAAAAAAGGCTTGATTTGGAAACCAGTTCTCGTAACATCTCAGTGGCCTGTTTCAGCACTGACAAAGCAAGCACAAAGATTTAAATTAAAATGGGGAAAGGTTTCTTTGAACAGCTGCCAGATTAACAGCCAGTGACTTGATGTGTGCAATCTGTCAACACCGCACTGCTTTTGGACCCACTAATGGACCTCCGGCAGGCTGAAGAAAGCTCTGAGAGTTCTGTGAGGGATGGACGTATTCTGGAGATGCTTATTAACATAAGCAATATTCTATAACATTACCTGCACAGCTGTAAAAAGAAGACCTTAGACGTCTTAAGTAATTTATAATTGAAACTTAAAGAAACTATTTAAAAACAGGTTTAACATTAAATTTAATAGTCATGTCAGTCAAATCAAGGATTATTAATAAAGTTTTCCTATAAACACAGTTGAGACGTTAGTAATGGCGCTTCTAAATACTGCAATGGCAAAATACTTCATCGTCCATATAGTCCTAAATTTATTGTACAGTTATGTTGTGTTTTTAGAACTTTTTGAAAGACCTGCTGCAGAGGGCCAAAAAACCTTATGATGAGAAGAAACTAGAGGAATACACACTGACTACAGTAAGACCGCTACAGTACAAAGCTCACCAGAACAGATAAATCTGTATTTGATGCCAGAAAATAGATGTCGTTTTAATGTTTCCAGCTTAAGATTTTCGATTCGAATAAAGATGGGAAATTATGCCTGTCAGAAATGGCTAGGTAAGTGGGTTTGCAATTTCATCATAAATATTAATCACCAGCTTTTATCTTTGGTATGAAATAAAATAAAACATGGCCTTCGTTATTCTTAAACAGGCTGTTACCAGACCAGGAGAACTTTCTACTAAAATTTCAGGTTTGTCTTCATTACTGATGCAGTTGTTTCTCTTAATCTGAATTTACACAGTCAAACTGAACAAATTGTTTATATCTTTTTATTAGGGCGTTAAAATGGCCAGAAAAGAGTTCAACAAGATTTTTGAGTTGTATGATCAGGTAAGTGCTTTGAGTAATCAGCCAAATTCTAATACTAAACCTAGTGCTGGCTAGTTTAATGCACAAGCAACTGGTTATAGCTCAACCAGAGTGTCTGTATTTGTATAAGGTCTGAGGAAAGCAGCCATTAGTACGCGAAGAAAGTACTTTATCTAGATATCACATCCAACACAATTGAAGCTTTTGGCTCAGGCGCCATTGTAATGTATTATTGTGTCCCTAAAAGGGCGAATTCTTCACTTTTCATGACAGCAGTCCTGATCTATATTGGCTGGTGGTTTCAAGCTTCTTATAAGGAGACAGTTTCAAACACACACGTACCCTTTTTGGTCTATTAGAAAACACAGATAGTTAATGATGCATTAGAGAAGACAACACATGCTCAAAACTCAAAGGCATGTCCTAACAGACACACTGGCTGCTGGCCTTCAGTTATCTGACATCTAGATTATCCACACTGCGGTGGTGGTGGGACAAAACAGTCACGCTCTTTTAACAGGTCGCTAAAAGGTGATATACATTAAAGCCACATTATGGACACCAGAGTTACACTGACTTTTATAAATGGCCTATTCTTTATTCGAAGTATAGATGCCTCCTAAATTGGCATATGTCCACGATCAGATTAAGGATGGACACAGGGGATCATAGGATTAAACTAGTTAAGTATTAAAGTGATGGAGGTGTTCATTTATTCAAATACTTTGTCAGTATTTACTCACTCTCATGTCATTCCAAACGTTTATGCTGTTATTTCTGGATAAGAGAACAGTGATCAGTGATCCAAAGCTCACCAACCAAGAACCTAAAAGTCTGTTCATGACACATGCACTATATTCTTTCATCGTAAGTCTTCTGAACTCCAATTTATACATTAGGTATGTGTGAAGAACAGACTTAAATATCTCATTTTTTAATAATTATCTTACCCAACCCTTCACATCTAGCCTACATGGACATCCAAAGTGACATACAAGGCATTTAAGCTAAACATTTTATCACCATGTGTGTTCCCTGGGAATCGAACCCACAATGCTCTGTTAACACAATGCTCTACCAATGTAGCTGCAGAAACAATATGTTCATTCACATACAGATTCATCCATTCACAACAACCAACATTAACATACAGGTTTTTATATATTTTGGTTTGCTGCTTATGCAAAACAGTCGTATGGCTTAGAAATAAACTGAAGCACAAGTAATATTGACTGTTTTCATGGTATGTTTGTTCTTTTTAACAGCCCCTCTTCACCATGAACAGTTCTTGTATGGTAGATGCATAATGTTTCTTTAAAACTTCCTCCTTTTGTGTTATACACCAAAAACAACAGCATACAGGTATGGAAAGACACAAGAGGGAATAAATAATGACAGAATGTTTGTTTTTGGGTAAACTATTGCGCTAAACTTCATCAAAGGCACCTTATAAAGTATATTGCCTTTTCAGGAGGACGTCTAAAGGTCTTAAGACATCTGAAGGAAGTTAAAGGTCCAGTTTCTTTGGCTGTTATTTCTTCAGAGGCCCAAATGTGCACCCTGAGACCCAGCATGTCATTGCATTGACTGTGCAAAACCAATCCTCAATGCCCTCAATTTCAATCCCTCCCTGGTAAACACTGCATGTGGCGTCGCTAATGTCTGAGTAGGGAACACAGGAACTGATAGTAAAGTGGCGTGAAGCTGAGGTTCCTCAGCGCCCTCACATGTCTGCTCATTAATGTTCACCCTGCTTCCCTCCTCCCGCAGGACAGGAACGGATACATGGACGAAAATGAGCTTGACGCCCTCCTCAAAGATCTTTGCGAAAAAAACAGCAAGGTAAACCACCAACAGTGCAGTTCAAATGAGGTTTCGCGCTTTCATTTTCTGAGATAGGACAATGTAGTATATACATTTGGCTCAAGTTGTGGCTCTTGCCCAAGCTTATTACATAAAAGCGTGATAATGCCAGACAGAAATCGAATCTCCTGCTGTTGCGTACAAATTCTCAACTTTTGAAGTGTTTGGGAAAGTTCACTGTAGCTAATGATGTATAGAAAACAACTATTAAGTAATAATGACTAACATTATGTAAAACTATTTTAGAATTTCGAGTAGCTAGCTAACAGCAATGTACACTGTTCTTTTAAGGCAATTTATCAACATTTCTAATGACAGTTTGATGACAATTTCTCTAACAGGTGCTAGAAGTCAACAAAATCCCAACGTATAAAAGCGCCATCATGGCTCTGTCTGACGGAGGCAAGCTCTACAGAACGGAGTTAGCGCTGGTGCTGTGCGCAGAAGAAATGTGAAACTCCGTCCCCAACCCCAAGACCCGCCTCTCCATACCCATCTTAGAACCATGCCCACTGCTCACCTGTGAAGTGTAAAGTAGCTAGCTCATACACATATTTACGTTCTTTCATTTTAAACATTGACTTCACCTAGACCGGCAACCCGTGTCTCATTCTTTTCGATTTGCTGTTTCTATACGGTTTCTAAGTGTACAGATTTTTTAACGACGACACAGATACGTAACTTATGAATTGCACCATGCGCACCACATACATAAAATGTCGCCTTTAATGAAGAAACGCAACAATGTAACAATTCCCTTTCCCAATTTCAATATCCAAGCTATATGCAGATAGCTATTCAATGAATGTTCTCAAGTAACCGATTTATTTGATTTCGTAGCCAAAAGCAATAATGTCAACATGGAAAACCGATAAATCATGACATGTTGGTGGGATCTATGTAGAACTTCAAAAGGCTACATTTATTTTGCGATGCATGCTAATAGATGGCAGCCCGCGGTCACCAGGCATTTTGACTGTAAGCACGTATTGACTGTAACGCATCGCCCCAGTCTCTGATGTTTGACCTTATTTTGCACTGCAAACAATGACAAGTCTTCTATGCTGAACACTATAGACACTGTGTAAGACGATATTAAACTTATTAAATGACCGACTACCTGCAAATCCACTTGTGTGTGTTACTGTATACTGTGTCCAATCTGTCTATATAGATCAGATCAATTGAACATATTTCATAAGAAGCACAACAAAAATAAACAAAAATCATACTCCAATGTAATGTCTGGTTTTGAAATGGTATAATCAAACTCCCACAAAAGCTGAGTAGCTCTTTGTAAAGCACCATTTGGAGTTTAAACAGATCGGAGATCTTATCTTACAAATTGAAGCACTGACCTTGGGAAAGTGGGCAGTCAGTCTTTATCTTGGACTGCGAGACATTCATCTCGTTTCATTGTGAACAAACAGACACAAACTTAAAGGCTAGATCCATTTGTTGGTGCTTACTGTAATAGCTATTATAATCTTTTTTATCTTTTTATTATTTACCTTTTGCCAATGAATGTATTCAAATTATCCAATAGTAATGACAAAAATTAAAATAGCAAATATTTTAATATACCAAAAGTATCGGATTTTCATATTGTACTTTTCTTAGTCTGTCGTAATCTAAATGATTTTGATTAGACAATTTCATAAAACCCTTCAATGATTTAATCCTGACCTAAATATGCCAATATTAAAATTGAGTGATATGGAACACTGTTAAGAAAAAAATCTATTGTAGAAAATTAAAACTAAAACCTTAAAACTCAAGATAAAAGTTTACAAAGGTATGAGAATTTTTGTATTGACTTTTTTTGAGCCTGGAAATAGTTTTTAGATAGATTTAATAGATTTTCTTTAAATAGATTTAAAAAAATAATAAATTTGTTAAAAATAATAATAAATTAAGATTCTGCACTATTTCTAGGTAACTAATAAGTTCTGAAACTTATCGTTGAACAAAAGGTTAAACTGGCTTGCTTTTATTGAAGCACAAATGTGGAGTCCATACTAAATAAAAGTAATTTCATTGCTGGTCTCAGACTTAATTAAATACACATAAATATTGCATATATAACATGAAAATGGTTCATTAATAAGTCAACAATAAGTCATGTGTTTGCTTCAGTTGTCATGTGAATGGAACCAGCTTGAAAATGACGTTCACAGCTTTAAACCCTTAACAGAAATCCCCCTTATTTCCCCTCATTTACTGTGGCTTTCTTTCTCTAAATTTCACCAAGAATAAAGTGCATTTTCTTCAGCACATATTGTTGTAAATTGGTTGTATTATTCTACTGTAGAAAAACAGAATGCAAGAGAAATATACATCACAATGCAGTTTTTACTTAATCATTATATCAGAAGGCTGTTGAAAATTGTTTTAACACCTGCAACCCTCATGGATCATAACAGGTTTTGATGTCTTAAAATAATAAGGGCAGCATATAGGCTAAGAATGTAACTTACTGTAGATGCTAACAGCCTACTGTACACAATGTGACTTTCATTGTTACAAAGAGATTTTAAGGCATAATACAAGAAGCAAGTTATTTTAAGGCATAACACAAGAAGCAATAGAGTTTATCAGTTACAGACATGGTCAGTCAATATTAAAGTGAACACAAAAAACATTCAAAATGGCTCAAGATGTACTGTAGACAGACCGTATAGTGTCAGGTTGACATTCAGGACCATTGTATGATATGATCTATTAAATGGAGAAGATTTGGTGGTATATCAAATATTATTTTAAATTATTAACCCCATCATTAATTAAGTCATACACAAAATATGTATAGTGTATATACATCTATATATATATATATATATATATATATATATATATATATATATATACCATTTAGATATATATACACATATACACATGTGTTCACTATATATATATATTAAGTATACACAAAATTTGTATTGTGTATATCTAATATATATATATATATTAGATGTATGATTGGTTGATCATTTTGAGGTACACTGACCATCTGTGACAGACATTGCTATTTTTTACCATAGTACTGCAGTGTCAGAAAGTTTAAGATCCTTTTGTACTTCTGATCATTGCTTCCATCATGGCCCACTGCTCCTTTGTGACCTGACAAAGAAAATCAGGCCAAAAACATAATAAATTAAGCAATCAATATCCACTGTTACACACAACTGATGGATAGAGCTGAAAATCACCTTCTTCAGGTCATTGAACTCGCCAGCCATGGAGACATATTCACCTCCATCCATTCTGATGACCTGTGAGGACAGGAGAGCCATTAATGCTGGAAAGGTTGCAAAAACATATCATTAGCTGCCCTGTCAGGGATCCTTAACTTTATAACTATAGGCCTATTACAGTAATGTGGCAGCCTGTATAATTCCATATCGATCTCTAGAGAACTGTTTTCTTGAATCCTTCGCAAATTCCCTCTGCTACCCATCTCTGTCAGAGAGAGAGGGTGGAGGGTGTGCCCTTGGCTCTGTCTTTATTTGGCTGTAAATGGAGAAGCCCTGTGGGAGCAAATGGTTGGACAGACACAAGGTCGCCGAACTCACCGCGCCCGACACCCAGTTGGCGTAATCGCTGCAGAGGTAGGTGGCGAGGTTGGCAATTTCTCCCGGAGTGCCCAGTCGACCTGTGGGTATCTTATTGATCATTGATTTCTCAAACATGCCTGCGGGATCCAGTCTGCTAAACGCACCCTTCAGAAAGATAGGGGGCGCTGTAAGCATGGGCAATTTAGGTCTTATTTAACTAACTGTGATTTAGTTTAAAGGCAAGGTAGGCAATTTTTATTTCCAGAAAGTTTTTTTTGTTACGCTGGTTGAAAGTCTCTTCACATTCTGATAGCAATCCCTAAGTAAAGTGGTCTAAACACATTTATTTAAATAGATATCTTCTGTGGAAGGCACAGGACCATCTAATCACTGCATTCGGTCTGAGTTCAATGACCAGATGCTGACAATAATGACCCTACTTGTTGTGTCAAATTGCCTACCCTACCTTTAACCAATCACTAAATAATGTTGTATATAATGCCCTGTAAATAGTGCTGAAATAATGGTGTGTTGTATTTAAATATAGGTATTGTTGTTCGTTTAGTCTAACCATGTAAATAAAAACATATGAACAAAATACCTTTGTTTTGATTGGTCCGGGCTGAATAACATTGAATCTCAAACCATATCTGCCCCACTCTGCTGCCAGAGACCTGTGAGTATGAAATGTAGCCTGAGAACAGACCAATGATCCAATATTTCAGACCTTTCACACATGCTCTGATGGATATGAAATTCATCCTGTATTTTCCAGGACAGAGAGAGAGAGAGAGAGAGAGCTACTGATCTGAGCTATCAGGTGAATAATGTGCTGTTGTTTTTCCCTGTTGTACTTTGAGAATATTTAACATCCCTTAATCACAATCCAAGCCCCTTAAGGAGAGAGAATCAAGATCCCCATCTCACAATTAAAATGTTAATGAAAAATACTGGTGCCTTTGTTAAGATAATGTATGCACACCTTCAATAACAGATTAGAAGGACATTTGGCATTCAACTAAAATGAAGTCACAGGTGAGTGGCACTTGATATTGTGTCTGCAGGTAACATACATGCACATCGCTTCTACTCCAGATTTAGCTGCAGCGCTTGGCACCACAAATCCTGAGCCGCTCTCTGCGTATATTGTGGTGATGGCCAGAAACGCAGCACCTTTACAGATACAAGATGGTGAGTTTTCATTGGTTAAGATAATCACTGACATCATGAGATGTCACATCGTGATAATAAAAAAGTATCCACTAAAATATCCAGGTAGCCTGTTTAATTTAAAGTAAAATACATGTTGTGTCAGAAAGGTTAGAATTGTTATAAATAAAATGCCTCTTAACAGGGTTATTTTGCGTAAACTTAACTATAACTTAACAGGGTATTTAAACATTTTGTCATATGTATTGAACAAAAAAAAGGTAAAAAAAAAAACCCTGAAGAAATAATTCAATAAATCAACTTTTGTAACTCTGTAGGCCAATCCGGAAGGCTAATTTTCAATGGAATTGCTAATTTTCACTTATTAAAATTACTTGGGCACATCCTATGAGAACGATGGTTTGGGATTTAATTTAGATGTGAAGGCATGTGATAACATTACATTTTGTATAATTTACACAGCTATACATCATATGTTAATTTAAGTGTTGTGTTTTTATGTATATTACTAACAAGAAGCCGGTAAACACACATCCTGTATGTTAGATGTGGCCCTAATTTATTATTTATGCAACATTCCCACATGTATTAACTGTGGAATGTGAAGGTGCCACAGACAACCTCATTAAAAGTAATTTCATTATCAATTCATCAAATATTAAAAGAAATAACCAAAATAATGAATCCATCTGCTGAGGACGTTTAGGAACAAATCATGTGCACTTACTGCCATCTAGTAGTAATGACTAAAAGTGAACCACTGACTGCACCAACAAAACAACTTTCAGTTTTCAACTTACCAGTCAAAAGTTTGTATACACCTAAACATTATTTCTACTCCACTAGTAAAGTCAGCTAACTAATAAACACAAATGGACGTGTGTAATTACATAGAACTAGCCCTTAATTCCATTTTTTTCCTACTTCTCTATGAATACAGTAATCACCTTTCTCAGCTTTGATGAGACGCTTCCCGACCTCCAGCGTGACGTAGGCCGTGCCGTTCAGGACGATGTCTGTGATGGTTCTCCAAGCATTGGGTGAGAGCTTCTCTGAGGGTGAGATGAAGTTTCCAGCAGCATTGTTGATCACGACCTGTCGAACAGAAATTAAAGATGAGGAAGTCCCAGCTAACGATTTCAGGTTGTAAGAATGTTTTTCTAACGTTTCCATTAGTAACAAAAAAGTTAGAAAAGTTATTTAGAAAGTTCTAGGAACATTCAAAATGTGTTTTTTAGATGGTGTATTAACATCTAAAAATGTTGATGTTTTTTGATGTATTGTTTTATAAAACATTTAAATAACTACTTAGAATCCTTGGAATAACATTTTTGATGTTATATTTAGTGTTTAAAAATGTTCTACTAACATTACTACAAAAACGTTTTTGATAACATTGAGAGAACTATTTAAAAACGTTAGCTAAAAACATCTGCTGTGGAGGTGAACACTTGAACCTACATCAGGTAGACCAACATCATTGACCAGCTGGTTTACTGCAGACTCCACTGAAGCAGGATCTCTGACATCACACTGGACAGCATGAACCTGACACATCAACACATGTATCATACATTAACAACAACAACAACAACAACAACAACAACAACAACAACAACAACAACAACAACAACAACAACAACAACAACAACAACAACAACAACAAATGACTGGGTTTCTGATCTTACACTGAGTTGCAATGGCACAATTCTGAGAATCTGGGTGGAATTTAGTTTAGTTATGAAGTTATTAGGTGGAATTTAGTTATGCATCATCTGCTGTAATACGCAGGTACCTTGTTTCCTGTCTGTTGAGAGATTTCATCAGCTGTTTTCTTCAAAACGTCAAGTTTTCTGAAATAACACGAAGTTACATTTAAAGACGTCTAGATTATATGTTTTCTAAAGCGCAGACACTACCTGTACTGTATAACGAAGCAGTACTATGGAAATTAAAAACACATTTATCTTACATTACATTTACGCATTGGGCAGACGCTTTTATCCAAAGCGACTTACAGTGCATTCAGGTCATACAATTTATCAGTACATGTTCCCTGGGAATCAAACCCACAACCTTTGCACTGAGACACTTTTACATATTAAAAATGTAACCTATAATAGTCACCACAGGAATGAGATGAAGGACTAACCTGCTGGCTATCACGCACTGAGCCCCCAGTGCAGAGAGGTTGGCGGTCATGCCTCTCCCGAGTCCGGTCCCTCCTCCTGTGATGAAGGCCACCTTGTTTTTGAAGGTTCCCGGGGGCAGCATGACACCTTCTGAAGGTGGGAAGAATCCATCTGGAGAGGCCGAAGCGCTCCGATATAAAGTGTTTGTCCCATTTCCAAATAACTGTTAAGGAATATTTTTTTAAAGGAATAAATTATACACAAGCAGCACAGACAGAACCCAGTTAACCATTAACAAAAGCATTTACAATGTTGTAGAAAAGTTCAAGTCCAGTTTTTAAAACTTGTATTAATATTATTTCTTTGTTATAAGAACGTTATTTAACCATCTTTTTAATGATGTGAAGAATTATAAGTACGTTTATTGATAACTTTGAGAAAACGTTTGGATAACTTTCCCTGTGAGCTGTAACTGGGTCACAGGTCGTCGAGACTTCGGACGGTGTAACGCATTTACAATGACTTGTATTTGCTTATAATCCACACCAAAAGAAGAAATATTAAAGAATAAAATTAAAATGTTCATGCAATTAAAAGAATATCGCATTTTTATTCAGACAACAGTTGTCGGATGTCAATCACGTTGCGAAACGCGACTTTTCCCAACCAGCGTGTCCCCGTTAAATATATTTCTATAACTGTAAATGTATTTTAACATTTTATATTAAAAAGTCCCAAACCATCAAATCGATACATCACCTGAGACTTTATATAATCTGTAAAGAAATGACATGGCCGCAGTTTATTTCTATAAAGAAATGGCTTGGCTGCAGAAACGACAGAAGACGTAAAACAATACATGCGCCAAATGTAATAATAAAGTAAGTCACTTTTTTTTACCCGTGATGGTGTGACAAACTTAGTCGGAGTGAAACATCTATTTAACAGACCTCTGAACGGAACCATGGTGTCAAAACAAAGCCTTTAACCCGGTTTAAACATTAAAATAAGAGCCGTGCAGAGACACAAGTGAAGCCAGAATCAACAAGACGTACGCGTCACTGAAATGACTCCACAATTAAAGTCCCGGACGACATTTCCGGTTTCCTGTTCGCATTGCTGACCCGGAATCAGCCAAGCCACCGTATTCTTCCAATAGCGTATCGCTATCTAGGGACGAACAGGTCCCGGATCAGACAGCAGAGCCACAACCTGACGCCTGTATTTCAGTCGTGATACGTAACACACGAAGCGGCTCTTTTCTGTGAATATAATAATAAATATTACTATAGTCTGTATATTATATCTTTTGATACGGTTCGGTCTTAACCTGTTTAACCATGTAAATCATTTTGAGTATGGTTAAAGAAGATAACTAGATAACTAGTTACCCGGTCTGTTTTGTTATTTGACAGCGCTGGGGCTCATAAAACAGGTAAACAACGTGTAATATTTATATTTACGTGCTGTAAATACACTCGACTCGCAGCGTGACGTGCAATTTGTAGTTTATACCGAGAGAAAATGACAATAAATTAAATGTTTTCAGATTTGGTTGGTCATTGTAGTGGCTACCGCTAACAGATCTGATGCGGCGTTTTAATTCACGTCTCGCGACGCTAATGTCATGACTGTGACGACACAACTGATTCATGACGTACACTGACGTCACACTGTTGTATGCCATTATATGTCAAAGGAAAATGTCGGTTTTTATAGCGACAACAAGCCCGGCTAACAGGGAACGTTCTGGGAACGTCGGCTAACGTTCTCTAAACGTTCTCTGAAGGTTATCCGCAACGTTTTTGCAGTCAGGTTAACATACGGCTTGTTAAAAGTATAACACATGTATCAAACACGTTATTAATAAGTTGTTAGGGGAACGTTTCAGAAACGTTGCAGAAATGGATTTGAAAACGTTCCTATAAACAAGCAATAACGTTAATACAACGTCTAAAAAACCTTTAGACCTTTTGAACGTCCCTAGAACTGAAAAAATGACCTTTTTATAATGTTTTTAGTACTTAATAATAATGGTCATACAACCTCATATATATTGCTGGGATCCTAATTGCATGTTGCTTATTAAATATGTCTGTCTGTCTATCTATAATAGGTGGAGATTTGTCAGAAACCATCTCTGATTCTGATCCGGTGAGATGGGGAATCAGCTAGCTGGAATTGCCCCATCACAAATACTTTCTGTGGACAGTTATTTCTCCGACATCCATGATTATGAGTATGACAAAAGTCTGGGAAGTACACGTTTTTTCAAAGTGGCCAGAGCCAAACATAGAGAGGGTCTGGTGGTGGTCAAAGTCTTTGCGATCCAGGACCCCTCGCTGCCTCTGACCAGCTACAAGCAGGAGCTGGAGGAGCTGAAAATCAGACTGCATTCCTGTCAAAACTGTCTGCCTTTTCAAAAAGCCACGCTCACGGAGAAGGCAGCCATACTCTTTCGGCAGTATGTTCGCGATAACCTGTACGATCGCATTAGCACGCGTCCGTTCCTCAACAACGTGGAGAAGAAGTGGATTGCCTTCCAGATCCTCAATGCTGTGGATCAGGCTCATAAGTCCGGTGTGCGTCATGGCGACATTAAAACCGAAAATGTCATGGTAACGAGCTGGAACTGGGTTCTTCTCACAGACTTTGCTAGTTTTAAACCCACCTACCTACCCGAGGACAACCCGGCAGATTTCAACTACTTCTTTGACACGTCCAGGAGGAGAACATGCTACATTGCTCCAGAGAGATTTGTGGATGGCAGCATGTTTGCTACAGAAAGTGACCAGACGACTCCCCTTGTAGATCTCTCCAGCAATAGCCAGAGGACCAGGGGAGAGCTCAAGCAGCCCATGGACATCTTCTCAGCTGGTATTTAATGTTTTTCTGGAGGTCTTAAAACATACAATTTGACGTTCTGCAAAGGCCGTTCTTTATTATTTCTTTTTATTAGTTCTATTATTCTTTGTTTTCTAGGGTGTGTGATTGCAGAGCTTTTCACAGAAGGTGTGCCGCTCTTCGATCTCTCACAGTTGCTGGCTTACCGTAAAGGACATTTCCAAACCGAACAAGTACTGATGAAAATTGAGGATCGGAGTATAAGAGAACTGGTAAAATTTATGCTCATTTCCTTTACAGATATTTACATTCATCCATTTAGCGGATACTTTTATCCTAAGTGAATTACAAATGAGGGAGCATTTAACATTTTGCCTTAAGAGCCAACAGTAAGTACAATAGACAAGGCTACGTTTACAAGTGAGAATAGAAGATAAGGAGAGACTAACAGCATAAAAGAGGAGAGGGTTTGTTTTGTTGTTGCTAACAATTTCGAAGGCCAAGTATGATGACACATACTCAGAATGTGACCTCTGCATTTAACCCATCCAGTTAGTGCACACACATTGAACACACACTGCAAATTATGAACACACATATGGAGCCAGTGGGCAGCACTGCGGCAACCAGGGAGAAATTGGGGGTGAGGTACCATGCTCAAGGGCACCTCATTTGTTTCCTGTCAGCACAGGGAATCGAATCGGCAGCCTTCTCATTAAAGTTATATTCTCTAACCAGTAGGCCACAACTGCTCCCAGGTGTTAGGGGTTAGTAAAGTGTAAAGTGTTCTTAAAGATGTTCTTGAAGATGTTTCACTTAAACTGATACAGACTTGGTTCACTGAATCCACTTTTCTGTAGGTGGCTCAGATGGTTCAGCGAGAGCCAGAGAAGCGCCTGACTGCTGAAGAGTATCTGAAACAGCAGCGAGGCAAAGCTTTCCCAGAAATCTTCTACACCTTCCTTCAGCCCTACATGGCTCAGTTTGCCAAGGAGACCTTCCAGTCTGCTGACGAGAGGGTGCTGGTGATCCGTAAGAACCTGGAGAATATCCTCAACAACCTGTGTGGTGGTGGACAGGCTGGGAAGTCTGAAAAGCAGGAGAAGGCATCCCAAGAGCTTAGTTCTTCTAAGGAGCAGGGACTGGTGGTGCTGGTTTCTGTCATCACTTCCTGTCTGCAGACGCTGCGCTTTTGTGACTCCAAGCTGGCGGCGCTGGAGCTGATTCTTCATCTGGCCAGCCGGCTGAATGTGGAGATTCTTCTGGACAGAATCACCCCGTACTTACTGCACTTCTGCAATGACTCGATGCCCCGCATCAGGGCTGAAGCTGTGCGCACACTGACAAAAGTCCTTGCGCTGGTCAAGGAGGTTCCTCGCAATGATGTCAATATTTACCCAGAATACATCTTGCCTGGGATTGCCCACTTGGCCCAAGATGAGGCCACGATTGTCAGACTTGCTTATGCAGGTATAATAGGCTACAAGTCACTAAGAAAAACTTTTTTTAGGTTTAGGTTGACGTGAAATAAAAATTGACCCTATTTATTTTACTTTTTTAAAGCTGCAATCCGCTTTTTTGGTAACATAACAGATCAGTATTCAAAACTGTCTCCTTACCTTTCCCCGATTTGTCAGGAAATGTCTGTTTGGCTTTGTCTGACTTCAACATACATAAAGAAAATTACGTAAAGTAACCTGCAATTTTATATTTTGAACAGCAATGGCACTAGAGAGGCAAAAGTTACTGATTGCAGCTTTGAAATATAATAACTTGCTCTTTCATGAAAATGATTTTCTTTTAATGGTTGACCATTTGCTATGCAATAGCCACTTTTCACAATCCAATTGATACTTAATGTGTAAAGTCAAGTCGCAATTTACCAAAATGTGTCAGATTATGAAAGTCAATCAGGTTGTGAAAGCCTTTTCATGTGGAGTGTAATGCAGTTGTATGCATGTAGTATTTAGACATATATTGAAATGATTTTATTTACGTTGGTTTCCTTTATAGAGAACATAGCGCACTTAGCTGAGACAGCTCTGCGGTTTCTGGAGCTGGTGCAGGAGAATAATTTAAGCTCTGAACATGACTTAAGTGGAGAGGACACTGAAGAAACTCTTCACCCTAATGAAAACTATGATTCAGGTAAATGTTGGTTCGCTCACTTTCATAAGTAAGGTTCACTTATGATCATATATAAAGATCCCAATGCAAAACTCTAGATTACGCCCTCTATTATTACTAAAGCTGCATGAAAAGAGTCTTATGCTGTTGTTAAAATACTGTGGATTTGATCCATCCCTCGTCCAAAGAGCTGCAGGCCTTGCATGAGATGGTTCAACAGAAAGTCGTAACTTTGCTGAGCGACCCTGAGAACATTGTCAAACAGACGCTGATGGAGAACGGCATAACACGCCTCTGCGTGTTTTTCGGTCGTCAGAAGGCCAACGACGTGCTCCTCTCCCACATGATCACCTTCCTCAATGACAAAAACGACTGGCACCTCCGTGGAGCTTTCTTTGACAGCATAGTGGGTGGGTGCCATCACATCATGTTCCTGCCATTCATGTACCACAAATTACTTCTAATGAAAGCATCTGCTAAATTTAAATTTACTTGTGCATTTGGTAGACACTTTAATCCAAAGCGACTTACAGTACATTCAAGTTATGCATTTTGTCAGTACGTATGCTCCATGGGAATCGAACCCATGACCTTTGCACTGCTAACACAATGCTCTACAAACTGAGCTACAGGAACACTAAAGAACATGAGAGGAAATGCAGAGGAGCATCATGCAGACAATGCAGAAGAACATCATGTGGAACATTTACATTTATGCATTTAGCAGATGCTTTTAACTGAAGTGACTTGCTGTGCATTAAAGGTATGCATTGTCTCAGTTTATGTGTTCTCTTGGGACTGAACCCGTAACGTTGTTGTTGCGAGCGCCATGTTCTGCCAGTTAAGCTACAGGAACCTGAGACTGCTAGCCAGATGTTCCTCTCCCTGCAGGTGTAGCAGCATATGTGGGCTGGCAGAGTTCCTCCATCCTGAAGCCTCTTCTTCAGCAAGGCCTGAGTGATGTTGAGGAGTTCGTCATTTATAAAGCTCTCAATGCTCTGACCTGCATGTGCCAGCTGGGGCTGCTGCAGAAACCTCACATCTACGAGTTTGTCAGTGATATTGGTGAGACAGATGCTCTTCTCTTGTGTTTCTATGGGTCATAGAGCTTCATCACCATTGTATGTTATATCTGAATTGTAACGTTACTGTCCCAAAGCTCCGTTCTTGTGTCACCCCAATCTTTGGATTCGTTATGGAGCCGTGGGTTTCATCACTGTGGTCGCTCAGCATCTAAACATTGCTGACGTCTACTGCAAACTCATGCCCCATCTTAACCCCTTCATTACCCAGCCTATTATACAGGTGAGATACACCAGGTGACCATTCTACAGTCTATGATAAATTCCAGGGGTTTTCAACCCATGCAGACACAGAGATATATAGAAAAACGGTATAATAACTTTCCCAAACACTACTGTGTTATATAATTCCTAAAGGGGTCCTTTAATTCCTTTTTCGAAGTCTTGATTAAGTTTTTTGGTTGCACTACAATAGCTTCATGCTTTGTTTTTCAAAAAACACATTATTCTTTGCATATTTATCTTTATTCTGTGCTGCTGTTTCCATTCTCATAAAAAACATTCCTGGTTCTAAAAAGCCCCTCCTTTACGCAGTGGGCTCGGATTGGTTGACTGGGCCAGTGTGTGTTGTAATTGGCTAACCGCCTAGTGCCCGTGGTCCAATAACGTCACGGAGTTGGACGGGGTTATTCAAAATTTGGGGGTCATGACATCCACAAACCCAGGAAGAAGCTGGAGAGCTGTAGAGAAAGTGAAAAATTAATTTTTAAATTTGCAGAAATTTGTTTATGTTCAAGCAGCAACACTAACTAAAGTTAAGAATATAATAATATTCATTACATAGATACATAATGCATATCTTCTATATATAGTATCTTCTTACTCAAGAACTCAGTGAAGAGCCTTCATTATAGTGTTGCAAGAAACATTTTGATTATGTTGATTAAATGTAATGAAGTGATGTTTGGTGTGCTTGGACAGATTGATAAGGAGATTGTGCTGCTCAGTGTTCTGAAAGAACCAGTAAGTCGCTCCATCTTTGACTATGCGCTGCGCTCCAAAGACATCGGCAGCCTCTTCCGACACCTGCTGCTACGGCAAAAAAAACGCAACGGCTCTATCCCAGAATGCCCCATTCCGGAGGATCCCGCCATTGCTCAGCTGCTTAAGAAACTTCTGTCACAGGTCAGAAAAGTTTTTAAATTTCTGTATTTCTAGTTTGGTTATTAACTAAACAAACTTACATTTTAAATAAACCTAAATAGTATGAAGTCACACATTTAGAAAAGGTTTAAAATAAAAATAGACCATGTTAGTTTATAAATGGCATCTTGAACAAATAAATTACAAGGTGATTTACGCAAGCACTTGGATTAGCATGCTTTGTTGTCATAGAAACCAGATTTGTGTCAACCAGTCATAAGAGTAATCTTAACCGTAACTTCACCCCTAAAATCAGATAGCAATGATTAGTTAATACCGATGGGAATGTTCCTGGAAAAACAAAGGATGTTGATCCCGGAACATGTGATGTTTGTATAGATCACATAAGGTTGTAATCACATGTGATCTTTTAGGGAATGACAGAGGCCGAGGAGGACAAGCTTTTGGCTCTCAAAGATTTCATGCTCAAGTCCAACAAAGCCAAAGCCAACATCATAGAGCAAAGTCACCTGAATGATGGAGCTCACAGCGGCATCATTGATCTTGGAACTCTGGGCATTAGCGGACGACAGGTGGACCTGATCAAGCCCAAACAGGACACAGAAGACAAGAGAGGTGTGCAGCATGCTCTTAACATCACTTTTTCCGTTACCCCACTCATTTCATTGGTTTCACTTGAAATTAATGCGGTGTATGTTTTATTTGTTTACAGACTTCATCAGTACTGCCTCTGGTATACTGTTTGATGTTGCATTTAAATCTAATACATTGACTAACTCTGCCTTTTCTCAGAGAATTCACAAAAACAAAGATATTGAAACTTTTGTTGTGCACAGCAGCATATGTTTGGCTATTAATGCTTTTGCAGTTCTTTTGATGCAAACCTAAGGAGTTGTCTTAATGAAGTGTGTGACTGCTGGTGACTGGATTAATTTACAATAATTGCTTACAAACCAGAAGTTTGGAGATTTCCTGTCAGTTTTTCATATACTGACAGGAAATCCTGTCAGTATATGAAAAATATATACTAACAGGATTTCCTTATTGTATTTATTGTTTATTGATTATTGATTGTTTTCTCATAACTATTTACTGGTGTTTTTCCATGTTAACATTTTAACGGGACACCAACTGTAAAACAAAACTGCATGTGTTTTTTATCAGAATTGCTTTTAAAATATGTCAATTTGTTTCCCCTTGTACCAGCTCGCAAACATACAAAACAGGATTCCAACTTGAATGAAGAGTGGAAGAGCATGTTTGGTTCTCTGGACCCGCCCAGCTCTGCCCCGACTCCACCGACGGTACATAATGTTCTAGTTCCAAACGCTAGTGGGGAACCCAACAGAACTCTGGCTGGAGAGCTCCTGCGATCTGAGAGTTCCTCACAGACTCTTATCCTCCCTCATGTTCCATCCTCAGACCAGGTCGACTGCTGAGCCGACAGTGTGCTTCATCCCTTTTCTCCACCCTGCACTTTCTCCCTCTTCCTTTCCTCTTCCACCATCTCTTTACATCCTTTTTTCACCAGTCCCCCGTTTGTCACCTGCCTCACTGTGCATTTACCTGTAATGCAATAAAGTACAATGAGTTGCAAGGCTTTGAGGCATGTTACTTACCTGCTGTTTACGCAGACATGCAGAAACATGCTGTATTTGCTCCAGCTTAACATGTGCTTTAACAGTAGAATTTTAATTGGCTGTTTAACTTTCACTCTCCACTGAACTGCAGGTTCCTGACGGAGGAACCGCGCAGCTCAGAAAAGCCACGGCACTCCCCACAATTCAGGTGGTGCAGTCCGTAACGGGAGCATCTACGTACCAGTGGCGCATCACCACGTGCAAGGCAGAGCTGCAGCAGCTGGTGCAGCAGAAGAGAGAGCAATGCAACGCAGAGCGCATGGCCAAGCAGATGATGGAGAGTGCTGAGTGGGAGAGCAGGCCTCCGCTGCCAGGTAACATCATCACATATTCCCTTTTTTCTTGCTGTATCTTTAAGAAACAGCCCTTTTGCATGTGAAATACACTGCACTTCTGCCAGTTTTAAACTCCCTTATCCTTCAAAAATGTGCAAAATCTGCATTACATGCGCCTGTTGTTAAGCAATGAATTTATAGCATCTCTTCTGCTTTATTACCTCATGAAAATTCTTACATTTCAACGCTTTTCATAAATTATTTTAATGTATAATTGCATTAGTGTCTATTGATTTTTTTGGCTTGTCTATGTCTCACACTAATGTTTCATTCTCTCTGACTGCAACTGTTGCATTGCAGGGTGGCATCCAAAAGGTCTTTTAGTGGCCCATCTCCATGAGCACAAATCTGCAGTGAACCGAATCAGGGTCTCGGATGAGCACTCCATTTTTGCCACATGCTCAAACGATGGAACTGTAAAGATTTGGGACAGCCAGAAAATGGAGGGCAAGACGACCACCACAAGGTCTATTTTATCTTGCATGTCTATGAATTGACTGTTCCCAGGTTGTCTTGTTTTACTGTTGTAAGAACTGTGATGTTGTTTGAATGTTTTAGCAGTAAGCAGCATATGATTGTGTTTCAGGTCTGTGTTGACGTATTCTCGGATTGGAGGGAATGTGAAAACACTTACCTTTTGTCAGGGGTCACATTACCTTGCTGTCGCATCAGACAACGGCTCCATCCAACTTCTCGCAGTGGAGGCAAACAAGCCCCCCAAATCACCCAAAGTCCAGCCCTGTCAGACCAGGTATGTGCAGGTCATATCAGCTTCTTACTCCACATGTACACTGTATAAAATAAGTTGCCTTCAATTTTTCAATTTATTCAACCTGACTGTGCAAATTGTGTCAACATCCTGACTGGCATTAACCCAGCTAACAGGGAAAGTTGTCAGAATATTGGCTAATGTTCTCTAATAGTTTTCTCGAAGTTATCAAAAATGTTTTTGCAATAACCTTAGTAGAACATTTGTCTAATGTTATATATCAAAATGTTATTCTTCAGTAGTTGGTGGAATGTTTTAAAAATGTTACAGAATTTAAATGTTTAAATAACATTCTTACATCCAAGCAATAGTGTTAATACAATGTCTAAAAAAATGTGACGTTTTGATCATTCTCAGAATCTTTAAAATAATGTTTAACCATTTTTGTCATTTAACAGAAACGTTACAGAAACTATGCAGCCTGTTATATGGGAAGTTGTTGTAGCTTTCCAAAAACAAATTAAGAATTTTTTCAATTTTTTTTATGTTACAGGAACTCAGCACTAGTAAGGATTTAAAACCTTATGTTTAAATGACTTGTACAGCCATGTTGACTACATTTACAAATGTAAGGCAGCTAATTTTTTTACAGTGTACAAACCTCAGTTCCAAAAAAGTTGGCACATTGTAAAACATAAACAAATAATATTAATCAATGATTTGAGAATCTTTTTAATTTGTCTTATATGGAAATTAAGTGATTTCTTCCTGGATATGTGTGCTGATAAATAACAGTACAAATAAGTAGACAATAACAATAAGCTTGTGAGGAATCAAGTATTTATTGTCACCGGAAAAGTGTTTGATTTTAAAAGCTCATAAACTTTTGAAAGACGTAAACAGAACATACATGAAATCTGTGCCACCAAGGTTAATGATTTACAAATCATTCTCATTGAATCACTTTTTGCATGAAGAGTATAAATTTTTGTTGCACACCATGGTTAAGCAGGCGACCATGCTGGCGTACTCTTGAAAGTTCACTTTGGCATCCTTATTGGCATCCAGATTATTAAAGATCTTGTCGATAGCTGCTTTGTCTTCAGATTTCTTTAACAAACACAACATGTGCGAAATTATAACCATGATACTGTGTGCACTGCTGTAATATTTTCATGTTGTTACACTGTCTTTTGAACCAGGTTTACAACAGCAAGACAGGACATTTAATGGCAAAAAGAATGTTTTGTTGTTCAAAATGTATGCAGCAGTTTCTCATTGCATCTCACCCCTAGAATATCACCCAGCTCTGTACAGAGCAGCTCCTTCAGCTCGCCTTTGGTCAGAGTGGTCTTGTCTCCCTCCTTCCCGGAGTATTTATAAAAGGCTTCAATCAGCAATACCATGGCCTGCTGAAGTCCGGGCATGTTGACTAGAAAAACGAGAGAGCGAGAAAAGGACCATTTACAGATCTGAATGAATGTTTTCTATTCACAATTAGCTGTGGAACAAGAAAGAGTCCAGTAACCCAGTAACGCCTTAGAATACAGAACAAGTTACACCCCTTTGTCCACTTTGAGTCAGACATATGAGATTAAAAGAAATGTATTTACAAGTAAACAGTTGCCAACACACTGAATACAAACTGTCAGTTGTTAACCAGTGAACAAGTGAACTGACAAGAGTTCAGACTGAAATTATGAAATTATAAGATAAAAACATCTGCCGAAAAGTAAGAAAGCTGTGCAATTGGGAAGAGAAGCTAAAAAGATTTAACCAAATGGTATTTTTGTAAGTATGGTGGAATAGTCTTGAAGCTTTTTTGAGTAGTGTAGCACTGAGATCAGCTACAGCTAAGGACAGATATCTTGATTCAAAAGCAGGTAGTAATATAATTCACCCACATTAAAAGTTGCAGTGATATGCTTTATATAAAAAAGTGCTGTACCTATAATATTTCTTTTAGTACCAAAACTCATAAGATTTTAACTCACCTTGGATTTCACAACAAGCAAAGAAGCAAACAGAAGTGATAAAAGAGGTCAGAGAGATAGATGGTTATATATGCGGAGAATGTCCCACCCAATTTATCTCACCGTTTGCTTAAATATTTGAGTTTGAAAACAAAAGGGAGCAGCTAGGGTTTGGATCTCTTGTCCTTGTGAAATATTCCTCAGGTGTTCATAAATACAAATCATGGCCACCAGCTTGCCTTTAACTGTCAGATAAAGGAGTGTCTGAGAACTGAAGCCGTAACTACTTATAGTTACAAAAATGCATTTAACAGACACTTTTATTCAAAGGAGACTTACAGATATGAGATTAACAATGAAGGGAGATTGGAAGCAGCAGAGGTAGAGGTACACTGCAATAATCTTACAATAGAAAATGACACTACGGGTACAATAGGTGGTAGGGTATCTGGTCTGGTTATTTTGATTCCTTGTAAACCACATATACAAGTGTGTGTGTACATGTATATGTATATACAAAAACAGAAACATTTCATAATTGAATGATGTGGTGGAATCAGAAGACAAATAGCCAAAGAAAATACACAGGAATACAGAACAGAACAAAAGAGACAAAGCATTCAATTTTGCCAGAATAAAGGGCTTGGATAAATGGTGAGCAAAACAATGAGAACAACAGAGAAAAAGAAAAAAAATTCAGAAGTGCCAGTATTTCAGGAACTCTGACAGGGTGTAGTGCAGTAAGAGCTTGAACGCATTCCCCTGAATGGGATTTACATTTTCACAACAACAACCAGGAAGTCAACACAAACTGTCTACTTACTCTTGGGTGTGTTTTTGTGTATTGTTTGTTAAACGGCATTTAGGTCACTGAGCTGCTGTTTCTCTTTCAGGTTTCTGGATTTGAAGGATGAGGGCTGCGTGGTGGATGTCCATCACTTTAACTCGGGGGCACAGACGGTGTTGGCGTACGCCACCGTGAACGGCTTCTTGGTGGGTTGGGACCTGCGCAGCAACAGCAATGCCTGGACCCTCCGTCATGACCTGCGTCTGGGACTCATAACATCCTTTGCTGTGGACATGCACCAGTGTTGGCTGTGTGTGGGTGAGTCAGCTTTATAGATTGGATGTTGTTTAATGTCATTTTTTTGCTAGAGCCAAATTAAAGTACACAGACTGGTAAATTTCTATAGGAATAAATCTAAGATTAGTAACAGAACTACATTCGTTTATTTTTGCTCTTTTATTGACATAAAGGCACAAGCAATGGCACAATGGCATGCTGGGATATGCGCTTTCAGCTACCAATTTCCAGCCACTCCCACCCGGCCCGAGCGCGAATCAGACGCCTGCTGATGCATCCACTGTACCAGTCCTCAGTAATCGCAGGTGATTCACCTTCTGTTCTTTAAATCACAAACACAATACCCTTTGTAATTCTATTTACTTATATATATATATCAGCATTACAGCTTACATAACCTTGCTTTTGGTTACAGGCAGGGTAGGTGATTTTTTTCCAGAAACATTTTTTGTTATGCTGGTTAAAAGCATCTTCACACCCTAATAGCAATCACTAAATAATGTGGTCTAAACATATTTATATAAAATATATTTTCTGGGGAAGGCACAGGATCATAAAATATTTAACCAACCATTGCATTTGGTCCGAGTACAATAATAGAATGCCCTACTTGCCTGTCAAACTGTGTATGACTTCATGTATATTGGAGGAGGCATGGCTTTGGACACCACTCTAAAGGGTTAGGGTTGAATCTAATGCTTTCAAAGCTAGGTTGCTATTGCTAGCCTCTCCGAAATTGTCTACCCTACTTTTATAATGGTTTCTATGATAATACTTGTACTAATACTTATAATAAGCAGGTATACCCTGATATCATACAGAACATGATCCCAAAAAAAATCCTTCTTTCTTCAGCTGTCCAAGGTAACAATGAGGTGTCCATGTGGGACATGGAGACAGGAGACAGGAAGTTCACGCTGTGGGCCAGCTCTGCCCCGCCACTTTCAGAGATGCAGGTATGTTGATACATTCTTCATAACAAAACATGTTCACAACATGTTATTACCTGATCTGACCACATTGGCATCTATTGCATTCTGCAGCCATCTCCTCACAGTGTACATGGGATATATTGCAGTCCTGCTGATGGAAACCCTCTATTACTGACAGCTGGATCTGACATGAGAATCAGGTGCGGTTCATCAACAAGTTAACCACTGTTGGTTTATTCACAGGCTAGTAGATTTGTGGAAATTCAGGTTTACATGACGGCTCTGCTCAACACTGGAACTTTCTATGCATTTTGTTTGTTCATTTACACAACTGTAATCTTGGGGCCTAAAAACACTTTTGAAAACTGGTTTCAAAAAGGCAATTTTTTAACAAAGTTACTGTTATCGTCTCCAAAACTGTGAGTTAGTGAAAACGGTGACATTATGCGCATATGCTTATAACGTTCTGTCTATCTAGTGACATTGCGGCTACTGGCCTGCCATGTAAATATAGCAGTTCAGTAGTTTTCATAGAACTGTGTGAATGGGAACTGTTTGGACAGTGTTGTCATCTATAAAAAAACTTTACATAACCACAAAATCGTTGTCATGTGAACGTAACCTTAGGTTACCTTGTCAAGCAGTATCCAGTATAACCAGAATCATAACCCAATGCTTGTGTAATACCTCCATTTGGTAGGCCATTTATATATCATGTTATAAAACATGTTGTAAATGGTACTGTACTATGAATATCTTCAGGTTTTGGGATTTGGCCTACCCTGAGAGGTCGTACATTGTCGCAGGTGGTGCTAATGACTCTCTTCATTGCCCTTCTGTGTTCTACAATCGCAAGATCATCGAAGGAACGGAAGTAGTCCAGGTCTAAAGCTCATTTGCCATCTGAGCTTTTTTTTTTTGCTTGTTATTGCAAACCGAGATGTTCAGGTGAAATTATGTCTTCAATTCTGTCTCGTTTAACCTCGCCAGGAGATCCACAGCAAGCAGAAGAGCGGATCTACCGAAGACACGCCCCGCCGTGGCCCAGAATCCCTCCCGGTGGGCCACCATGACATCATTACGGACATTGCTACTTTTCAGACCACTCAGGGCTTTATAGTCACGTCCTCCAGAGATGGCATCGTCAAAGTCTGGAAATGAGACGCATGCCGTGCCAAGACGGAATAAACCTTCTGTATGGAAGGCCAAACAAGTCGATTGTAAATTTAAATATAATGCCAATTAACATAATTATGTCTGTCTATTCTAATAAAATCCAGTTTAAAAAAATTTAACTAAACAATGTAAGCAAACAGTGTGTGCGTGACATGGTTTCTTTTTGTATTTGTACTTCTGTGGTTGTACGGATATTAGGATCAATTTCCATATAACAGGGCACGGTGTAGCTGAACCTTGTTTAAAGAGTTTCAAAGCTATGTTACACACAGTAAATGACAGTGTTATTAGTATCGTTTCTGCACAGCTAATGTCAACGCATGTAGCTTTTGTCAGATCTGAAAGAGAGGCAAAGGATATGACTGAAACTTTGTAATCGTGTTATAGTCATGCATCTATACAAATAATGCACAAATAAAAATACAGTAAATTAAAGTGATTGGCAAATTATTTTTTGTTGAATAATCTCACATGACATTTAATAGGAACGTTCAGGTTACCATTGATACTTCATAACCAGTTTTTAAATAAACAAGGGTTGAACGTTAATGAATGTTTGTGATTACAAGCTCAACTTGATCCTAGAACATTCCTTTACCATGAACAGACAAAAGTTCAACAGTCGAAAAATGCAGATTGAATGCAGGGGTAAAAAACAAATCCCTTTTTATTTGTATACAATACACATTGTTTCAAAGCAGCTAGATTCTAACAAATTTAACATACATCACAAACTCCCATGTGTGTTTTTATTAGTGTTAGAAGTTCAATGTTTTTTATTAATGCTCTCATAATTCCTGACCTTGACCGAAATCTTCCCTGCATATTAAATTCCAGCTTAATATGCAGGGATTTTAGAAAGCTGTAGTAAGTTGATTCTCTCTCTCTCAAACAGTGCAAACAATGTGGTTCTATTGGGGTTTTTTGTTGGTTTTGGTGGCCTGACAACCATCATCGGTTCCACCATTGAGCATGAGTTTTTGATCAGGCCGGTCAGGTGGGTACAGTATTCAGAAAACCTGATTGACAACACTTTTGCAATTTGATGCTGGTGGCATAGAATTCATGGCAACTTTTACAACATAACAACATATTAATAATTATAAAAAGAATTATAACTGGCTGTTTTGTATGTATGATTTTATGTCAGAGAATGATTGTAGCAACCAGAACAACCGTTACTGCTAAAAATATTTATACTGCTAGCAAAACTTGTTAAATGATTCGGAACGATGAATTCAGTTTAAATCTGCCTCACGCAAACGGCTTCACACTTCTCTTGCGTGTCAAACCTGTTTCTGTTTCCTTCACATCCTCCAAACCAGAATTGGGTGCACTCGTTCTGCTCGGTGTCATAGAACCATTTTAAAATGTATTCACTGCAGGGTCCCACATCTTGTTTCATAAAGCAGGCGTCTGTGTGCGAGTCAAAGGGGAGAGAGTGGAGACATGGGAAGTCAGTTCATGTGGCATTCGCCCTATTAAATCCTTACCTACTGACTTTACTGAGATTGTTTTAATATTTGTCTCTTTAAAACATTCTAAAAAGCCAGAGAATTTAGTGTTGTTTTTCTCTCACCGTCGAGTGACGCTGTTTCCTGCAGGGGTGGATCAAGCTCTGAGGAAATATAAAAATAGGTAAAATATAAGTGGTTTTGATATGTATTTATATATATATATATATTTTATATATTATATATATATTTATATATGGTAAACAGTCTTTAGTGGTGTTTACATTACATTTACTATTGTTTATTTTCTTGAGAAAATTTAAAAAAAGGTGCAATTTAGTTTGATCCTGCTCAGTGCACAGAAACCGCACATTGCATCTTAAAAATATCAAAGATATTAAATAAAGGTATTTGATATTAAAGTCATCAAAGGTGATGTTATGTATGAAGGTTTGCAGTTTACTAGCATGTGTATTTACAAACATTCACAAACAAGTCTTATATTGATATTGTAGGTTCAGATATGAAAGACAAAGAACCAACCGTATTTGCCACAGATCTGCAGACATTCCCTTTCAGAACCAAAACGGTTCTCGTTGCCATCACAACCTCCATACCAGAAGGGTGAACATGAATCGGTTGCGCTATCATAGTACCATCTCTGCACATATTCAGCACAGGAGGTGCCATCATCCCTCTTCAGCTCACACCGGCCTGAAAACAGAGCCCTCCCTTATCAATGAGCCATGCAAGGATCATCACAGGTAATGTTTTTAGAATGTTGGCTAAAATTCTCTCAAGTTATAATTTGCAATCACAATATGAACCACACAAATAAACAAGATCTTTATTTTGTAACTTTTATAAATGTGATTTTGCATTACTATATCTGTGTGTTGTCAAATGTGATATGCAATATGTAATTGATTAAAAATACTATACTGTACTAATAGTTTTGAGAGTCTTGGTCTTGGAAGAAATTAGTAAACAAATGAAAGCTGAGGAAAAACAGCAACTGTGGGTGTCCATTATTCTGAAAGCATTTAGATGGGTATACACTGATAGCTGGTGTGCCATGGAGACACTGTTAAGATAGCCGAGCTTTTAAAGAACATACTGCCTGCAAGTTCAGCGCCTCCAACTAAGTCTCCGAAACCTGAGGACTGCAGGTCTTGAGTCTCCTCTGGCATTGTGTCCTCCTCTTCCTCCTCCACCTCCACCTCCTCCAGCCACACATTTTCCAGTTCTACCTTTGGGTAACCCGTGGCTGGAAGGGTAACCCTAAAAATGCATGAATGAAGTTCATACAGAAAGACATATAGATAGATATACATTTGGTGAGGTTTGGTCATGTGGTACCTGTGTACTGGCCTCTTTGCTGCTTCATAGTCCAAACTTGACCCAATACGTTTGTCAAATTTACTACACTGACTCCGGAGTGATGGGGGAGGGTAGGAGTTCACATTCTCTGCATTCACAAAGACATTAAACACTCAATAAGCCTCTTCAAAATCAGTGTGGAAAGCCATGAGTGCAAAACCATCCTTCAAGAGGAACTTGGCAGTGCTGGCCTGTTCTTGCCAGCAGATAGCTGTCACACTTCAAAAACAAATATGCATACATACAAACACACACACACACACACACACACACATATATGCATACATGTATGTATGTGTATATATAATTTTCATAATGATCGCATTTCCATGACAGCTTTACATACAGACGACACCACGGCATGTTTCGAGCAACATGATGTTGAGTAGATGATGGTGGAATTTTCATTGCGTGAACTTGAAGAGGGACAGGGAACATTTTCAGAACGTTGACTAACATTCTATAAAAGTTCTCTTAAAATTATCAAAAACATTCTTGCAGTAACCTTAGTAGACAATATTTTTGAACAATATTTTTAACATTATATATCATATATCCAAAATGTTATTCCTGAGTTGTTAATGGAATGTTTTTAAAATGTTTCTAGAACACTCAAAATAGCATTTTTAACATTTTCATTACTTAATGGAAACATTAGGGAAATGTTCTTACAACCTAAAAATTCTTAGCACCCAATAAACCCCAAGACTAACCCAAGGCTTAAGACCTCAAATCAGTGCTGAAGAATGAGGAAAGCTTCTTACTACTCAAAATGTGGAAGAAAGTTCTCATGAAGCGCTGGGCGTACTCCTGCTCTTCATGTTTTAAGTGGCCCAGGTTAATGATGTGTTGCTCCAGGGGATAGCTGGCAAGCTCCTCTACCTGAGTGAAGTTTAAGTGGTCACCCACGGTCACTGTGAAGAGAACCACACCCTCACACTTTGCCAACTTAGAGATAAGCTCCAGTTTCTCTCTGTCTTGATATGCCACCCTCTCCCCCATGATGACCAGCAACATCTTGTTTCTGCGACCATTTGGAGCTGCAAGGATGCCTCGCTTTATTGCATATTCCATTGCAAGATCCAACATGGAAGACCCTCCAGTTTGCTTTAACTCCTGATGGATGCTTCTCTTCATTAGACTGCGATCTCGGAACTGCTGGAAGTTAAATATGACTTTTACCCCAGACTGGGCGTCACTGTAGGTGGAGCTCTGTTGGTAGAGAGCCACTCTCGCCTGTCCGTCTGCCCTGCTGGGTTCCTTGCTCACGACAATCTGGTCAATAACACTGCCAAGAACCTCCTTAACTCCCTCATACTGATCACCCAAGATGCTTCGGGAACCATCCACAATCACACCCAAGTCAAGGTCTACTTCCTGAGATGCAGCCACCAGGTTGGTGCCCTCGCATTCCTTGGCTGGTCTGCAGGGATCTTAGCAGAGAAAAAACAGTAGATGTTACTACAGCTCTCTCCAAAGGATAAAGAATATCCTCCTAAAATTACTAGGGACTGGCGATAATAAACACATATGAGACTATTGTTAACATGCAGTGGGATATGTGGGATATGGTATGTGAGACGTTACATTTTAAGACTTGAGATTTTTTTTGAGAATTTTACTCTTATTGCTGTTAAGGAGAAACCATTGAGGCATTAAAAGAGCAAATCTGTGATTCACGTAACCGGTTACAGTGATCTTGTAAACTTTTACATCTTTGATTTTTTCCACTAACATCTGGGAAAGATACGGGCAGAAACAGAGAGTTAATTAATGCTTACCATAGCAGATAACACAATTCTGGATCTTACTGAGAGAAGTGTCCTGCTCAGGCAATCTACCAAGCATGCTGAAGATAAAACTTTTTGTTTCATCGGCCTGAATATCACATAACACCACACGAAAAGGATCAAATTCAAAAACCACTTTTTTGACCAGGCTAATGTTCAAAAGGTCTACACATTCTTGCACTAATGATAGTAGAATGTTTCTTTAACGTTATGTAGTATAAATACATAAAAAACATTATTCTTAAGTTGTTAGTGTAACGTTTTATAAAGGTTACAGAATTAAAGAATTTTTGAATAATGTTCTTAGAACCAAACAGTATCAAACAGTTAATACAATGTCTAAAGACTGCACATTATGAATGTTCTTAAAACTTTCAAAATAAAGTTTTTAACGTTTTTATTATTTAACTGAAAGGCTAGGGAAACGTTATTACAATCTAAACTTGTTAGCTAGGTTTACCTCAAAAGCAGTTTTAATAGAAGGTATGTTCCTCAGTCCGATGACCCCCAGTTTGATGTTCAGAGCTTTGTACTCCAGAACGGCTGTGGTGAGGGACGTAATATCCTGAGACTCTCCAGTGGTGAGGAAGATCGCAACCTTCCTCATCAGGGAGGCTTTCCTCACACGCTTGAAAATGTTCCTGGCAACAAACCTCATGGCGGAACCAATGTTACGGCGATTTGAAGTGCGTTCCAAGCCAATGTTTTTCACGGCTTCAATAAGGTGCTTCTTGTGGTGATAGTCTGCGAAACGGATCAGGTATTTGGTATAGGAGCTGTAGGAGACCACAGCCACCCGAGCCCCCGCAGGGCAGTTGCTTTCTGCAATGCTGATGTTCTGCAACAGGTTAAGGACCATGGAACGCATGCGCTGGAAACCCTGAGGGGTCACGTCTTCAGACATGTCCAAGCCGATCACAAGATCGGTGGGGTAAGCAGGACATTTTGGGTGATCTACAGAGACATTGAGATTCATGGATATGGGAAAAATCTATTCATAATTATATATATATATATATATATATATATATATATGTACATATATATATATGATGAAATATATAATTGATGTATATATATTAATAATAGTTTATTTGTGCCTCTCCTCACGTCCTCTTAAAATGTGACATACCTCTACAGCACACTGTTAGGAAATAAAAACACAGGATGGTCAATATACAGTTTTACCATAATGATTCTATTGTTATTTACTATAAGACATGAGATTTTTAATTAGTTTCTTACCACAGTTTTCGTGAATATATGAGATCAGCTGACAGTCCTGCAAAAGAACATACCGAAGGTCTTAGTCTGATGAAGCACTTATACTGTACCTGCCATACGAACAGACAGACAGACAGACATACAGACAATATTGACTTTATTTTTTTTAATAAACCAGACACTTACAGACATTTCTCTTTTTCCATGATCTCCTTTCTGGCCCTACGTGAAAAGATCAAAACAATCTAATCCTGTAAATTTCCATGTTCATTTACATGTATCATGTGAATAATATTCATATGCACATACCCTGTGTCCAGGCACTCCCTCACTCCCTTGGTCACCAGGCGGTCCTGGGAATCCAGCATTGCCCTGAAATCAGCCATCTAGTTAACAATAAAGTTAACAATAACCCTTCTTCCTTTCAGGTTCAAAGAACGCCTATCATATTTTCACTACACTATTATCATTGCCAAAAGAATTCAAGGTAATGGTGTTATCGCAGCTAAAAACAATAGTGTTATCGCTTAATCTTTAATTTTGTTTTTTTTAGTGTTTTCTCATTTTTGGCCAAAGAATCGCATCTAAAATACTAGTGTAGGGAGGGAGAGAGTTTGTAACCATTGTGGCTCCTAAGGCAAAATGTTAAACAGGTGCAATAGCGCTTTCTGTGTTGGAGTTTTGTTTCAATACTGGTGCTGAATTATTAATAATATTACTATATGTGTAGTTGTAACTTGGTTTTAATAATCTTAGTTATTAATACACATTTTTAATAATTATTATTAATAATAATTTGTACCAATATAATTATTAACAATTATTATTATTATTGTCTATACTGGTATGACACCCAAGTTCCAAAGAAAGAAAAAATGTTGCAATTTGGTTATTACCCCTCTTCCCCTGTTGCCTTTAGAACCAGGACCTCCTTTTACACCTGAATCACCCTGTTCACCCTAAAGATGACAACGGTTAAACAGTTGTCATAATGATAAAGCATCATTATAGTTGATATACACTAACTCAAGCCATTACGTCATGTTTCTTAAAAGATTCTGGATGTAAACTCACCTGAAGTCCGGGATAGCCTGGAAAACCACTATCCCCCTGATGGACAAAGGTATAATCGGATAACAATATCAGACATACAGAATCAACCAGACACTATTGTGATAATGTAATGGTGGCCTAAATGTACCTAAGGGATTGTTTCTGTGTGTGTTGCTTTAAATGAACAATGCTAAATGCCAAGTTACAAAGATGTAGATCTGATCGTGCTGATACAGAACAGAATATACCTGCATCATGTTCATGTACAAACCTTCTGTCCTTTGGCTCCTTTGATTCCATCACCATCTGCACCGTCCTTTCCCTGTTTAAGAGAACCACAAATTGAAAAACATCAGCATCATATCCAAACATGTTAGCATTGTGTTCAAATGTGCAAAATCATGAACGTAACATGCTAAGCCATGATAAAACATGCTAGCATCATGCTAAGTCATGTTAGTGTCATGCGAATTCAGCGCTAAAACATGCTAACATCATGCTAAATCACACTAGAATCATTCTAAAACACATTAACGTCATAACAAATTATGTTAGTATCACACTAAAACATGTTAACATCATGCTAGCATCATGGTAAAGCATGATAACATTATTGTAATATTCTAGCCTGAGTTTTGCCACAGCAAGCACCATTCACGCATGTGTGTGATCTAATGTACATCTAGTTGATTTGATAACTTGTATGGGATGTGATGACTAACCGGCTGTCCTCTGGGGCCCGGGGGCCCAAAAACTCCATTATTTCCAGGTTCACCTTGCTGGCCCTGCCAGGCAAGAGCAAAAACATGTTTATGATGGCATTTAAAAATAAGTTTGGGGTGACATTTAAAAATATGTTTGGGATGGCATTTTTTACATAAAGACCAGTGTTCAAAGAAAGGTCTCACTTTCTGTCCCCTGGACCCTAAACCTCCTTTAGATCCAGGCCTTCCTGGAGAACCAGGAGTTCCCTGTTTGGGAAAGATAAACAGTCTCATTGGTATAATTTGTTTAACACCTGTAAAACATTAATGGCAACAGTAACCAAATAAAGTAATTTAGTGAGCACCTGAGGTCCAGGCAGACCAGGAAAACCTTTCTGCCCAACAGGACCTGGTGGACCTATAGCACCCTGAACGAAAACAGAGAGAAGTTCACGACTTGCAGTGTGTGTTCACTCCTCACCAGTGATGGGTTAAATGCAGAGATCACATTTCGGGTATGGGCTACCATTTCTGACAAAATATGTCACTTTCAATTCACTTCACTTCAAACAACACATGGTTCAAAGAAAAATACAAGCATTGAACCATGATCTTGGAACGATGTAAAACACTGTACGCAGCAGAGAGATCAATTTTTAATTGTTTCAATGTTTCAGTTCAATTGCACACTTGTGTAAGGGTAGGTCAGTTTGTAAATTACCGATGGACCCGAGGCCCCAGGAAGTCCCTGTGATCCTGGCTGTCCCGGAGGCCCTCTGAGGCCCTGAAATCACATGCAAAACCTCATGAGACATGAGCCACAACAATACTCCATAATTATCTTTATTTTCACAGTACTGTACCTGTACACCAGGTTGGCCTCTTCTGCCACTGGCACCCTAAAAGATATATACATATATCTTATATGTTCATGCTTATGTAATATAATCATATATCTAAACTTAAGCTTAAACTTACTGGTCTGCCTTGATCACCATCTTGACCTGGATTACCATCTGGACCTGGGTCACCCTGTTGATGGGGTAGGGCAATTGTCAATAAGCAATTGTCCCAGTAAAAGCAGTATCATTGTCTTTAAATTACATCTTTAGTGTTTTATTATTCTAAATGTTTTTATGAATAGACCTAAACATGTAAATGTGAAGGATTTAAAAATGAGGATGAAGAATGTTTCATATGGCTTTTGTTCCATACCTGTATGCCTAGGCTACCAATGTCGCCCTTAGGTCCAGGGAAATTGTTGTCTAATCCTGAATCTCCCTGTTAATAAATAAACTGAGCAATTAGAATTTAACCAACCACTAATTTGCATCAAGGACTAGAGACACCACTTGTTTTTTAATGGCAGCCAATGGTATGTACAGTCATGTTACGTGAATGGATGTGCTATTCAAATTATGATGAAATCCAGCTGAAGACTTACCGGATCTCCTCTCAGACCTCGCTGTCCTGGGTTTCCAGGGTCTCCTGTGATACCACGTGGACCCTGTAGTTTTGACAACAGACATCATATATCTCTTCAGTTTAACTTAGTAGAGCATTTGAAACATTAGACAACTGCAATATTGTGCAAAAATAGAGAGAGGGAGAGAGAGAAAGAAAAGGGATGTATTTTACTGGACTGCCTGGATCTCCTCTCTCTCCTGGACTTCCTGCTACTCCAGTCTCTCCCTAAAAAGAACAAAGGTGAACATTTTACTGAATATAAATGCTTGGCTTCATATTTTTTATGTTGTAGAAATACATGCACAACTACATTTTTTGTATTTTCTTCGATCCATGAGTCAGATGTTGTACAGTAGGTAGTTGTCAGGGTGTTGATTTGCGGTTTCTAATGTTTCTGAGCGTGCTAGGTGGTTAATTGCTGCACCCATGTCTCAATGATACTCTGGTCAATAGATACAGTATGGTCCAGATCACTCTTTTAAAATAGATGTATGTATTTTATTGCTTGTTACATCATCTCCCCAGTCAAAATCGTAGGTCTGATCCATTATAAAATTAATAGTACATCCTTCTTCAAAAGGCCACACAGTTTGAAATATTACCCCAATATTATTCAATTAAGTCCACAGTACATACACTGGGGGACGTGTTACGCTCAGAAGAATAATGTTTAGGGCTAGGAGTTTGTTTAACTACATCTTGAAAATACATCTGGACCACCCAGAAGCCATAAATCCATTGAACATTTCCTACCTGTTCCCCATCTACTCCATTTAAACCATCTTCTCCTGCATTGCCCTGTGAAGATTAAAAACTATGGTGACATTACTGTATATAACAGATCAAATGAGGCTGAACATGAAATGGGCTCAGTTTAAGTTAAGTACTGCAAGCCCATAAAGCAACTCAGCTCCCAGGCTACAACACACCATTTCAGATGTAATCAAAGTAATCCAGAAACAGATGGCAGCTAATAAATCAGGCATCTGAATGTACGTTTATCCAAAGCTCAAATTACAGTGTTCCGGTTGAGCATGTTGCAATCAACACCAAGGTCACGGGTTTGATTCCAAAGCAATTCACGCACTGATAAACAGCCAAGTGTACACAAATAAAAAATGCTTTTGCAAGAACTCACATCTTCCCCTCTGTAGCCCCTGCCACCCTGTAGAAAAATACACACAGAAAGAATGCTAGATGTTACAGTATTTCAGCATTTAAAAGATGCATTTAAAACTGCATGGTCATAGCGCTGAATGCTTTTTACTTTAGTCCCTCTTTTTCCCTGGCAACCCTGATGCCCGTGTGTTCCGTTTAAACCCGGTGACCCTCTCTCACCCTGTAACACACATGTATTGTACGTTAGACTTTAACAGGTATTAAAAGACATTCCACGGCGCACAAAATATTTTGTTATTTACTTACCAGACAAAAATAAAATTAATTTGAAGTATGGTCTAACTTACAGGTATTCCCTCCTCACCAGGGAATCCAGGACGTCCTTTCAGCCCTGGTAACCCCTGTGTGGCAGCACAGTGAGTGAGACACCAAACACTCGATTGTCAAATACTGCCTAGCAAATCTGTTCAGTCGTAACTGAGGTAATCACCTTAAACCCTGGAAGACCCGGAGGTCCACGTATTCCCCGCTGACCAGTGCATTTGCATAGTACATTACAGCACACCCTGGAAGCAATTGAATCCTGAGGATATGAGAGAGAAAGAGAGAGAGATACTTGGAGAAAGCCATTTTATATTGCGTCTGGTTCATGACAATTTGTGTTTGAATGTAGCTCGACATCCTGAACAAAGCATTTTACATCTTTTTTCTTTCTCAACACTCTTTTAACTGCTTAGCTACAAGAGAATGTTCCTGTTTACGTTTTACATATATATATATATATATATATATATATATATATACTATTCTTTCTAGAATGTTCAAAATAACATTTTTAATGTTTTTGTTACTTAATGGAAACGTTAGGGAAATGCTTTTAAAACCTAAAATTGTTAGCCGAGTAAGCACTTTTGGAAGTCATTCATCAACACTTGATTCATTACACTTCTCTGATCACTAAAGCAACCCATAAAGCGATCAGTATACTTCCATATATTACACAAGTCCTCCAGGTACTATTTCCTCTTCACCATCTGCTCTACTTCAGGCAAATTTAAGACTGAAGGCCTAAAAGTCCCAGCCTTTGGTCAAAAACCAATCCATGATTTGGTGTCATTCAATTTATTGTGACTCACAATCTCTTGCTGCATGACACCGGTCACATCCTGCATGCCGATAGAGAGAAGCTGATTGTATCTTAACCCTCGTCCAAACTCCAACTTCTGCAGGTCGGTGGTGTTTTTAAATCCACTCAGGGCCACAGTCAGTAGAGCATGGACACCTGTTGATCATGCCACAAAAATCTTCTTAAGTAGTTAGTGGAACATTTTAAAAATATTTCTGAACTATACAATGTTTGAATACCATTCTGATGACCTAGCAATAATGCTAACATCTAAAAAACTGGACATTTTGAACGTTCCTTGAACTTTCCTTGAAATAACATTTTAATGTTTTTATTACTTAATGGAAATGTTACGTAAATGTTCTCATAACCTAAAATTGTTAGCTGGGTTTGTAGTTAATTCCAAAACAGTTTTCATTATGTTGGACAGGGTTTTTTTTAAATAAATTCAGTGTGTTAGATTTGCCACCATACCGCTTGCCTTGAGTTCCTCGGTGGCAGTCATAAGGTTCTTAACAGGCTCATCCAATCCATCTGTAAAGATGACCAGCACCTACGAAGGACAACCACTAAAGAACTTCCTGCTTTGTTGAAAGGACTTAGCTTAGACCAACATGAATGTCCATGGTGGTTAACAGTGGTTAGTACTGATCTAACTATTGGACCACCACAGCATTGCTGTTAACCAACCAAACAAGCTAGATCTTTTCTAGTGAGCTCAGCTTTCAGTAAATGCTCAGCTTACCTTGACTCCAGCATTAGAGGCTCTGAACTTTTCCTGAAAGGAGCTCAAAAGCTGAGTGTTGAATTTCAGCGCTTCGGTAGTCTGTAGCTCCATCACTTTTTTGACCACATTTGTATCATACTCCTCAAAGGAGAAATCGTTAAGCTTCCTTCCACTAGCATCAACCAGACGGAAGCCTATGTTGTTGTTGAGGAGTGGATCAGAGATACAGCACAGGTTGTGCACCACTGACATGTATTTGATAATCTGTGGTAGATAAGACTTCAGCTTCTCCTGGTCTCTAAAAATCGATGGAGAATTTGAACTGGTGCGAGAGTTATCGAATCCAATGGCAATGTCAATGTTGCAACCTGCCCAGAGCAGAAGAAAAAGTGAACCACAAAGTTTTAATGATTCTCCTTAAGGAATATTCCAGGTTTTCAACATTACATACAGATGGCATCTCTACTTACTTGTGATATCATCTGGAGGATTGCAAATCTCATCAATGAATGTTATAAGTGTCAGATTAGAGTGTGTAAAGTTCTGCACCGTGAATACCCTGTCCTGTGATCCAGCAATAAGGGTGAGCTGAGGAGTTAAGACATTTCTTACTCCAATTACATACGTATTAATTTTCAATTTCCGGAGATTTTCGGCTTTTTCAGTTACATCATCATTTGAGAGGCCATCAGTAATGACCACAAGGTTTTGTGGTACACCCTCTAGTGTGCGACTCCCTGTGACTTGTATGAAGCATTCCAATACATTATGAAGCGCTTTTCCAATATTTTTCTCTGCTGTTTTTATCTGCTGGATATTTCCAATGGCTGATTTTACAGCTTCTGAAGTGTTATACGCATTCAAGTAAAACTCATTCCGATACTCGCTGCCGAACTGGGCTACAGCGATTTTGAAAAGTTGTGATCCTACACGGAGATTGTGCACAATTTGCTGCAAGAAAGAAATCATAGTTGTCCACGCCTCCTCCTTGATACTATTTCCATCAATTAGAAACACCAGGTCGGCCACATCATTAATACATTCTGAAAGACAAAACAGGCAAGCACATGCTGATAATTTTTACAGATTGCTTTGAGATCTAAATACAATCAAATTCACACATTTGGCAAACACTTTTATTCAAAGCAACTTACGTATTCACAGTACTTGTATACACGTTCTATGCATGCACACTCCCTGAGAATCGAACCCGTGACCTTTTCGACTTTACCAGTTGAGCTACAGGAACAAGCATGGACAAATACATTTGATTTTGAAGTGAATTTTTTACCTGGTTTAGTTATGTTGCAAAGCACACTAGAGATGTTACTTTGCAGACTTTTAAGGGCATCGTAATCATCAACCTGGAACACTTTGTATTTGTTCTTGGTAATAATCTCCAGCTCACTCCTCTGTGCATTCGCCACTCCGATTCCATACATATGTATCTTTTCTGAGGCAAATTTTTCAGCCTGTGCATGTAAATTACTTCTGTCTCTAGCCACGCCATCTGTGATCACAAACAACATTTGAGGAATGTTCCGTTTCCGGCGCCCACCATTTGTGTCGTTAAAAAATGGGAGAGTGTACTGAAGGGCCTTGGCTGTGAAGGGGTTTCCAGGTGAAATTTTCAGATCTTTTATGGCTTCAAGTACTTGACGTTTACTGTTGAACTGTTTTAAGGTGGTTGTATATGGAATGTCTGAGTAGACAATTATGCCAATGCGAATGCGGTTGTCTCCAATCTGTGTGGTGTTTACCACAGAAATGAGGAACTTTTTAATGTGTTCAAAGTTTTGTGAGCGAATCTGCCTGGTGCACTGCACCAGGAAAATGACATCGGCCACCTGTGTTTTCTTGCAATCTGCAAGCAGAATGGAAAAAATAAATTACTTTGTTCAAAAATTCCTATATTGATCAGAAATACAATACAGGACATGTTTGTTATTCTTGGTGAAATAAATAAATAATATGCTTTCCACACATATAATCACAAAAAAGATTTCTGTAAAACCTGTTTCTGGAGACCTCTTTTGTTCTTAGATTTTTCCTGAGAAACAGATCTGTCCTTTACATGTCTTAAAAAACTCTCTGAATGTGCTCAGTTTGCTTAGACATATATCTGAGATTTCAATATGACCTTTTCAACCAAATTATTTTTAGACCAAATTATCTAAGCAATGAAAAAGCAACCTGTGATTTTCTTCTGGCCAATTTGCTTGCTGTAATTTATGTATGAAATTGCACATTATGAGCATCACCTGTGACAGGGTTGCAGATCTTGAATTGGAGGTCTTGGACTTTGGACAGAAGTGCGTCAAAATCCTTCTCCATGTAAACTTTATCTTCAGTTCCACTGATCTCTTTCAGCTGTGCGGCGTTAATTCTACCCACACCCATGGTGTATATGGTGACACCCTTGTCCCTGATGGCTTTGGCAGGCATAGCAACAGCATCCTGAGCTTCCCCATCTGTGATAACGATGAGGAACTGTGAAACGTTAGGCCGACCACCACGGGCCTCGTCAAAGTACTTTGAAACAAACAAAAGAGCTTGGCCTGTTAAAGTGTTTTGATCTAACTGTTTAATGGTAATTATGGCTTCCTGCAAACGGTCCTTGTCATAGAACCTATTCAGGGGAAAATGTTCCTGTTGCTTAGTGCTGAACTGGACCACACCAATGTGCACATCGTTTTCCCCGATGACGGACCTATCTACCATTTTTTCAATGAATGTTTTCATTTTTGCGAAGTCCTCGTTGGAAATGCTTAAAGAGCCGTCAATTAAAAACATGATATCTGCAATCTGATTCCTGCAGGCTTAACAGAAAGAAGAACATACATAAGCACACAGTAAAACAGTGAAGTTATACAAGACAATTTTAACCACTTTAACAGAGATTAAGTGATATTAGTTTACCCTTAAATGAAAATTCTGTCAATATTTACTCACAATGTTCTCACAATGCTGGCTAATTCTCTCAAAGTTTAAACAACATATTCGTGCAGTAATGTTAGTAAAACGTTAATGATATGAATCTATCATACTTTAATTTGTCATATTAAAGGTTGTTTACAGTTATGCTTTTGGCAGACGCTTTTATCCAAAGAAACATACAGTCCATTTAAGTTGCAAATTTCATCAGTATATGTGTTCCCTGGGAATCTAACCCACAACCATTGTGTGGCTAACAAAATGCTTGACCAATGCTCAGCTACATTTATGCCTTGAGTAAATAATGACAGAATTTTATGGGCCAAACTAATTCATCAAACAGTCCTATTTATTACCTATGACCGATTGGTCTTCTTACCCTCTTTTGAGCAAATATCTGTGACAATTACACTCTTCATAGCATTGAGGGCGTCGTAGTTGGGGGAGAGAAACATCTTTGACTCCTCTGTTATTTTCAAGAGCTCATCCCGGTCTGCGTTCTTTACTCCAATGGCATATACTGAAACACCTAGACTCCTTAGGTCATCTGCTGGATCACTCACATCATCTTGGGATTTCTTGTCAGTGATGACAATAAGAATTTCTTGCACCTTAGCTTGACGAGATACTTTAGCCTCCTTAAAGAGACCAGCCATATATGTTAGTGCTTTGCCCATTTCTGCGCCTCCGCTTGGCTGAGCGATGTTCCTAACAGCACTTTCTAAGGTGGCTTTGTTTGTGTGGTCTGTCAGTCTTAACTGAAGCGTGAGTTTCCGATCAACTTTCACGACGCCCACACGAACTTGATTCGGCCCGATGCTGAACCACTGCAGAAGGTACAGAATGAATTTTTTCACATCTTCGAAGTCAACTTGAAGGCTTTCAGAATTGTCAAGCAGAAAGAAAATGTCAGCTTCGTCTGTGTTCAGACATCCTAAAATGCAAAGGTAAAATAATAAAAAAATAATACCATAAAATAAATTGTATGAAATTTGTATAAAACATTGCATACAATGAATAAAACAGCATCAATCTATTATTTTAAAGTCAGTTACTACCAATGAACATACTGGTCTGTCTTTACATCTGTCCAGTTATGCCAGCAATTTAGGGGATGTTAAAAATGTTAGTGGAATGTTTAAAAAGTTACAGAATTCTAAAAATGTTTCAATAACGTGTTTGAACATTCCTAGAGCTTTCCAAATTACATTTTTAAAGTCTTAACGTTACTTAATGGAAACATTACAGAAACGTTCCTACAACCTAAAATTGTTAGCTGAAACATCACGTTGACTGACTGATGAATGTGTTTGAAGTTGTTACCTTGTTTAAGTGAGTATGTCTTCTCCTTCTTATTAATTTCGTTGATGATGGTCTTACAGACACTCGTTTTAAGGCTTTTTTCCAGAGACGTCAGATTTTGAAAATCTTTCACATTGAACACAAACTGCTCTTCAGGATAAGACGCCATTTTCCTCAGTTCCTCGTAACTGGCGTTCCTCACCCCGATGGAATACATAGTGACATCCGAACGCCTCAGCTCAGCAGCGGCATTGCTGACATCATCTTGCGACTCACCATCAGTGATGACAACAGCAATCTGCTTAACGCCAAGGGCTTTTCTGCTGCCCCTTTTAGGAGTGAAAACCTGCTCTTTGGCAAACTTTATGGCTGCACCAGTCATGGTTCCCCCACCTTGGTTGTATAAGTAAGTAATATATTCCAGAATACGGTCCTTGCTCTCAATCGAGTTCAAATAGAATTCGGCCTTGTGTTTGTCACTGTAAAGCACAATTGCGACCCTGACACCGTCAGAGCTCACCTCCAGACTGCTAATAAAGCGACGCAAGAAAAGTTTCATCATCTCAAAGTCATCTGGCTGGATACTGCCCGATTCATCCACAATAAACACAATATCTGCCAGCTGGGCTGATACACACTCTGTTTAAAGACAAAGACAATGTATCTGTGAACATCAGAATGTAACTGTTTGTTTGTGCATAGTGGAAAATTTGCATTTTGAGAATAGAGAATTTTGAGACTTTTAAAGATGCGCCATGTTGTGGCATGCTGAATGGTTTCCACAGCTGCCCCCTGCTGTTAGATGCTGTAACTACCTTATTTGGGGCAAAAGATGTCCTTCTTTTGACAGCCATGTCCAACTAAATAAAACTGGCTACATAATTAATTGCAAATATTTGATGTTTAAATATTACTGTGTTCAGCAATATTTTTAGGTCTTTTAAAAGCATAAAACTGTCAGAGTTCGAGGTAAGTTCGTAAGTATGTTTATTCATTTGGTCGAACTACTTACAAGACATGACTAACAAAGCAGCTTCTTAAAGGCCATTGATGAAATCTTAGAATTTCCTTAGCTTAAAACTGACAGAATTAGTTAGTGCACCTTTAAACAAAACCAAGTTATAATAAAGTTTTAAATAAATATTATCTGTAGTCAAACAAACCTTCTGTAACATTGATAACCTCCTTCTGCTGAATTTGATTTGTGATGGTTGTGGCTAATCCAGAACTGTCACGTTCGAATTCGTATGAATCTAGTCTTGGCATCAGACCCTGTATATTTCTTTCCAATCTTATATCAACGACGGTCACATCTTCACTTTTTAGTGCACGCGTGGCCGTCAGCACAGAGTCAGCAGAGTCCCCTATTCTTAACACCATCAGGTACTGCTTGTAACCCTTGGCAATTCTGCTGCCAGATGCCGTGTTAAAAAAGTGAGTACGAACATAATCCATGGCTTTTCCCAGATTCCGCTTTCCATTGGGCTTGGGTTCGAATCGGCGAATGTACTCTCTAGCTCTTGCCGTGTCCTTGTAATCATTGAATAAAAACTCTTTGACGACATTCTCTCCGAACTGAGCCAATGCTATTTTATTTGAACCATCGCCCACTCTGAGCTGCTGAGCCAGCTGGGTGAGAAGTTCCCGTATCTTCTGCCTCTCATTCTTAGCTGAGCTATCCACAAGGACAAACACATCAGCAAACTTTGGGGCAATGGCTGAAACAGACAGACAATGAAGACACAACAATTACATATAAACAATTACGTTATAAAGACGGATATATATGAAACATTAAATTGTATCAGTGTTTTTATAATAACCGCCAACACATCATCCATCCTGGGTGTCCATTCAAGGAAATTCAAATGGCATCTAAAAACTGTTTGTCTTGTAATTCTAATATTAATAATACAAAATGGATTGCATATGGATGCTATGTACAGTGACAGACTTTGGAAATTCAAATGTGGAAATCAAACAACCAATAAATGTGACCCATGCTGGCAAAATGAGTGCTTGTAATTTTCACATTCTCCAAAAAAAACCTGAAAAAAGTTGTATGATGTATGATTTGTTGGAATCTGATTAAAAAAATGAATGAGCTACACCTGTCTGGAACACCAGTCAAACACCAGACGAGGGCTCATTTTAATGAACCCATTTTTGTAAAAACCTCAGATTAGACCAAAACTGAGTTTTCATTTATTTTGCCTGTAGCTCGTAATTAGCCAGAGTTCATTCTGACTCATTTTGCCAGCACTGGTCACATATTGACTTATTGTGGCTCGTCTGACACAATAACATCATGTCTTTGAATTACATTCATTAAGGGGCTTTTTCTCAACAAACACTGATATATTTGTTCAATTGCAATTAAGCTGATTAATAAATTAGCTCATCATGAAATTTTTAATCTCAAACTTTTTGACAGCCCTTATTTAAACAGACCTATAGACCATAAAGTAACTTGCTGGATAGACTTTATGAAGCTGATTTACCTTTTCCCTGAGCCCTCATCAAGATACACACTGTCTCCATCATTGTGGCAATCATTCCTTGCAGCTCTTGGTAACTTTTGATATTAACCACAAAACGCTCAAATGGACGGCTGGCAATTGACTTCAGCCCGGTTATATTGAAGTCACCAACAGCAATGGCAAAGGTGATAACCCCCTTTGATTGAAGATCTTTAGCAGGTCCCTTTAAATCGTCGTTTGACTCTCCATCCGTGATCACCACAACGATCTGAGGCACTTTCTGCTCAATCCGACTACGGCCCGCACTAGTAAAATAGTTGTCTTTTAGAAAGGTCAAGGCTTTTCCTAAATACGTGCCTCCTGTTCGTTGAGTAAGCTGGTTTATCTTCTTAACCAGCTCTGCTTTGTTTGCATATTCGCCCAGCAGAAACTCTTTGTGGGGATCGTTGGTGAATTGAACAAGGCCAACTTGCACATTTTTAGTGTCAATATCCAAACCACCCACAAACGTGCGGATGAACATCTTAACATCCCGATAGTCCCGCACAGCGATGCTGCTGGAACTATCCACGAGGAACACAATGTCAAATGGCGGATTTTCACTCTGGCATTCTAGCAATGGAAATACAAAATAACTAATGACAATCGAGACATAATGTAAAAAATGCTGTCATAGTCCTATATTTGTACGTGACATAAACACAGACGTAATTAAAAAACTAAATACCAATGCAAATTATTATAAAAATGATTTGCTGACTGGTCACAACAATAAACAAGGTGCAAAACAGGGCCTGGAATTGAATTAACAAATAATAAAACATATTTCAGTAAATTAGCCATGCCGAGAATTTAGCTGGAAAATGTTTACCTGTCTGCTGTGCCACGCTTACAAGGAAACAAGATGCAATGACTAAGGCAGAGAAAAACCCCTGTGTGATCCCCATTGTCTTAACACACTCCTAAAGCCTTAACAGACAAAAACGGGAATAGACAAAAAGCATTATTAGACAAAATTAGACAAAAATGATTAAATTAACAAACAAAACAGAAACAGACCAAAATAAGAATATACAGAAAACAATAAACAAAAAGAGATACAACCTCTATCACACTTGTCATTGTTTGCTCAATTATGATATTTTTGCTGATTTCTCTGTTTTTATATAGTTTTCCTGTTTTTTTGCCTGTTTTCTGTAAAGCTGCTCGGCAACAATGAAAAGTGTAAAAAGCAGCATAAAAGTAAAATTAAATGGAATGACATTAAATCCTTTAGGTAGTATGGAGTGATTAAAAGAGGCAAATCAAAATGTTCTGTTAAGATGTGTTATTGTTGGACTGAATACCACTGAACAAGGTTCACAAACAGGACAGCTGTGAAATATACAGTCAAACATCAAAATATTACCCCAGCCACAGCCTGCCCTAATCTTCAAGACCAGCACTCACTGCCAAATACTGAAATCCTTTCATATGGCTGGACAAAAGGGAAGGTCAATCTGTTCCTAATACAAAAACAGAGCAAGTTCTAATTACTTACAAATTTCACAAGCAGCTTATCTTCATGCATCTTTTCTATTACAATATACAATACAGGTGAGTTGAATTAATGCATTTTATTGTATCAACTAAATCGTTTTAAGGTATTTCATGAGTGTGTTTTTTGTGTTTCCTGTTTTGAATGTTTATGTGATGAGAAGTGGGCATGTACTGTAAGTGTGGTGTAAAAAAATAATAAACACCTCTCTTCACATCTCTTCACATTACCTGTCAGGAGTCTTTTTTAGAAATTCAGTTCAGTTAAAGGTAAGGTAGGCAATTTTGGAGAGGTTAGTAATAGCAAGCTAGCTTTAAAAGCATAAGATCATGCCCTCCCTGCAGAGCGCTCTCCAAAGCCATGCCTTTTCCAACCTCTAAATGCATACATAGACAGGCAAGCAGGACATCCTATCATTGCATTCGGACTGAGTGCAGTGATTGGACAAATCAGAAGATAAATACCCTGCCTTTAAATTCTGCTTTTCCATCTGGATTACAGATTACAGCAGACACGTCTGTGACTGAATTTCTTGAAGAACTTCTGTCTATTCCTATTCCAATCCAGCCACACGCATTTTCTAAACACAGAAAGTCACATGTGTGCAGGCATTTCAAAGTATTATTTCAGGCGACATTAACAGAGAAAGAATTCTGTAATGGAGTAGGTTGCTAGCATGACTCTCTCATTAAGATGCTAACTTATTCCAGACTGTTGTTCCAATGTGATTTTGTGTCTGTTCAGCATTTTTTACTTTCAACCACGAACAATGTAAAACATTTTGATAAAATGAAGTCTGGGACAGATGACTTCCAAACCTTTTTAAACCCTTAGCGGAACAACCAAGTTAAATAAGAACTTTAGCTGACCTCCACTGAGAAAAATCCAGACTGTGGGGCCGTTTTATTAAAAAGTAACAGGGAAGGGAGGTCTTATACATTAGGCACATGTATACCTTAGTAACAAAACTGTAAAAAAGGGAGACAGATAAAGATATAGGGCTGTGAAAAATAAATAAATAAATAAAGGCAACTATTGCAATAGTTTTTATCAGATGTGCCTCAATATTGAGATGTGATCTTTTTTTTTAAATCATGGTTTACACACAGATTTAAAATGACGTTCAGTTCATCAAATCACAAAAGACCTACATAACATTCAGGCTTTGTTAATCCAAAATGTTTAAAAGTTTCCTCCAAACTTTCCTTTTCTAAATCTGTCATTTGTTTTTATAACTCTTTTTATAATTTCTTGTACACCACACTTGGTACAATATGTAATCCACACAGAATATCTAACAGCAGTTGAATTGCTTAACAGATTTAAACGGAGACAGCTTCAGCCACAAATGTTGTATTGGTGCAACAATACAACATTTCCCAGCTGATTTATTTATCTGATTGGCGACGGGTCTGAAGAAAACTGCTTCTTTTGTATTTCTTCAACCATATATGGGAAGGGAATTTGATTATCTGATTTCTGATTAATAAACATTTATCAGCAGTTTTTCCACACGCTGTTGAGTGAATGTCTACATATGCATGCTACCCTTCAGTAGGATATTTCTCAATTCACTTTCTCTACGGCAGAACATACATTCACATATAGATATTCACAAATCTTTGATATGAACTTGAACCAAATCTTTGATATGAACAACATTATAACACATTATCTGTATCAGTAAAAGTTGGAAAAATTACTATGGTACAAAACTGTTTACGTTTTATTAGGGAATGTATGAGGGAACTGGAAAACTGCCCATAAATGTACATGAAATGTGATAAAATTACTCTGCGTCTTTCAAGACAGGTAGTTAAGTAACTGGCTAATGTTACCTTAGTACTAGTACTAAGTACTAGTTACCTTAGCTAGTAGGGCTTGGCGTTTAAAAATTAAATCTCCATTTTGTCAAAATGCTTGACCGAATCACGATTTCGATTTTTTTTCTTAATATTTTACTAGCCAAAAAATGAAACATAACTACAAGACTGAAGGAACGCTCTCTTTATGAGTAACTTTGAAAAATCATCTGGTTAAGAAAGTAACAAAGTATTTTTGTATTGCAAAGTTATGAATAAACAGATATGAGCGAAATATCAAGGCAAACGTGTCGAAAATGCCACATCTTAACCAATGTGAACATTGAGTTATCTCAGTCAACTCAACCTGTCAAGAACTTCTACATTTCTGACAGCACCAGCTGTATAAAAGCTTTGTAAAACAAAACTAAATAACCAGCAGCACTTCGCAGACCATTGTGGAAACATGATAAATGATAAATATATGGTTTTCCTTACAGGTTTCTTGAAAGGAAGATCAATCTGTCTACACGATATTAAACACCTTCAGAAGATCATCCGTCTCCATGACGTCAGACGCCGCGCTCTCATTTCTGCGCGGGTAATCAGGGGCGCCATCTTGTGGTCGGGAAATATTAAGTCTTCATTTTATTTTATCATTCATATCGTTCACAATTGATCTAATGTTTTCATGATTAAAACAATAATAAAATCGCGCTGAAACGTAAACTCGAAGTCATCGAAGCAGCCTCTTAAAATCACCGCCAAAGCATCCACTATATCAAAGGCTAATGACATTTTTGATCGTGTTTCTTAAAAATAAAATATAACGCTGACTACAGAAAACATGACTACAACTGCTTCAAAAAAATTAATATGTCATCCCCATCAGAACCGTGCAGAAAGATTATAAGATCGTTTGTTTTTAATGAAATGTCAAAACAATGTGCCTGCTACAACATGACTATCAGAGCAATCGAAAACGAATATAATGCAGTATGATATAAACGTGATATATGATATAAAAGTATGATATATAAAAATCATATTTTTATATTAAACATTAATATAATGTAGCATGATATGAACGTGTTTCGGTGATTAAGTAGGACAGGTGAAAACAGGGCATCATCTTTCAAGAGTCAAACAGTTTAATTGGCCTGGTTAAAAAAAGCCTTTACATTGCCGAAGCACGAAATAATAAATATGCATAATTAAATGTAATATTTATTAAATAATTAAATATTGCACCAGCTCCCCCTGCCACTAAACGAGGAAACTAAATGAGTAAATGAGAAAGGTGCACGACCGAGATCGACATGCATGACAGGACAGAGTCGCATTTACATCCACATTGCGTCTCAATCCCCCACCTTGCATACTGTGCAATTGTTATGTGTTCAAAAGTTTTGCAAAAAGCATGCATTCAGTGTGCATTCAATGCAAAACGTTATGCATTCAAAAGTTTGGCGACAAAGCAGAGATTTGCACATGATATTAATAACTTAGTCTAATGCATCTGCATGCATCTGCATGATGGTTAAGCTGCAGCTTTCTTCTCCTTCAAATAGATGAGCTGTGAGTACTTACGTCTGCGGGAGCGGGAGGCAAGAGGCTCGCTGCATCAGCGCCTCTGTAAATTAATACCCCCGATCGCCCCTCATTATCTCCAGCCTCTCCCCCGTCTCATGTTCACTCTTTCTTCCCAATATAGAGACTTACCGATGAATTCTTCAATGTCGATTGCATTAAATATTACATCCAATCAAGTTGGTTTGCTATCTGTGTTAAGTTACCCTCAAGTCAAGCCTACTAAGGCACATTGTCTTGACATTTCATTAAACAAACGATCTTATAATCTTTCTGCACGGTTCTGATGGGGATAAAATATTCATTTTGGATTGCTCTGATAAATCGTTCATTGTTAGTTTGGTAAGAGACAAAAAAAATATGTTGGACATTCAGGGATGACTCTAAATCACAAGTGCATAAGTTATTATACTATAACTTACTTTAAATTGCTTAAATTGCTTTTAATAAAAGTAGAAAATGGAATAAGTGTGATAAGGTGGCATATTCTTCTTTTTCATACTTACACTGGCACCTTTTATATGTTCTTAGATATTGCCCATTGTTTGAATCATTTATCTAATTACATCTTGTAACATTCTGCTTATTGTATAATGTAAATAATCGAGGCCCCTGGTCTAAATCTTACTGTAAAACAAACAGATGTACGTAATTAAAAGAAAAAATGTGGAAACAATCATTTATGAATGGTCTTGTTACTAAAGAGCACATGTGAAGATGAGTTAATGTCGTCTCCTCTCACATGTGAATGTCATCTCCTCTCCCTGCTTTGAACCATATTTCTTGAGAACAATCCTGGACTGCAGCACATTCAGTCAAGTCTTCAACCCAGTTGTGGATGTAATCTTGGAGTCCCTAAGAAAGGAAAATTAAATGAATGCCAAATGTCTCCTCGGTCTCAGATATTTCTCCTGGGAAAAATACCAAGAAATCTCACAAATGTCTCCTTTGGAGTTTCGGAAGAGATCTCAACAATATCACAAACTTTGGCAAAAGAGATTTGGAATAAAAAGTCAATATTATTGAAGAATTCAATATTAACTTAAACTTTACTCATCAGATGTACCCAAATTCAGATTATTTTAGTTGCAATCTACATTCGTTTTACAGCTTCATGCTCTTTAATGAAATTGTCTCATTTGTTTCTATTTTTATTTTTCCTAAGTAATTTTAGGAGAAACATCTGAGACAGGGTTGATACTTAAGTGAAACGCACCTGAGATCTCCATCAAATATCCTGAGCTATGAAGTAAAGTGAAATGCTGGCCAAGTATGGTGACCCATACTTGGAACATTTAACACACAAACTGCAAACTGTGAACACACACCCGGAGCAGTGGGCAGCACTGCGGTGCCCAGGGCCAAATTGGGTATAAGGTGCCTTACTCAAGGGCACCTCAGTTGTTTCCTGTCTGCATTTAAAATCGAACCAGCATCCTTTCAGTTATAAGTCCAACCCTCCTAACCCATAGGACACAACTGACCTCCTATAAAAGAGCAACTACTGAGAAATAGAATTTTCTTAGGTGGAACAGATCCAATATAGATGCAAAATGTAGTTAAGTTAAAATACTGGACATGTAAAGGACATTTACAGTTACTTGAGCATGTATCAACCAACCAAGTCTGTTATTGGTCAGATAAACAGGTAGTCCTATCCTAAGGTCAGAGCACTGTTTTGATCCAACCAATGGCCTTCTTGTCTCTAAATATTAATATCGGATAGAATACAGAGTAATTTCACATTTAAAAATTAAATGAATGAATGGCATGTTTTACTGACTGTCAGAATTAGAAAATAATCTGGCAAATGACATAAGGGCAGAAACCAGATCTGTGACAGGTCTTAAAAATCTGGCCAAACTTTATAAACAGTTTTAATACATTCAAAAGCATAAATGAGGACAAAATGAAAAAAGGAAACATAATGAATGTCTACATTCAGTACATCACTAAATGTGAATTTGTGTGCGGTTGCCCTGGTGCTGCAAAAGGCAAAAAGTCTGCATATTCATATAATATATGCATTTCATGTGTTGTAATACCCTGCTGTCGCCGCCTTATTAATGTACTGTATTCAGAATCTGTGTTACCAGAGAAAGAAAGATATGTGACTCATGCAGATTTACTCCATATGCTTTTATTAGTGAAACACTGAAATGGCAAACAGATGTTTCCCACTTGTTTGGGATTCAGGAGAAATTCTGAGGAATCGCAAGTTCCTCAGAAAGTCTTTGAAGCTAGCAGCATGTCTGTTCGGCTGATGTTATTTCAAATCCCAAAAAAACATTCATGTTTCTGCTGGCATTTATTAATTTTCTCTTTCCAAATAAAATGGCTCAGAATCAGATGATACAGTCAGACACGGTCAGACACAAGATGTTTTTCTGTATAAAGCAACCAGTTAAGACATATGCTGGTTGATTGTTTACTGTGCTGTATGGACACTCTTAATAAAGAAAACAAAGACTTGGCAGTCTTTACATCAGGCGTGTGAAATATCTCATGTGCTACCCAAAGCTAAACATAACAGGAAGATTATTTAGAACTGACCAGACAGGGTCAAATTTCTATTGGCTAATGTCTATAGGAAAATATTGCATTTGGTTTAGTTATGCATAATTATTTCTTTAATTACTTACCACATTTAAGTTTAACACCTCATTTCCAATTAATCTGTTTTTGCCTGTTTAGTCTCCTTATAACCCAAATAATACATTCTTGGCAGAGATAAGATTTCTAAAGCTGCTTGTGCTGCTTGTAAAGTCTGCTTGTGTTTGTTTTTGTTTTGGTTCAGGAGATAACTTATTAAACTTTTATTAGACTTCCACTGTTAAAGGTAAACTCATGACAGCCTGAACTGTCAGACTAAACACTGCTATTATTTTCTTCATTGCAGCACTCTTGGTTTTCATTTATGATGTCATTTTTTTCTTCTGGCTGACATGAGAAAGCCTCTTGCAATGTCGAACCTTACTGGCATTGTTACTAATGTTACCAATCGTTTTCAATTTCTTGTTGTCTGCCACTGGTCAGCCAAACAGATAGTTTTGCCCCAACCTCACACCATTGGTTTAGCCAATGTTGCTGTGTTGGACTGGTCTACATACTCAGACAAACAAAGCAATGCAATAAAAATCACGAGTTTGCAACAAGTCTAACTTTGCTGGAGAGAAAACGACACACATCATCTTTCTTTCTAATGAATCGTTATTTTTGTTATTACCTTCTCATTGCTTTCTTGGCTTTCACATTTTATTCCTGCTGAAAACAGAAGAATTTGGCTTTATTGCATTGTTGTCTTTGGAAGTGCATTTCATTTCCTGCCTCCATTCTTGGTTATATACCCCAATGTCTCCATTTGTTATTCTGATAAGGTGTCCTACATGTAGAAAATGCACTGTTTCAGGAATTCTGCTAACAAGCTGATAGCTTCTTGATTGCTCAGTGTTTAAAAAGAAATTCAGGGGAATTTTAGGTTCTTTCGGAAAGTCTTTGGTCTCTGTTTGGCATGACAAAAAACACATTCTTTTTTCCACTGGCATCTGTTGTTGGATTTTTTCTTTGTCCCACTGAAATTACAGAATCTTTTGAGATTCAGATTAAAAATCATTATTTATTTAGTTTACCAGTTAATGTATTGACGTTAGTGGAAGCCTGGAAGCTATTCTGATTGTGTTGGCATGGGTTTCCACTGGGCACTCTGGTTTCCTTGCAAAGTCCAAAGATATGCATGATTAGGTGAGTTGGAGATACCAGTTTCTCCTTCCCTGATTACAATGTTTTTTGCAAGATATTTTGGGGGTTTTCATTCCTAACATGTGCATATAACTTGTACGTACAACTAGAGGATCAAAGCAGATTGTTGACATAGACAACAGCGCTTTGATAAATGCACAAAAAACAATTAAAAGTTATCATTAATAATCATCAGAACAATATAGCTCATTATCGTTACTGTAGGGTGTTTCTGTCTGCTTGTCCAATCAACATTTTACATTGGAATAAGTTTTAATGTAAGGTTTCTATGTATTTATTTAAAAAGACAGAGGTTGTGTCTGCCATAATTGTTTTAATTTTCTTGTTTTTTAATCCTAAAGGGAAACAGATTTTACTGCCCCCCTTAAATTCATTTTTCCCTAATTTATTGTTTTATTTTTAGTGTTTTGTGGTTTGGAAAAAGCGCTCTTGTTCAAAGAGCAGTACTGTACGTACTAGACATTTTTCAACCAATCATTTCTTTCTAACTCATTTGTATGCAGTTACATAAAGAGGTTTTGATGTTTGATGTACTTATACAGAGTAACCGGCACAGCACACAAACTCACACAAACGAGAATGAAGAATGAGTTATGTTCTCACATGGCTTTCGTTAGTGGTGAAAACAGACCTGCAGAGGGTTTATAGTTCTGAAGTAGAAAACAAAGCTTGCGCTGTACTTGAGTTTTAAACTGATTGACATCATGGAAATCTGTTTCTGCTTGTCAAATGTAGTTAATCTCACATTAGTCTCAAACAAGCGTTTTTAATATCATGGGATAAATCCTCCCGCTGTGCACATAAGCACATCACTCACTTTAAAATTATTTCATAGATTTCTAGAGAAGTGTTTGTCGCTGTCTGCTGTCTATCCTCTTCCCCTTCAGTGCAAAAAAGTCTGGCATGGTGGTCCCATGAGAACATAAAGGGTATAAAGGGCACAGAACTAACTATCTCAATAATGGCAGACATTTTAATGACGAGTTATGTACTGAACAATGCTCATTTACACACTATAAAAAAAACTTTGTTGACTTAAATTTTTAAGTTTAATCAACTTGGCTTTAGAAGGAATTTTTAACTTAATATTTTAAATCGTGACCAGTGTAACATAAAAATAAGTTAAGCAATTGTTAGTTGTACTGTTAGTTGCTTTGGATAAAAGTGTCTGCTAAATGAATAAATGATATCATACATATCAAAACCATTATTCTTAAACTGGCAACAACAAGGAAATATTCTTACAACCTGAAACATTAATCTTATTCTCAGGATGTGTGCTGCCAAAATATACTTGGCAGCAAAAGGTCTTCACTCCTTTTAAAATCCCTTTGGTATTGAATGTGCTGCTATTTACTGAGATTGTACAGGACAGAAGAATTATTCTTTTCCCAGGAAGGTCCAGGATGCTGTATAAAAGCACAGATACACATTTTAAACAACACAAACAAATACAACAATAGGCAATAAATAAATAACAAAACAGTAAAAATTGAAAGAAACAGTGAAATCAGTTAAGAAAAACAGCAAACGATTCCCTCAATGCATACAGGTTCTTAACATTTTTGTTATTTATTGGAAACATTACCGAAATGTTACAACCTAAAATTGTTAGCTGGATCATTGTTTCAACCTGGTATACCCTAAAAAATTGCTGCGCGTTCTTACTCTTGTAATTTGATTATAGCCAGCCAATAAGCACTTGCCATGTTTTGTGAGCCTGACCAGCTCTTTGTCGAAAGTCAGAAGGTATTGTTTCATTTCTTTGTGGTTTCACATTACCATGTAATTTATTGAGAACCTGGATCAGACAGCAACTAGGGACAAGAGAAACAATGTTAAAATAAATGTCTTCATAGCCATGTGGATCATTTGTGAAGATATTTCTTAATATTGGCCACCTTTCTTTGGCTCTTGGGTTATAATCTAAAATTGACTCCTGTAGTGTATTTACTTTCCCTTCACATCTAAAGCTCCTTTATATAATACTGCCACAGCACAGCCAAAAGAACAGCCCGGATGAATCAATTAGGCCAGCAGCTTGCTGCGATTCCGTGGAAATTTGGTAAAGCACCATCTGGCCCACACTACCTCACAAGTATGGTTTTGCTTCACACTAAATTATTATAAAAATACTGCAGCCAATGAATCTTAGTACCTCCTGCTCTTTACGGATGATTTTTAGAAATGCATGTTTAATTTAAAGGAATAATGTCTATTGTGTAACACGTGGATATAAACATTCCATTATTTGTTTGCAAACAAATGCAAGAAGGGAAGAAATGTGAATCTTAAATTGTCTTAATGAGATCCATACCAGTTTTGTCACAGTCCTGACAGCCCTTTTGGGATTTATTGTCTTGCTCTTGTGACAGGATTGTGACAGCCTGTCTCGTGCTCTGTGAGTTCTTGTGTGTTCCTTTGTATGAGCAACACGGCTCTTGGTCTTTGTGTGCCTTGAACTCTTTTTTGTCCTGTGTCATGTGTCTGGGCCTGTTTTTGTGTGTGTGTGTTTTTAATAAAGAGTGTCTTAGTGTCTGCTCTTCAGGTTTGGGTTCGTTATCACAATCATAAGTTTCTAATTTATTGTTTTAAAGCAGTCATATGACGAGAAATCTATATTTTGAGAGAACTGTACCACATAAACTGTAACTTTCAGAACATAACCTCCTTCTCGTTCCAAAGGAACATTTAAATGTCAACACCAGCTTCAGCAGCTTGTCAAATGACCAGCATTGTTTTTAAACACTGAATAAACTAGATGCAAAAATAACATGTAGGAAAGACATGAATGTTAAAAACATTAAAAAAACTTTCCTGTTGTTGACTCACTGTAGAAGGAAACCACGCATCAGCCTTTCCAGTCCAGATGATTTCCTTAGGAAGTTGTTCCTAAAGATCATCTTCCTTAAGATGTTTTGGAGACCAGCAGACCCAAATATTAATCACTGTAAGGAAACCATAACTTATTATAACCTTATTTGTTAAAAAAATAATTGAAATCTGTTTCATCAAATACAAAAACGTATAGAAAATGCATTATAGAAAGCGATGATTCAACCGTGAAAATTTAATATCAGATTATGGTTTGTTGTACTAGCACTATTTGGATTGAATCTAATGAGTGGACATATACACTCACTGGCCACTTTATTATACACTTTATTACACATTATGATTTAAGCTTTGTGACATGGTGCATTATCCTGCTGAAAGTAGCCATCAGAGGATGGGTACACTGTGGTCATAAAGGGATGGACATGGTCAGCAACAATACCCAGGTAGGCTGTGGCATTTAAACGATGCTCAATTGGTACTAGGAATATATCCCCCACACCATTACACCACCACCACCAGCCCGAACCATTGAGACAAGGCAGGATGGATCCATGCTTTCATGTTCTTTAACCAAATTCTGACCCTACCATCTGAATGTTACAGCAGAAATCAAGACTCATCAAACCAGGCAACATTTTTCCAGTCTTCTATTGTCCTATTTTGGTGAGCCTGTGCGAATTGTAGCCTCCGTTTCTGCTGCTGTAGCCCATCTGCTTCAGTGTTCGATGTGTTGGGCAATCAGAGATGGTATTCTGCATACCTTGGTTGTAACGAGATGGTTGTGCTTGAAAATCTTGGTAGATTTTTGAAATACTCAGACCAGCCGTCAGGCACCAACAACCATTCCACATTCAAAGTCACTTAAATCCCCTTTCTTCCCCATTCTGATGCTCGGTTTGAACTTTGAGCAAGTCGTCTTCATCACATCTAGATGCCTAAATGTATTGAGTTGCTGCCATGTGATTGGCTGATTAGCAACTTGTGTTACCAAGCAACTGAACAGGTGTACCTGGTGGCTGGTGAGTGAATATTATATAAATATACTTAGACCACTTAGTGATTACTATCAGGATATGAAGAGACTTTTAGCCAGCAGAAGAAAAAATGTTTCTGGGAAAATCACCTACCCTGCCTTTAAAGTATCAAATCCAATGTTTTAATGAAATGGCTTTTGTGAGAAAATGGGATCTAGAAGTATTATCCTTTCCTTAAATACTCTCTCGCGGCTGTTTAGCTTGGCTTTGTTTTTTTTTTTTAATTCAACAATGTTTTAAGTTTGATAAATGAGATGCCTATTTAATTACATAAGAAAAACAAGTTAAGTGTTTTTAACCTGAACTTTGGGTTGCCTTAACTTTGGATTTACTGCCTCCTCTTTTCTCTCTCTCCCTCTCTCTTTAAGTCACTCAGTTCTGCAGCAATAGGAAAACGCTTGATAATTTAGTTTTTATTTTCATAAATCTAACCCAGTTTCATCCAGCCTTCAAGTGTTGGGTAAAAGACATTAATGTTTATAAAAAAACTCACAATGTTTCATGCATTCTGCATTTTCAACACTAACCTCTAAACCTTTGAAGAGGAAAATAAAAAACAGCCATAACAATAACTAATTTCCGCCTTCAGGGATTTTTATAACACATGTTTGTTTTATGACCACATGCTTCTTATATTAAATACCTGATTAAAACAATATAGCAGCAACTTCTCCTCCAAGTACAATAATAGAACATCGAGGAAAAATACTTGTGTAATTACTGCATTCACACCTGACTTAAATCTGGAACTATATGGGACAGAATCACAATGCTGTCCTGCAGAAAACAACGTTTCTGTGTACCCAGCTAACAGGGAATGCTCTCGGAATGTTGGCTAACGTTCTCTGGATGTTCAAGAACGTTCTCTGAAACCATTCCTGCAGTAATGTTAGTATAACTTTTTTACGTTATATATTACACATAACAAAATATTATTCTGAAGTTGAGCGTGTGTATAATAGATGGAATAGTCCATCTCGGTCATGAAGGAACCCTGTATCTAATGACCTAAGCATCACTACATTCTGAGTATGCACAAGCCTGTTTACTGTATGAAATGTTATTTAAATGAGTACTGTGACGTTTAATTAAGTATTTAGTATTAGTTTTAAATTGGTACTGATGTAAATATACTGTGAGTTAAATGCAGGGTAGGCGATTCTTTCCAGAAACATTTTTTTATGCTGGTTGAAAGACTTCACATCCCGATAGCAATCACTAAGTGGTCTGTATTTATATAAATATGTATCTTATGTAGAAGACGCAGGACCATTCGGTCCAAATGCAATGATAGGATGTCCTACTTGCCAGTCAAACTATGCATGTGTTTATGCATTGAAGGAGATGTGACTCTAAAGGGAGGGCAGGATTTTAAGCTTTCAAAGCTAGGCTGGTATTTGCCTACCTTACAGTAAAGTTTTTTTTTGACCACATATAGCCTAAAGTACAGTAAACAGGATTCATCCAGGTTTTATTGATAGTGTTTGTTCATTTTATAAACAAATGTAACAGGAGCAGCATGAATGCAATATGTCCAGGGGAAAAAAGACAAACAGTTAGGGTAGACTCCAGGAAATTGAGGCACATTTTAAAACATTGCCATAATTGTCAAAAAGTGTCCCTATTGACCTGAATTCACACTGTAGCTGTTTAGGGGCTGTCACGTGATCCCACAGCTTGACTTTCCGATGCCCTAATTTTTGCTATTTAATGTGTAATTTACGCTCAGGGGAAGTTTTCTACATGTCGGGAAGGCTAGCGACGCGTTTTATACATTTATTGGCGAAAGCAGCGGATTTCCCCACATACTGCTCATCAGTCAGCGCTGACTGATGACGTTCGGTGACGTCATCACGGCACGCCCACCAGATCCGGAAGTGCAGCGGGCTTGCGGGGTTGTTTTGATGTCACCAACACAAGTTGAAGCGTCGCGGCTTCCCGATTTATTCACATTTACTCAGTTTGGGAGCTTGTCGTAGACGATTCGTGTCGGATTTGCCTCACTTTATTTAGGGGATAAGTTCACGCAACAAGCGTAACTTAAGGAAATAACGCAAGTCTTCGGAGAAGCGGCTTATAATGAAGAATAGACGAGGCGTATTAGCTGTTTGCTTCTTAAACTAAGTCCGCTTAACAGCTTTAACTATCGATTATGGATTGCACAGCTTTGGAAATCGATGCTATTAAGTTTGCCAAGTCGGCTGTACTGCACGATCAGAAAGGGAAATACAATGAAGCTGTTTTTTACTATAAGGTAAGTTGTCTTGTTTTGCTTTGTTTACTTGTTTTGCTTTGTTTACTTGTTTTGCTTTGTTTACTTGTTTTGCTTTACATTCATAAAAACGCGTATAATGTATGTCAGCCCTCTTGTGTAGGACATTAAAACATGTCATTATCAGAAAACCATTTTCCAAACCAACTTAAGCTAAAGTCACAATGTAAATAATCGTATTGTGTCATATGCATCATATATGTGTCATATATATATCTTTCATTGTGATTAGGAGGCAGCTCAGGCCCTCATCTATGCAGGTATGGCTGGATCCAAACTAGACAACATTCAAGACAAAGTGAACGAGTACCTGGACAGAGTACAGACTCTACTCAGTGCTGGTTAGTATAATAACAAATGACATCAATACAAAGCTGTTGTCTATTAAATATAATCTGTTAATTCCCTCTATCTGGATTGTCACCTACTTGATGAACCAGTTATAATTACGGTGCCTCTATATTGTCTACATTCTTTTGCTCTGCGGTCACCAAAAGTGAAACCTCCACTGTGTTGTACAAGGAAGGAGATGGAAATTGTGCTCATATTTTCCGAACCTTTATAAATTCATAATCAAAACAGGTCAGGGCTCATTTGAAAGCAGTGTAATACAGAATAAATGCTGTCAGGCAACAGATTGTTTATGCTTTCTTTTTTACAGCTAAATATTATTATATTCCTTTTTCTGCTCTATGTTGTAATCTGACAGTCCTGTGAAGAAAGCCCGGGTATTTCAATGGCCCAAAAAATGTAAAGTTTGTATAATCTGCATTAGATTCTGTTGATTAGTGTATATACGTTAGAAAGGCAAAAATAGAGTTTGTAGACATACTCAATCAAGTTCCTACATGGCAGACAAAAAACAAATGGTTTTTTAGGTATATCGAGGCATAGTAATTTTGGAACAGATGAGTTCCTCCCCAAACAGAGTGCTTACTTATTTCATTGTATAGTGTAGCATTTATATTATTTTACGCTGGAATAGACAAAACTTTTAATGAAAAGAGGGTGTCCACACATACAGTACATTTGGTCATATATTAAACGTTCTATAAAGGTTTGTTGTTAGAACGGTCAGCCAACTGAATGACTTCACTGTGATCAGTTCAAGCACAAAGCAGTGACCCTCTGAAGAGCAAGCATCAGCTGGATCTAGAGAGGGCGTACTTCTTGGTCACACAGGCTTTTGAAGAGGACGAGAATGGAAACGCTGATGAGGCGATTGAGCTCTACAGTCAAGCTGTGGAGTTGTGCATTCAGACGGTGAGCCTTTACATACAGAGAAAAGCCTTGCGTTCTAAGTTTGTATATTTAACTATACAATTACATAATTATATAACTACATCACTATACTGCCTTGGCTCAGGTACTCAGCTGGTTGGCTGGTCTGGTTTCATATCTCAGACTGAAAGTTATAGGGGCTCCTCTGGCAAACAGACATGGAGCCATAACCCTGTAATCTTTCAACTCTTTCTCTCTCCCAAACAGTCCAATGAGACGTCAGATCAAGGGCTACAGGGGAAACTGAAGCAACTTGCACGACAGGCACTGGACAGGTGCTCACCCTTTAATACATTAATGTTGACTACAGCAGGCTTAACTTAAAGGAATAAACTGGGTTACATACAACAAAATCTTTAGCTGTGGCAATGCTGTTGGTTATCACAGAAAAGAGGTTCACTTGCAACTGTCACATTGTTTCAGATAATGTTTTGGGATGTTGATGTGGCTTTGTGGTTTATACAATGAAAGTGAAAGGGGTCTGAGACTCAGTCTGTCTACAGTAATATCTTCCCAGCTAACAGGGAACATTCTCAGAACATTGGCTAACATTCTCTAAAAGTTCTCTCAACATTATTAAAAACGTTCTTGCAATAACACAAGTCAAACTTTTTTTATGTTTCATATCATATGTATCAAAAATGTTATTAAGTTGTTAATGTATCAAAAATGTTATTCGTAAGTTGTAAATGAAATGTTAACATTAGAGAATTAAAAAGTTTGAAAAATGTTCTTATAACCAAACAGTAATGTTAATACAACATCTAAAAACTATTGTGTGTTGTATTCTGCATATTATGTTATTCAGATGTTTCTCTGCTCTTTCATTATCAGTATGATGGACTTTTTTTTACCCATCATCTTCTGTTTTGATCTCCCTTTGCTGATTCAGGGCAGAGGGACTGAAAGACTCTCTTAATAAACCTGTGAACCAGGACAAGTCTGTCTCCTCCGTACCCAAAGCCCCTGCTCAGGTGAGACAGTTCCTGCCGCTAGGCCCAGACTTCTCACTCCATGACAAACCTCAGCCGGTTCGAGCTGTGCAGTCTTGTGATCCGCAGGGTCAACGGTACACAGCGGAGGAGATAGAGGTTCTCAGGTAAGTTCAAAGCACAAGAGACAGAGGTGCTCAGGTAGACTCATAGCACAGGAGATAGAGGTGCTGAGGTAGGCCCACAGCACAGGAGATAGAGGTGCTGAGGTAGACTCACAGCAAAGGAGATAGAGGTGCTGAGGTAGACTCACAGCAAAGGAGATAGAGGTGCTGAGGTAGACTCACAGCACAGGAGATAGAGGTGCTGAGGTAGACTCACAGCAAAGGAGATAGAGGTGCTGAGGTAGACTCACAGCACAGGAGATAGAGGTGCTGAGGTAGGCTCACAGCACAGGAGATAGTGGTGCTGAGGTAGGCTCACAGCACAGGAGATAGAGGTGCTGAGGTAGGCTCACAGCACAGGAGATAGAGGTGCTGAGGTAGGCTCACAGCACAGGCGATAGAGGTGCTGAGGTAGGCTCACAGCACAGGCGATAGAGGTGCTGAGGTAGGCTCACAGCACAGGCGATAGAGGTGCTGAGGTAGGCTCACAGCACAGGCGATAGAGGTGCTGAGGTAGGCTCACAGCACAGGCGATAGAGGTGCTGAGGTAGGCTCACAGCACAGGCGATAGAGGTGCTGAGGTAGGCTCACAGCACAGGCGATAGAGGTGCTGAGGTAGGCTCACAGCACAGGCGATAGAGATTTTGTCAAGAAATGCAAAGCAAAATAACTCTGTTACTACCACTTTTTTAATAAAGAGATGGTCCTTTCAATATGTCTGTTTTAATAGGAAATATGTCAGTACAGAAAAGAAAACACTGCGCTGCTTTGCTCTGTTCAGTTCCTACCTCCCATGTTGTGTTTTGTAGGAAGACCTCCAAGATAAATGGAATTGAGTATGTTCCGTTCATGAGTGTTGACCTGAGGGAACGTTTTGCTTTTCCTGTTCCATTCTCGTGAGTAGTTTTATTTATACACGTGCAGCTGCCTTATAAACACAATGCTTGCAGCATTCAACAGCTGTATTTTGCCTTGAACTGATTAGCAACAGTAGTCCAGTAGCACTTTAAAATGTTGCACAGTCAGAAGACCTGCGTGACATGGTTGTTTACACACAGAGATAAATGTGGGAAACTGGCTCTGTCACCGAAGCAGAAAGCTGTATTCTCACGATGGGTTCGACCTGATGAAATCAGCAATAATCCCACCATGATCTTCACTGTTTCCAGCTTCAGCATCAAACAGGTCACATGCATCTTCATACTGGGGCTGGATTTTCACAGTTTATTTGTTTTTATTTTGCTAGTGGTATGAAATTAAGCAGCATTTTTCTCGTAAAAGAAATGTTCAGTTTAGGTAAGATTTGTTGAAGTAAATCAGTTTGAATTAGTCTAATGAATACGTTCATAACTCTATTTAGCTATTTGTTTGCACCAGAATGCATAATTTTACCTTTATTTCGTATAGTAAGGAGAAGAAAGTGTGGTTTTTTTCAGCACATTAAGGAGGACTTGAAACAAATGTGATTTTGGTGTGATCTTTACAAAATATTTCACTTAAGGAACTGACTAACAGGTGAAGATCTGATGTTACCTGTGGTAGTTTAGAACAATTATGACAGACGTTTTCTGTGTCATGGGCTCATTATATGTAACGCTCACATAATGTCCTTTTGTTTGTTTTTGTTGCAGACTGTTGTGTCAGACTGTTCCTTTGTGGCGTCATTGGCCATTAGTGCGGCATATGAGAGACGATACAACAAAAAGTTAATCACAAGGTATTGCGGGTGTGCCGGGACTGTGTGTTTGCTCTGACGTGTGTGTGTTTGAGTCATGTTTAACTGTGAAGCCTGGTATGAATTATATAGCCACCTCCTTGATTCTGTTTACTACAATGTGTGAGGTGTCCAAAACTGACATTTCATGTATTTCTGAAGCAGCGTGTTGCAGAACACTCAATTCTCTTATATTCTGGTTCCTAGATATATTCTCTTTCAATGTAGGTCTATGGGACATTTGTTTTGCCTGTTTAATTGTTCAAGAGACAAAAATCATGAGTCCAATAACTTAGAAAACTAATTTAAAATGACTTTGTTCCTGTAGCCATACGAATAGAGCATTGCTTTAGCAGTGCAAATGTTGTGAGGGTTTGATTCTCAGGGAACACACATACTGATTAAATGTACAACTTGAATGTACTGTAAGTCATTTTGGATAAAAGCGTCATAAATGTAAAGTTATTTAAAAAGTAAAAAGTTTCTATAGGCAGAAGCAATAGTAACAGTGATGCATGGCTTAGCAAATACTACTAAATACACTCATGTTCTAACTATATACTAAATTATTACAATAATTATTATAGAATTATATTGTATAATGTAATAAATGCCACTACCATGATGTAAAAACAAACATGTTTGTTTGTAGCATCATCTACCCACAGAACAGGAAAGGAGAGCCTGAGTATAACCCCTGTGGGAAGTACATGGTGAAGTTACACATCAATGGAGTCCCCAGGAAGGTATTCAGACTTGTTAAGCTCCGCCTCCTCACATTACAAGCTCTGCCCACCTCACATTACAATTGACTTCATCATAGTTTGCAGGTATACAGGTTCTCCAGATTTTTTGTTAAGTTCAGACGTGTGTTTCTCGTTCAGGTGATCATTGATGATTTCCTCCCTGTGGATCACAAGGGAGAGCTACTGTGCTCGTACTCCAGTAATCGAAACGAGCTGTGGGTGTCGCTCATCGAGAAGGCCTACATGAAGGTCATGGGAGGATACGATTTCCCAGGCTCCAACTCTGTGGGTGTCACCTCATACCCGTTGTTTGTTTGTGTTTGCTGCTGTTTTAAGATGCAATGCTGCCTTTATAGATTCACAGTGTTGGTTAACCCCCTCCACATGTGTTTTTATTCGTAGAATATTGATTTGCACGCACTTACCGGCTGGATTCCAGAACGTATTGCTATGCACTCAGACAATCAGTCGTTTAATAAAGACGACACTTTCCGCATGCTTTACCAAAGGTGAGCATGCATTCACAGTTCACATGAAGAAACTTTCTCACAGGTCTGCAGTGACAGATTTCTGACATCTGTAAGGTCACAGGTTACTGTAGATCTTCGAGCAGCTGTAGATTAATTTCAATGGCTCTGTTCTGTTCGATTCAGCCATTTATAGTAAGTGTGTGTTGGTAATGTGTTGTTGCAGGTTTCACAGAGGAGATGTTCTCATCACCACGGCAACAGGGGTCATGACTGAGGAGGAGGGGGAGAGGTGGGGTTTGGTGCCCACTCATGCGTACGCTGTACTGGATATCAGGGATTACAAGGTGATCTTGACTACACTGTCATGTTGCAGGTTGTGAAGATATTTGAGACCTGAAGATTTACACAGAATATTCACATGGTGTAGAAATAGGACCTTCTGAAACATAAAGGTTTTGATCTTTCAGAACTGATTGAATACTTTGAAGTTAAAGGAATAGTTAATTATTTTTTCATCAACTTTTTTTTACAGATCTGTACTTTATCTATATTTAATGACTTTATCTTCTGTGGAACATGAACGAAGATATTTTGAAAAATATCTCTGGTTTTATTTACATACAATGGAAGTCAGTGAGTGCTGCTGTTGTTTGGTTACCAGCGTTCTTCAAAATATCTTCTTTTGTGTTCTTCAGTAGCAAAAAAGTCATACAGGCACTGGAAGAATATTCATTTGTGGGTGAACTATCCCTTTAAATATCCTCTGCTTGAAGAGTTCTTGTGATTGATCTTTCTGATGTAACATCCTTTACTCCTTGTTCCCTCAGGGTAAACGCTTCCTCCAGCTGAAGAACCCGTGGAGTCATCTCAGGTGGAAAGGCCGATATAGCGAACGTGATGAAAAGAACTGGACACCAGATCTTCTCAAATACCTCAATTTTGACCCCAAAACGGCCCAGAAGTTTGATAACGGTAAGCAAATACCAAACTGAAAATGCCACATGTATATGAAGTGTCTTGAATCACCTGTTTGTTTTTCTTTAAGGCGTGTTTTGGATCATCTGGGAAGATCTGTGCCAGTATTATGATGTCATCTACCTGAGCTGGAATCCAGCTCTGTTCAAAGAATCGTCATGTATACACAGGTTCGTCTCATAGTTATTACATCATCATCATTAGCTTTCCATGATACCTGATGATCTTTTATCAGATGATAAACGTGTTTTGCTTGTGTTTTGTTATTGCAGTAGCTGGGATGGGAAACAAGGCCCCATGAAGGATGTCTACAGCTTGGCTAATAACCCTCAGTATAAACTGGAGGTGAATTGTCCTCAAGGTGGCGCTGCAGTATGGGTCCTGCTCACCAGACACATCACTGACAAGGTGAGGTGACTGAACAGAATGTGGAGCTATTGCTACAATGCAGTACACTCAACATGAGTGCTTTAGTTTGTAAACACAGTGATTCAGTTAAAATAATGACCATTGAATCTTGTTTTGTCATTGAAGGATGACTTTGCTCAAAACCGGGAGTTTATTACCTTAGTAGTTTACAAGACCGATGGAAAGAAAGTCTATTATCCAGGTAAATAGTGCTGGTTTAACCCTACAGGGTGTGATGTTACATTACCTTTGACTTACCAATAAAGTAATATGACTTTCCTCTCAAGTTGCTATTGTTAGTATTTGACAACAGAAGTTTAACATGAATATCTGGATTGTTTACCTTTATCTTTTTTGCTAAGATTGGGAATGACAAAATTCCCAATGTTTTGAAATGAAAATGAAACATTAAGCTATTATTCCCTGGCTGGTTTAATACTTAATGCATAGAGGGTTTAATTGTGTATATATGATGCATTTTTAGTTCATTATTCACCTTTTATTTGTTGTTCGCAGCTGAACCTCCTCCTTACATTGACGGCATCAGAATCAACAGCCCTCATTATCTGACCAAGATTAAACTCACCAGCCCTGGAACTCACACCTTCACCCTGGTGGTCTCTCAGTATGAGAAACAGAACACCATCAACTACACACTGAGGGTAAGACACGCAGTCATGTTGGTGCTTTTGTCTCATCCTTTGATTTAAAAAGCTGCATCTTTTTTGCATCTGTAACTTTTATTGCCTCTTTATTGCTAATGCCTCTCTGTGTAAAACATAAAATCACAGAAAGTGTTTTAAGTTGCAGAGTTATTATCTTAACGTGGGTGACAAGTTTAAATAGTAGCTAAAACTTTCTTTCTGTCAGTTAAAATGACATTTCCTGACAGCTGAAATTATAAATGATTATAAACCTACAGTTGCGAATCAGGGTAAGGTGTGGAAGTCATTTTAAAACCTGATCTGTACTTGCTCAATAACTGTTTTTTTCCCTTCATTTTTAACCAAAAACGTTACGGATTGCAGCTTTAATAACAAAGCTAACATGTACTTGTGTACGTCCTTAATTCATATTAACTGTTTTCATAAATAAACCCCTTCCAGGTCTACTCAGTGTGCAAGTTTAGTTTCTCCAAAATTCCCACACCCTTCACCCACACCAAAAGAGTGAGTTCACACCATTACTTTACATTTATAGCCATTTTATATACATTTATATTTATAATTGTTACAATAATATTGTTGGTATCGCTTTCAAGATGTCTTATATCTAGTTTGATAATATCTCTCTCTCCCTTTGCTGTTCCCCTGTGTGTAGATTAATGGCCAGTGGAAGGGAGCCAGTGCAGGTGGTTGTGGGAACTATAAAGATTCTTACAAAAGCAACCCCATATACCAGTTTAATATGGAAAAATCAGGCCCTCTGCTCATCGAACTTCGTGGCTCCAGGTCAGACTAGTTATTTTACTCCGCACCTCCAGGGGGCAGCAGAGATTTTTTATTTTCCCTTATTACTGGTTTCATCCCTTTTCGAATGTTTTTAAACAGGAGCTTTATAACATCTCAAGTTTGTTTTTATATGTAACGTGACAACAGTTTAAGAACCATTATTCTACAAAATCCTTCTGAATGGAAATCAGGTTCTTAATCAGTTAGTTAATAATAGAAAAGTGTGCAATGAGTTTGGAGGTGGCGCATTATAAACCTCCAACTTAACTGATGTATATTATTTGTGTCAAAATGTTATCATTAACATTATTGTTAACATTAGATATCAAAATGTTATTATAAAGTAATTAGTGGAACATTTTAAAAACATTACCAAATAAAATGATTGAATAATAATCTTGTAACCAAGACAAATATTAGTACAAAGTCTAAAAAACTGGACATTTTGAAAGTACCTACATATTTCAAAGTAACATTTGAACATTTTTGTTAATTAATAAAGCATTGTTAAAACGTTCTTACAATCTAAAATTGTTAGCCTTTTAGTTAGTTAGTAAAGTTATATAATGTCATGTGACAATTAATTGATGTATTTTAGTGGTTAAGATGACAGATTTCCAATTAGACAGTGAATAGAATGGCAAAACTACTTTATATAGTAAATGTTAACGTTTTGGGATGCAGAAGTGGGAGGATTTCACAAGATGTTGGATTTCCTCTGACAGCAGAAATGACGTGACTCCATCCTGATAGAAACACCAACCCACATTAAGATGATTTCTGTCTCTGTGGTGGAGTGTGGGAGTGCGTGATGTCTCTGAATATGATTTTGAGTTTCTCTTGATCTCTGCAGACAGTACAGTGTGGGCTTTGAGGTGGTGACTGTTTCTACAGTTGGGGATTCAGCATCTTCCAGCTCTCAGAAGAGAGGCAGCGGTGATTACCGGTAAAACAAAACATCCACTGTGATGAAGAACACTAGAAATGACAGAAGCTAACATTGCAGCAGAATTCATGTTTAGTGATTTAAAGACAAAAAAATGTGTCTGGACCCCTAGAAGGGACACATTGACTGTCTTCAGAATTAAATACTTTTACATATATACTGTGGAGTACACACTGAATGCTGGATAGTAACATTTTAGACAGCAGTATGCTACGTTCTTAGTATATAACCAGCTGGCCAGTGTATATCAGAAATCTATAACCGTGAACACATAGACAAGAACTCATGGTATTCTATTATACTAAGATAATATACTGAATTACTAAAATACTGATTATCCATCTTTTAAAATAGAGCAAGGATTATATGATCTGGGACATATGAGTGAAAAGATAAAATAATCATTTTATCCTGATAGCAGCAGCCTCAATTCAAACAGTGTGGCAGAGGTCTGCTTGAATTGTTTAGAGATAAAAGCGTATTTATAATGTGGGCTGTCGAAATATATTCAAAACATTTGGCTCTTTGGTACAAAATCATGTAACAGACGTTCACCTCTTCATCCTCAGATGTGGTTTCTGTTACATGGAGTTGGAACATCTCCCTGGTGGCATTTACAATGTGATCCCCACCACCTTCCTGCCCAAACAGGAAGGGCCGTTCTTCCTAGACTTCAGCAGTACCATCCCACTGCGGGTATCTCAGCTGCAGTGAGGACGTGCAGAATGCGCAGCAGAGAAGTCTAGATGTACACTGCCCACCAGATTTCTCTGCAGCTATGAGACCCCCTTGCTGAAGATTGCTTTAGACGCTGCTCATTGCTTCCCACGGCACGGACATGCTTGTTTACCAAAACAAAGTACCACCCACAGATGGTACAGATGTAGTGCCATATTTATCATGTTTATGTGCGATCAATGGCAAGTGACTGCTGACTCTTGTGCTGTTGTAGTGTGGTGCTTGGAGAGAGTGTCTCAATCAGTTATTAACACACTCCTCTAGAAATCACCATGGTTCAAAATTGCAATGGAAAAGGATGGTGAGTGTACACTTGATCGGAAGGATGTTTTTCACTCAGGAGACATAAAACAGGGACTATATTAATGTCTGTCTACTTGCAAAGGTAAAACTTGATGAGAGTGTACACTAGATCTCTGTGTTGTCACACTAAGGGCTCTTTCTCTGGTCTGATCAGCGATGTCCATGTAGAGAAAATTTCATTTGCAGGTCTTTTGTCAGTGGCCACAGAATCAGTGCACCTTCATCAGAAAGCTTCAGATCCATCCAGCCTTCCATATGTGATTGTCCAATTTGTTTCTCACTATCTACACCAGCACAGAACTGTATGTTTACAGATAATGACAATAAAGCCAATGTTTTGACGTCATAAATGGATTCGACTGTTGAAGAAGTTTCTGTCTGGGGGTTTGTGCAAATACTTTGAGTTCTTTCCTTCCACATGCTTTCAATTAATGTGCTATTAAAGTGTATTTATTTGCTTCGATTAAAATTTGCCCGCTATTTTATATTTGCCCGTGTATTTTATATCACAGTATAACTAATAGAACGGTGAAGAGTGATCTTAAAATTTAAAGTACCTTAGACTGTAAAAGCCAGTTGTGAATCGGGGTAAATGAAGGAGATCGTGTTGAACACTGATCTATTATGTATTTGCTCAATAACTGATTTTTGCTTCTTTTTCAACAATAAACGGTATGGATTGCAGCTTAAAGTATCTTTTAGACATTAATTTACACCAGTGACTATGCCGCTTGACCAGTGACAATACAGTAGATTCTTTATTATTCTGAAAACAACTACACAAGCTTTGTAAACAACAACAAAAGACTAAACACCATAAATCACTTAAGAAAATACTGGTATGAGTTTTTTATCCTCAGTTCTCAAAACATCAACAGACCAACGAACAGAACAAACAGGAGAGGTTGGTGAAGAACATTTGAGAGGACAAAAACGTTCATACACAAACATCAGCTTATCTACTGACTGGACCTGAAGCTGCATTTCTAAATCCAATAGTTACTGTACCATATTATCTTTATGAAGCATTCAATAAATATCTCCCAAAACAGAGGAATCTTTCCCATAATCCCACTGCTCCCTTCAAAACAGTGCAAGTACTTCTAATGGTTCTAAAGCATTCTTCTCTGTGTTACTGTCAGCCCAACAACAGTGTGAAACTGCACATATTGCTGTTTTATCCATTTATACAGACAATGGTTCTTTACAGAGAAACAGGGTGGCATGCACGATGTCCTGCAGTTTAAGGGAAGCTCAAGTTTTTTGGCTCGTGGGTGACAGTGGCATGTGGGGACGACTGCCGCAGGATGGCAGGTGACTTTGTGAAGGTGACCTGTGATGCAGCTGGTTGGCTTCATTTCCTGTTGCAGCACAAAAGCAGATGCGCTCTGAGTGTTCAAAGTTTCTTGGAAGATTTTGTTTTCTTTTTGACGATGGAAGTTTTTCTCGTTGTCTTTAGCATATTGAGTTCCAGGCTACAGTGTTAGCATGCACAGGTGTGCTACACATTAACTCGAACGACTGTAACATTATACTGCCACACAAATGATTCTGTGTATTTACCGGCCTATGACACAGTTACAACACACAGTAAAGACAAAAGTGCACAAATCCACAGCATATTAAATCTCGTATTGGACGCATTTCATAAAGATCTCCAGCAAAAAGACAAGTGCTACAGCTTCGTATTATCAGCATCTTTTCAAAACACCTCTTTTAGATAGTATCTGAAATGTGTCTGATGTCGTGATGGCATTGATGCTCACGATCAATAGCGTTTTGGACACGTTTTTGTTTCGTTATTCTTTTAAGAGCACATTAAATCAGCTCTGGTCTCCTCCAAATGACAGATTTGTCTCCTCGGCACATCGTGTCCTAGTCTTGTGAAACAGCCGTGAGATCGAGCGAAAGTTCAGTCTGAAAGTTGGCAGAACATTCTAGACAGTGAGAAGAATGGACCGGGGTGACATTGGTGAAGGAGGCGATGGGCGGCTGCCAATGTCTCTCATTAGCGCGCGACGTGAGGATGATTACATCGGTGTCGGTGTAGCAGCTACTGCCGTCACATCCCGCCAAGCAGGACTGTGGTTGGGGAGGAGTGCTGGGTGAGAGAGGGCGAGAGAGGGTCAGTGTTTTTTCTGCTTTCCGTTCGGCTCAGTTTTAGAGACAGCAGACGGAAACGGCTGTCCAGACCAAAGGTGGTTTTGGTGCTGCTGATGCTGTTGTTGTTGAGAACATTGTCCAGCACGGCCTCAGCTCCTTCTGCTCGGTCACCTGTGCACAAACAAGAACAATTAATTACATAATCCGTAATAATTAGTTACGTAATTACATAGATTATTTAATCAAAATAATCACATATCAATATTCGCTGAGGAAAAAACTCAAATTAGGATAAGTTAACAGACAATACATTATTGTGGCAGATAGTTAACATTGATTTGGACTTGAAAACACTTTATAATATCTTTATTATAATTTTAATATTCACTTATATTTTATTTGATTTCAGTTAGAAATCTTTTAGTTTTCATTTCAGTAAACTATATATATATATATATATAAAATAACCTTGATCCATTTATTGTCTGTTTCACAGTCCTGGCAAAAGCTATCCAGCTATCTATCAGTGAGATTTATGAACCCCCCCAGAGGCCACAGGTGCAAGCAGGCAGGAAACCAAGATAAATTGGCATCTCACAGGGGAAACTGGAGCAGATCTGAATACAATCTCTCACCTGCACGTGCAGCATTATTTGGGTTATGCATCTCACCTCTCTCTAGATCGCACTCGGGGGAGGAGGCTCCACTGCATTCGCTGCGAGGGCCCAGGATGGGCGACATCAGGCTGAAGTCAGACAGCGAGACGGTGCTGGGCAGGTCCAGGCTGCAGGGGCGGGAGGAGGGAGACGGAGAGGCAGATGAAGAGGAAGAAGAGGAAGAGAAGGGACAGGGCAGATCCAGAGGGCTGTTCGGCCCAAAGCCGAAGCTGCCGGTGGACTGAGTCTCAGAGTCTTCCTCAGACATAGCACTGGAGCTGCAGTTTTCATCCTCATAGGAGCCGGATGCCACTGGAGGGCGCCAGAGGGAAAACTCAGACATAAGGAGACATGACCTCTATATACAGTGCCCTCCAAAAGTATTGAGACAGTAAAGAAAAACTGCTCTGTTTGCTGTGGAGTCAACAAATCTTTTATGATTAGAAGATGAATATGATGCAAGAATGTACAGAATGTCACATTTTGTTATTTAGCTGTTTCAACACAAATGTTTTACAAATTTAAAAAGAACAGCAGAGTTTCATCTAGTATAAGCTTAAGTATTGGGAGAATTGGCTCACAATTGTGTTTGTAAGTGACCTGCTGTGTCCTGTTACATTATTTTTTCACACATTAAGAGCAGGGAATGTGTAGCATCAGTTCTGTGCATTGCTTCTGCAGTTTGAGTCTTGTGTTCAGTGAGAACACACATAAGCCAAAATGAATATGAGGAAGCTGACTCTGACATAAAAGAGTCTAAAAATGTGACATACTGTGTATTTGCCTCATATTCTTTTTTTATTAATAAAATATTTCTTGACTCCACAGCAATTTATCCTTTACAGCCCCAATACCTACAGCGGGCACTGTATATACATATATAGAAAATATACCATCTATCATATTTATCATTGATGCCCTGTTTATACCTGACTTTGGACATTGATTTGAATAAAGTTATCCATTAAGACAATAACATTTTAACATACAAGACCTAAAATATATAGCAATGTGTGTTTTGTGCCAATTAAAGTTAATGTTTAAAACCCTTAAGCTTGTGTACTGGATGTAAAAGCATTCCTGTGGTTGTCCTATGAAAGACACAGAGCTCAGAAATGCTGATCCTATCAGTTTCTGTTGTTTACTGCTCAACTCGCTTTACAAATCACATGCATAAGTCCATCCATCTACAGGGTCAACAGCCACCACAGGGAGAAAAGATTAAATGTGTCATTTCTGTGACACTAGTGTCAACAGACAGAACTGCCGAAATGAAATGTTTTCAAGCTGATTTCCTGAACACTCTCCCATCTTTCAAGCAGATAGCAAAGTCCCTTTAAAGGAAGTCTCTGTTCTCAACGGCCATCTTTGCAACACTGCCCGGCAGCTATTTCAGTCATACAAGACCAAGTTCTTTCTACCTGAATAGGGGAAAACAGATACCTCTAAAATCGTTGGCTAAGGTTACAATAAAACACTATGTTTAGCGATTGACGATTGACTTTTTCTACTAGTAGGCAAGACTTCCTTCACTAGAACGGCCATTTTGATCGTTGCCGTTTTCCTATTCATAGTAACAGATCTGCGGCATCTTGTTAACTGTATAATTTTTGCAGGTAGTCCCACACCATTGGTTGAGTTCACGTGACTGTCAATGTATCTTCATATTAAGTAATTTTAGTATTTTAATTTTGTAGTGTGTATTTTAAATTACACACTTCGCTTTTGGAAAAAACCTTTAGTGGAACAGCTAACTAACTAAAGAGGCATTTTAAGAGGAGTGTCAGACATCATTAGCCACAGTGCACAAACCTCTTCTTCACTCCACAGAGAAGATCTAAAAACATCAATCTGACACTCACTCCATCTCTGCAGCAGTCTCCTCTCAGAAAATACTGCAGTGGATCTATTCAGTGTTTTGTTACCCACACAATGATTCAACACTACACAGAAAGATCAAGCAGTCAGACTTGAAAAACGTGTGTCCTGCTTCATAACCCCCAACTTGATTGTTCCACCACCAAAGCCAATTCTGCTGAGGTCAAAGGAAAGTCTTTTAGGTGATATAACAGCCATTTGTCACTGCTGACACCATCATTTGATGCTCATAAATTTGTTTAGTGTCAACTGAGGCGGTTTGATAATACAGCTAATGTAGCTTAATTTGTGTTCTAATAAGCACAGACTACACAAAATTCATTAGAACGAATGCCTAGTTCACAAAAACACAAACAAATATGCTGTGTCTGTGTCTTGTGAATTTTGACTGAAAAAGTGTAAATGACTATGGCTCTGTTCAAATCCCGGGATCTGCTTCACTGTCTACACAGGGATCGACCTCTTTAGGCAGAATCCTAACCTCATGCATGACGGATTTGATGCTGTACATTAATGGTCCCCCATGCATGTCACACAAACAATGCTTGTGCACAAGGGACACGGCTGACTCCCACAGAGCCTGACATTTGCATTTTGCTATGCCAGGTAGGCAGCTCACCAAGGTTTGGAACACAGCCTGTATGTTTCACATGTAAGATGTTACATAATTCTGCTTAAAAGGTCATTCAGACAAGAGACAACAGGGTGAGGCTGATGATAATCTGGACTCACTCGATATCCCATCAGACTCTATTTTGAAGCCAGACAGATCTTCACCAATCACACCATCACCCTCCGAACCCACGCCTCTCTCCCGTGGGCCCATTCCGGAGGAACGTCTGCGCTCGTGGATCTCATCCGAGATCATCTCCAGGTTCCTCAAGGCTGATTTATATTCCCCTTTGGCTTTTGTCAGCTTAGCCTGTAGATCATCCACGTTCTTCTTCAGTTGCTAAAGAGAGAAGGACAGAAAACATTAAAATGACATGCAACAACATATGAAACAACCTGCCTGAAAATACACAAAACGAAAAGGTCAAACTAGTAAACAGTCAAAGGTACTGAAGTGAAGTGCTGCACTTTTAAATAAATAATTTTCTTGAACAGTTTTACTGGAAAACATCTTAACATCCTAAAAACAAGATACATGTACTTATAAGATTTTATATGACTATGTTTTTAAAAGTTTATTTTACACTGATTAAGCAGATCATTTTTTACTGTATTTTCATGCATCAGGCATGAAGAAACATGAACATATGAATGCATAAAAATTGTAAGGCATCTTTAATATGCGAGTCATCTTTTGTGTGACGCTTGCTCTGCAGCAGAATTACACATGTTTGCATAATCTGTGTGTAACAGTACCTCAAGCTGCAGGTAATATTTTGCCTTCATTTCAAAGTAGGGCCTGGAAAAAACCCAGAAAAGACGATTAGACCTACTGTAAAAGCCTATAAATAAATATTACCATGGTAACTGTTCTCCATATGTCGACACATTAGGCAAATGCTGAGTGAGAGGATTAGAGGGGTTCAGTGATAGAGCTGAGCTCTCCATAAGCCTGCTGATTCATAATCGCTGTGAGAAACCCACCCTCCCCTTAGATATTCAGCAAAATGTCTGGCCCACCTTGCACCTATTTCTGGCTCACTTAAACAGGAAGAAATCCAATCACAATACACATTAGCTGTAAGCGGTTTCGACATCTGCACAGCTGCAAGATCACTATTATATCATAGGTAGGGTAGGAACTTTCAAAGAACAAGCCAGCTTTTGAAAGCATAAGCTCACACCCTTTGTAAACAACGATCTTCAATGCCACCGAATGCAGTGATTGTATGGACTTTTTATGGTTCTTATGACTTCCACAGAAATATGTATTTATATAAATATATTTAGAGCCCTTCGCTATCAGGATGTGACGAGACTTTCAACCAGTATAACAGAAAATGTTTCTGGAAAATAATTGGCTACCCTGCCTTTAATGTCAATCACATGTAAATTCTTAATGGCATCAATTAAATTAATTAGCACGGAGCGCATGCATGGAAGCTGTGTGCTAATGAATAAGGTCTCTGAAAAGATTGCGTCTCTAATGGATTATTCAATGCATACTTAGACTTGTTGATGGTGCGTTTGAGCTTCTTCTCCAGCTGCTTCATACGGCCCATGGCGGCATTGTACTTGGCTGCTGTCTCCTTGTGCAGCAGCTCACTGCGAGTTTTTATCTGCTCCGCCTCCATCACCTGCAAACCATAAAAAAAGCATTTTTGAGTATTTACTGGTATATTATATTCTCCTGTCCAATCAGAGCAGATCTCTGCACCACTTACACGTTGTGTAGCATGGTTAAGCATCTCCTGCCATGCGGAGTCAAACTGACGCTTGTCGTCTTCCAGCAGCCTCTGTTCAGCCAGAGCGATGGTTTCTTTGGCTGCACGCAGCACCTCCGCAGCTCTCTGGAAGTCCTGTGTGGATCTCTGTGCTTCCAGCTGAGCCTGGAGAGCAGAGAAGAGCAGATCTATCAGCAGTGACCAAGCTAACAGGGAACATTCTCAGAAAGTTGGCTAACGTTCTGCGAAAGTTCTTAAAGTTATCAAAAACCGTTCTTGCAGCAACGTTAGTAGAACTTTTAGCAGAACTTTCTAACGCTATATATATCACGATTAAACAAAATATATATTTTGTTCCCCCGCTCAGAGTACCAGCTGACTGAAGATCATGAAACTTTTCTCACTGCCTGAGCCCTTCCATCATCCACACAGCGCCTAAGTAAAACCTGCAGTAAATAATTGTTAAAACTAATTATATAATACATAAACAATTCCCATTTTAACTAAACTCCAGTACGATGCCACGGTAAACAATAAAAGCTGGATGGATTTCAGATCCAGCTTAAGCAAACAGTTCAAGAGATGGAGAAACTTGCAGAGCTCCTCAAACATAATCCTTTCCTTCCACATTTTAACTTTAATCTCCATGTTAATTCTGATAGAAAAGGCCTGCAGGAACCTCTTACCGACTCAGCCTACTTATTCTAAAAGAAACCAGCTAAGTTTCCAACCAACCAATGACATGGAAGCATTTTCTCTCTTTAAAGCGATTTACAGTCTACAGTAAAAGTGAAGAGAGATGTTACAAACTCAGAACTCTGGAGAAAATGATGCATTATTAAAAGATGCATACATAAAAAAATTTATGCAAGCCATTCATTTTGCAAAGCGAGCTAGGAATATTAAATTAAATATAGCATGATGAAACTCTCTTGAGAATCTCAGTTCTGCACAGCTATAGCTGCAGCATTTACAATAGCTAATTCATGTATCTATCTAACTCTACATGCAGCCCTAATACTGTTTAATGTTTGGGTGACCTATCCCTTTTAGAAAAAACACACAGGTATTCAGCCAAATCGGTTAGTGGTGTGGAGTATCTGATCTGATTCCAGCAGAATTGTGAGGCCTAAATTAAAGTTTTAGTGTGTACTGTTATTATCACAATATAGCACTGCAGAGAAAGGCAGCCAATCAAAGCATAAAAGTCCTGTGACAGAGTGACTTTCATTGGATCATAAAACTCAGTACTTTGGATCTATCAGCCAATGAACATTTGAATGTGACTACTATACTATAAAACCAGACTCAAAATCAGACTGCAGCCTTCTAAACTGAACATGTAGAGGATCAGACACTTCGAGTGACAGTGGCATGAATATGCACAAATCCCAGAGATAATCCTCCACCTTTCCTCTGATCCTTCATTCCAAATGGCTCAATCCACTTGGTCTTTCAGCCCATCTTCCTGCATCCTCACTCTCACACATAAGCTATTTTTAGCTCCGGCTTCAAAGTTGATGTGATGCAGCGTTGCAGTGGAAAGCTGACAGCAGGGGATCGCTGCAATCCACGCAGCAAAGGACACAGAATGATGGCAGTGCTGTCGTGGTGTATTATACCACAACACTCCAAGATTATCACTTATTATCAGTACAGGCACAAACACTGGGCATTAATCTAAACTTATGTATATTATGTACATTAAAGTAAGTGATAACGTGTCAGCCAGTAATTATAATTACTTTATAATTTTTATAATTAAAATGCATTTAGACCAATAAGTAGGTGGGTTGGAGCCAAACATAATGTGCAGGGTCTTGCACCACTCTCAACCACCTGACTGTACAATATTCCACTGATATCTGCTTAGAAAATAAATAAATATTGATTATATTTTATTATATTTTATAATTACAAGCCCTTACAGAAAAGACATAAATATCATGTGCACAAACACATGATCACTTGTAAAAACATGTCACCGCATGTTTCACGTGCGATTCCATGGGTTTTACATGGGAGTTTTCACATTTCATTTCCGATCAGGTGTGGTTTTGCACATGTGAAATTCATGTCGGTAAGGGGCACAGCTATGGAGGACACGGTTGCCTGGAACCTCAGTCTGGTTAACAGTTTAGTGGCCATTATATAAAAATAGTTGACCCCAGATTGCTGCGACTGACCAATCAGAATCAAGTATTTTAAAACGCAGTGTCATAATTTAGAAAACATCAGACAAGAGCTTGGACTTTAGACATTCAGATTATGCTCAGAGGAGCTTTGAGGGCAAAACACATTTCCTGAGGAGTCGTCTGGTAATAAAACCGCTTCAAATCAGAGTGACTTATTAAAGTAAATTCTGACACTTTAACAAGAAGCACACACCTTTAAATGTGACTCCAGTTTAGACGACCATTACACAGCTTAAGCCGAGCTTATTCTTACCTCTATTCAGATAACAAAAACAGAAAAAGAGCTATTTGTGTACAGAAAAAGACTTTGTTTGACTGAACAAAGGCTCCTTTCCTTGACTTTATTAATTGCAGCTGTAATCAAATTCTTACAAAAATATTGCAGAGGCATAAAAATTTGATCTGGTTGGCTGGTGATGGTTACCTTGTTGGAATGCTTTGATAATATTTGTCCACTGTCCAGACCCTGGGACACAAATAAGGTCACACACAGGACTTCTGTACATCCGATGTGACTTTGTAATTTGGTAATTTGTGAAGCATTCTGACTCAACCTTGAGATCACCTCTCTGAAGACTGATGTTTAATTGCTTCTGAGCCCATATTCCAACCCCTGGGACAATCTTATCAAGCGTATCAGATTTGAGCTTTATTATCTTATCAAGCATCAAGTAAACCTCTGCCCTGGACTAATGTAGGTCCAAAATTGTCTCTATCCATCAAAAAGGGTTTTACTACTCAAGACTGTCATTAAGAAATCATGTAATGATTTTGTTTTGGTATAAATATAGGCATTATGAAAATTGTTCATTGTTCAAAAATAATTTACTTAAGGAGGGTTATGACTTAAAAACAGCGCTGACACGATTAAACAGAACCACGTGCACCAATGACAGTTTCTTTAGACCCCCCCAAAAAGCACACAAACTATGCGGGGATGGGTACAGGAAAACAAATCAATCAAGAAAGAAGAGAGAAAGAAGTTTAGCTATAGATTGACATGCAAGTTATTTATGAGACAAAAGCATTTATGGACGTCTCTGCTGGGCCACACATCTCATCTGCTTTCCTCCTGATCCACAGCCAAACACTGAGACATCTGTGGGATTTTGTTGTAGTGAATTATGACTCTCAATGTTTGCGTGCCAAAATGATGTAATGAAACCAACTAAATTTATCCCAACAGGCAGTCCCTGATAGCAGCTGCAAACTCTTTGTTTTACATTTTCTGTGCTGACTTTCGGGGAATTTCTGCAGACTGGACCTATATATGATTCATTTGTTTTACAGCAATAAACATACTTTACATTCACTGGTAACTAAAAGCATATACTCCAGCTAAGAGTCAACGTTCTTAGAACACTGGCCAACATCTAAAAGTTCTCTTAACGTTTTAAAAAACGTTCTTGCAGTAATGTTAGCAGAATGTTTTTAGCATTATATATCATATATACCAAAAAAAAACTTATAAGCAATAACGTTAATACAAGGTCTAAAAACTGGATGTTTTAAACGTTCTAGAACTTTAAAAATATCATTTTTATGGAAAAATAAAATGTTATGGAAACATTCTTATAACCTGAAATTGTCCGCTGATCAATAACAATCAATAAGCCAAAAAATGTAATAAAACACAAAAGAATGTGAAGAAGGGAAGAATGTGTATCATTTTCTGAATTATGGTTATGTTTTCTGGAGGAATCTACAGAGCTTTCTCATTAAAGTCTTACCAGGACCCAATTATCCATGAGAGCTCATAATGGTTAGTGGGTGCATTGTGGGTGGTCTGATGAGAGTCTTTGCGGCGATACATTAAGATTCAGGATCATTACCCACAATGCTGTGCAACAGCCAGTAAAATGCTCTGATTTTATTTGTTGCAAATCTTATGAAATATCACAGAAATACTGGCCTGAAGAAAACACAACACCACATCTGGGACACAGAGGCTGTTTATACAGTGAAGATCTGTCCCTATGGAAAAACTCTGAGAGATAGTTTAAAGTTTGAGAGATATTTCAAAAGTGTTTTACCTGTGCCACTCAATTATCTATTGAGACTAATAAAATTATTACTGTGGATTTATACTTATTACGTGTATATGGTCAAAACTATATGGAGAACGTTTCGGTGCACTAAAGCCTTAAAAACGGTATGTGGTGATGTACATTATACAGGAGAGCTCTAAGTAAGAAATGTGTACTGAATTATTAATATGAGTTCTGAAATATTCTTTCATCATTAAATCAGAAGACAAGTAATACATTGTGCTGCTACAGTTCTCTGTATTTATTTCACCTCATTACTGATTCCATATAACCCAAGACTCTTCAGCTACTTCTGAAGCGAAAAGATTCTGACAACCACTGCAGAAGCATTGCTATTCATTTATTATTTTAAAAAGCTTTTGTAAAGAGAGCGAGAGAAAGAGAGAGAGAGTGTGTTTACTTAACCATATATCAGGGACAGCAAAACCTCCTTTGGGCGATGCCCTTATTTGTAAAAATGCTATAAAATATAGTAAAAGTTTTTTACAATTGTAAAAATGCAGAAAGTTTTCTTTTAGGGTAAGAGCTGTATATAGAACAAGCCGTGTATAAAAACAACAGCAGTCTATGGCATGTCCCAATTTAGACAAATAAGTAAAAGTTTGTGTGTGTGTGTGTGTGTGTGTAATGCAGGCTTTAGAGTGTCGTTTTAAACACAGAGTGCGGATGAGAGATTGGTTGGTAGTTATATGATCCTTCTGGATTGGGCATTTTGAGTTCTGAAAGCATTTTCCTAGTAAATCAAACTTTTAATTCAAAAGATCGTGCCATTTTTTATCTTTTATATGACCCCTTTAAAAGAAGAAAAGGCTTTTTATTGACACAGACTTGTGTATGTGCAATGTGTATCTGACTTCACAATAGCTGAGCTGTGATATCCGTGCGTCAAAAACAGCCACCTGCACATCGGAACACAGCACAAAGTAAAAGAATAAAAGAGAACATTGTTTTGCAGAAGTGAGATCAAGCAGACGGCCAAAAACAAGAGCAGAAAGCAAATTAGCACTAAATGAGGTTAACTTTGAATGGTGGGGTTATTGCCTTACAGCAGAATCTGGCAAAAGAGCAAAATATTTTTTCAGGGAAATATATAAGGGGAAAATCGAAGGACACAGCCACATGGACACTGTGCAGAAAACTGCATAGACAAAGACGCAGTTCAAGCTCCACTGCAGTCAAGCGTTTACTGCAGAGAGACAGAGCAGAGAAAACAGACTGTAATGGAAAGATTATGGACTGATGAAGATGAATGCCTGGAAGAAGCTACCTGTGTTAGCACTTCTGTTCATTTTTGTGGTTGTTGCTTTTTTAAACAAATCACTTGAGCCATAAATGTCATGTGACTAATCAATGTGGAACTGCAGAAAACTCTTTACACTCAAGGGTAAAGAAAATGTTGATATGATAAAAAGAAATGTTGATATCTCACACTGTGGTTTGAGACCAAAGCAGCATTTTACCATGTCTCAGAACAACAGATTCGGTTTGGCTGGGGTAAATGTCTCAGAACAACAGATTCGGTTTGGCTGGGGTAAATGTCTCAGAACAACAGATTCGGTTTGGCTGGGGTAAATGTCTCAGAACAACAGATTCGGTTTGGCTGGGGTAAATGTCTCAGAACAACAGATTCGGTTTGGCTGGGGTAAATGTCTCAGAACAACAGATTCGGTTTGGCTGGGGTAAATGTCTCAGAACAACAGATTCGGTTTGGCTGGGGTAAATGTCTCAGAACAACAGATTCGGTTTGGCTGGGGTAAATGTCTCAGAACAACAGATTCGGTTTGGCTGGGGTAAATGTCTCAGAACAACAGATTCGGTTTGGCTGGGGTAAATGTCTCAGAACAACAGATTCGGTTTGGCTGGGGTAAATGTCTCAGAACAACAGATTCGGTTTGGCTGGGGTAAATGTCTCAGAACAACAGATTCGGTTTGGCTGGGGTAAATGTCTCAGAACAACAGATTCGGTTTGGCTGGGGTAAATGTCTCAGAACAACAGATTCGGTTTGGCTGGGGTAAATGTCTCAGAACAACAGATTCGGTTTGGCTGGGGTAAATGTGTCAGAACAACAGATTCGGTTTGGCTGGGGTAAATGTCTCAGAACAACAGATTCGGTTTGGCTGGGGTAAATGTCTCAGAACAACAGATTCGGTTTGGCTGGGGTAAATGTCTCAGAACAACAGATTCGGTTTGGCTGGGGTAAATGTCTCAGAACAACAGATTCGGTTTGGCTGGGGTAAATGTCTCAGAACAACAGATTCGGTTTGGCTGGGGTAAATGTCTCAGAACAACAGATTCGGTTTGGCTGGGGTAAATGTCTCAGAACAACAGATTCGGTTTGGCTGGGGTAAATGTCTCAGAACAACAGATTCGGTTTGGCTGGGGTAAATGTCTCAGAACAACAGATTCGGTTTGGCTGGGGTAAATGTCTCAGAACAACAGATTCGGTTTGGCTGGGGTAAATGTCTCAGAACAACAGATTCGGTTTGGCTGGGGTAAATGTCTCAGAACAACAGATTCGGTTTGGCTGGGGTAAATGTCTCAGAACAACAGATTCGGTTTGGCTGGGGTAAATGTCTCAGAACAACAGATTCGGTTTGGCTGGGGTAAATGTCTCAGAACAACAGATTCGGTTTGGCTGGGGTAAATGTCTCAGAACAACAGATTCGGTTTGGCTGGGGTAAATGTCTCAGAACAACAGATTCGGTTTGGCTGGGGTAAATGTCTCAGAACAACAGATTCGGTTTGGCTGGGGTAAATGTCTCAGAACAACAGATTCGGTTTGGCTGGGGTAAATGTCAGACAGACAGAGTCAGCGATGAGCGTCTAACCTGACTGGGCAAACAAGCTTTTTTTTCCACCACTTGTCATCATGCAGTAACTGAATTCGATTTGTTTACTATGTTAGCCTGTTTTTTTTTTTACATATTTATACGCCCCAATGAATGCCCTCTTATATTCAGCTAAAGGAACACCAGCCTCTTGTACCTCACAACACAATTATCAACTTTAAACTATAACCAACAAACCAGCTTGTGACACTCAGCCTCCTTGGAGAATCAAAACAAAAAATAATAATTTCTTAATTACTTATCTAACAGACAAACATCTATTTTTCATACTTAAGCCCCTGGGCAACCTAGTGGACGTTTCCTGTTAAAAATGTCAGTTTATCTAAGGCAAACAATAACTTCATAAGGTCACAGCGCTCTACTTCACTACCTAAAAAACACAGTGCTTTGTCAGTGAATTAAATAGGTCACTTACAATCCTTCCTTCATGGAGTGGAAAACATCTAATGCTCTAAACTACCTTGCCCCAGTTTAACAGTGGGTCAACGTTCCTATTGTAGCTGATTCTGTCAATTACAGTCCACCAAGCTGTATAAAATCAGGAACTTTGCTACCAAAAGGAAGCCAAAGCAGCTGACATATTTTACACTCTTTTCACACCCCCTTTAACTTCCACCACACACAGCTGCAGGGCTCTAACTGAGATAAACAGATAGTCTCTTCTCAGAATAGCACCAGAAAAGGGAACTGAGATTTTTAACAATGTTCTTTCGGTAAAACCCTGTTATGAGCTGCTGATTGAAGGCAACCACCTTTTGATGGATCTAGAGTTAACGTTACCATTCAAGCCCCCAGAGCCTGACAGCTTAGAAACCGGCAGTTGTGTGGGCGATGTTGGTTTCAGGAAAATGCTACAGGGATCTTCCATCTCATTTTGATTTTCTTGTCTCACCTGTCGTGCCACTCGACGGGCTTCCCAGTACGGCTTTGATTCCTCCACAGCTTTGCCGATCTTCTTCACCAGCTCATCCAGCTTTAATGTAGCTTCCACCAGCACAGAACGAAACTTCTGTCTGGCATCCTAGAATAAGAACAAATTTTTACAATCAAATAACTACATGTGGAATGCAAAGCTAAAGCATACATCTTACTTTTAAAAATAAAGGTTCTTAAAAAGTTCTTTAAAGCGATGCTATAGAAGAACCATGTTTGGTTCCTCAAAGGACCATTCAGTTAAAGGTTCCTAAAAAACACTTATTTTCCTACCTTTTTATTAGTCTAAAGAACCTCTCACTACAAAGAATCTTTTGTGAAACTAAAAAAAGGTTTATGAATGTTAAAAGTTATTTTTGGAACCAAATAGCCAAAAATCATTCTTCTATAGGATTGATTTTTTCTAATAGTCTACTGCATACTTCACAGTGTATACTGTATACTTGCTACTATTTTTTTTAAATCAAGGGTAATTAAATAAAAGGAAGGTCCACAACAAACATGACAAAGGATGTTATGTGACAAAATAAATACAGGAGACTCTTCTAAGAATTATACATAAAAACTAAGAATCTTCTTCTGAAATGTTTAGACTGTCCACTGCTGACCTACACATTCTGTAATCCAATTTGCAATAAGACATGTAAAACACAGAAAATACCCCTGTCGTCTGTTAAAAACAAGTTTTTTATACATTCAATTCAATCTCTTATTGTCTAATAAGATTAAGCCTCAGGCGTCAAACTGATTCCTTCAACAAACATCCCATGAAAAGAATACAAACCATCAACAGTTCAAATAAAACCCTCGTAAAGTGCAACAGAGACACTGACGCAAAAGCTTTGCTAATTTGCCAGATATCTCAGTCATGAGGTTCTCAAAACAAACATCAGTGTCACTGAAGACATTTACAGTCCCCAACAACATGTTTTGACGCTGTTTAAAAGACGTACAGTCCATTCAAGCTACACATTTTTATCTGAATGTGTGTTTCCTGGAAATTAAACCAGTGACTCTGAAGTTTCTAACAGCTTCCCACATCAAATGTGCTATAGGATCACTTTTCACATGTGACATCTAATGAAACAGTATAGTAAAATACTTAAAGAAAAAGGTAGGAGATCTTTTCTAGAAACATTTTTAGTTGAGTCTCTTAACATCCTGATAGCAGTTGCTAAATGGTCTAAATATAGACTAAATAATATATGTGGAAGCCGCAGGACCATAAAATGTTTGTCTAATAATTGCATTCAGTCCAATATGTTCATTCAGTCCGAATGCAATGACAGGATATCCTAATAAAGACTTCTGATGTCTCAACCTCCAAGCACAAACAACAAAGTTTCTGTATTTGTCACCGATGTTCCACTTTATTCCTCTCATCTGTAGGAAGTAAAAATGGTTGGAGATGTTTACACTGTCTAAGATCTGGCAGTACTCATGGAAAACTCTTTCCCGTGCTGACGCAAAACCTTGAGACAAAAGGCAACATCAGTTTCATAACTCATCCTTGAAATCCTTGATGCCTGCCTGTTCTTAAATATAATGCAAACAAGATAAGCCTATTATTCACACAATCATTGTGATGTTAACAACAACTTTGGCGAGAGGCCGTGGAGTCACACAAACTTGCTGATATATTCAGTGAGGAAGGCTGTGTGCTCGCTGTGTACTCACTGACATTCACAAATGAAAGACGCAGTTAAATCCTGTTTAGCTCTGTGAACAATAAAGCTTCAGGAGAAGAAATTATAAACATTGATTTAATTACTGTGACTGACGGACAAGACAAGACAATCGCCAAACAAGAGAGTAATTCTGCATCTACACTTGTTTTTGACCCACAGACAGACTAGCTAACTCATGTTATTAAATAATTGCATTAGAAGGACATGACCAAACGATGAACTAAGAAACATCTGCAAATGTTCAGCAGCAATGATGTAATATCAACACACAACATTCTTTGTCCAGGGTTTGGATTATTCAAATCAGACAGTTTCGCATTATATTTTAGAAATAGGGACCTCCAGGAAACAGATTTTAAACAGATTTTTTAGTAGATTATAAAGTGGCAGGATTGCTTGATCTGTTGCATAATCCAGACATTGTAACACATTCTGTTCAAAGTCCAGACATGGGACTGGTGACCTTGTTTAGCAATTTATCAACTGATGTGATGTTTTAAGACTTCTGAATATGGCATTCTATAGAAAATAAGAGTTACAGATATATACATACATATAATGCGCATACATACCTCAAGCTCAGTTTCACACCTGTTGATGTCATCTGTGGACTGGTTCAGCTTTTCAAGCTCTCCCTATAAAGAAAGATCAGAGGAGTCACAAAAAGTAGAGACAACATATGCCACAAATTATTCATATTTATATAGATATGTTTATTAGATTTTCCAATGATCTGTTTACTGTGTATTATATCTCCAGTACACACAGAACGTTCCTCTAATGTTAGTATCAGGTTCCTGTTTGGTTATTTTTTTGCGAACCAAGAACAAACATTCTGGAAACATTCTGGGGACCCGATATTGTTAGCCTGGTTATAATTTAGGTTCATAGATGGCAGAATGTTGAATATTTCTCTAAGTAGCTCTTAAAACATTTTAAGACCTGCTTTAAAATATACTGTGGTTATTAAACATTTAAAATACTAAAGTTACTTCCGTTGCTGTGGTTAAACTCTAGCAACTACATATTTATTTTTTTATATACTTATTTATAATATCTATACTTGGCAGTAACTATGGTTACCATGGTAATCTTTAGTAAAGAGTGTCGTACTCGTCTTTGCTCCCCCTACTGGCGAACTTTGCAAGCTTTGATGAAATCAATTAAATTGGGACTTTCTCAAATGGTCGTTTCCCCCCCAAATTTCTCTTTAATAACAAAGAATGAGAAACGAAAAATAAAACAAAAACAATTTAAAAACACAAAATAAGGCTTGGTTGTCAAATCACGTAATGTATGCTACAATAATGTTATAAAGCGGCTTCACGGTAATAAACAGAACAATAGCGATTAATGAGACATTATGAAACGAAGATACGGTAAATGTTGGGGCAAATAAACGGGAAAAATAGGGGCAATTGACAAATTGGTTTCATGTTTGTCTGAGCACCAGTGACGGGGCACTCGGTGCCGCAAACCCGCAGCCAACAATAGACAAGTTGCGGCGAATGAATCAATAACACACCGGTCACAGTGAAGAAATGAACCATGCAGCTCCAGTCCTCAAAGTATGAATAACCCAGTCAAACAAATCACATTTCTTCATCACATTTTACATGTAATATGCTTAACACACACTGTGCAGCAACACAAGCACACGCAGCGTGTTAATGGCACCTGGATTCTCGGATCCACCTCTTCTTCCTCGGGTGCCTCAAATTCTTCATCCGACTTGTTGTCCTTGTCCACGCCGTCCATTTTAATCGTGTTTCGTATTTAATCGTATTTTAGTGCAGAGAAACGCTGGACAAAGAGATGCCCTCCTGTGCTACCGCGACGAAGTCCGGTGAGATTTCTTCACGTCTGCGGGCGTACAGAAGCGTCTCCCGGTGACCGATCACTCGCGAATCGCCGGTATAATTCCGCTTATATTAGACTTGATCATTCACAATAGAAATAAAATACAGGGGGAAAAGACATGCACGGAGGAGCTTGTGTCTCAGTCATGAACATGGTCGTGTGGGAGTCATGAAGAGAGTCTGTCCCCGCCCCTTACCTAGACTTTCTCCAGATCAACACTTTGGAGACCATGACCATGTCAAAAAAACCACTATGTAAGTGTACAAATGACTACTGATGTCTTTTAAGAAAGCTTTCCGAAAACATTTGTTCTCTAAGTCACACAACCATATATATTACTACATGTTCTCATATAAAACATCTTGAGAAGGACACAGGACAGGCATATGGCTGCATTTGCCAAGATAATCTGCTTATCAGGGCAATACGACAGTTCAAAATGTCTTGATCGGGATATGATGAGGGTATATCTATAGGCAGACAGGCAGACAGACAGACAGATAGATGATAGATCACTTGTAAGCATTTCTGGATCATTGTTGAAGACATCTGCTGTCCAATAATGTGAGTAATTTTGAGTCTCACTCGTGGGCTAGATAGTGTAAAATGCCACAATGTCTGGCATAACGAATCATGATGATATAATGTTAAAGATAAATGTTTTCTGGGGGCTGTAGTGACTCTTTCTTGGGTATTAACATATGCAATATGAAAGAATATATAATGTATGGATAACATCAGTTAACTGGAGGGATATGTTCATTTTTAAAAGCAGCTTGCAAATGTTATTTTAAGCTGGCAAAATATGCACATTTTCTAAATATCAAGAAAACTTGTACCCAAAATGGGGGGAAAGCATTGGACCGAAACCAGAAAAGCATGTAAAAAACTTCTCCCTGCAATGCGTTGTGACGTGAGGCTTCATCCGCGCAATCATCACTCGATTGCTCGAACTCGCGTACGCTTCTCTGGGCTTGTTTAGTAATGTCTGTTCGAAGATGGCGACACGCATGAACTGAAGGGGTAAATGCGTTCATATTCGTAAGGACATTGCTAAACATAATCAGGATGTTTTTTAAAAACATATTGCGGACTACTTCGTTGGGTTTGCGTACGTGGAGTGCATTTTCAAGCGTGAAACAGGGCGGCTGTGCTTTACCCGCGTCCAAACAGACCAAATGCAGCTCTTCTATGAGCTGGACGTTGATACGCGACTATAAAGGTAAGAAGCTTTGAATGTCGAAGCTTTGACTCCATGATCAATACCCGATTCAACATAATTTATCATTTATATGTTAACAATAATCTGAGATTGAGGTCTAAAAATCAGACGGATCGTGCTGTTCATTCTTTTAATTTTATGTTTAATTTAGGGACGTAGTTATGCATTTTCTCTCACATCGAGGCGAATTGTTTTGTATATTACACCAGATGACTAGTGTGCAACAAAGATTGTTAAAAATAATGCACAGTACATCTTATTAAATGGCGAGCATGTGCAGGTACAATATTAACTATAGGGGGCTCCAAAACCTCACCCACTGCTTGCATTTTCTTACTAGAGATGAAATCTTTGATGTCTAGTCATACCAGATACATTTTACATTTTTCCAGATACATTTTAGTTTGTTTCGTACATTATTCTTACCTTGTACCTGGAAGGTAGCAACTGAAGTGCCTTTGAGCAAGGCACCTAGTGTGTGTGTGTGTGTGTGTGTGTGTGTGTGTGTGTGTGTGTGTGTGTGTGTGGACTTGCAGTGTGTGTTCACTCCTTTCCAGTGATGGGTTAAATGCAGAGGTCATATTTGTGGTATGGGTTACCATATCCAACAAAATATGGCACTTTCACTTTACTGTAGCTTTGTACTGATCAAGAGTATAGCGAGCAAAATCTTAACAGTGTGTTCTAAGAGTTTACTACATATATAATTATAATATAATGATATATAATGTTATGATTCTTTTTATGTGGAACGTATAATGAAGAACATATTTGGACAATAACAATAAAGATTTGTGACAGAGACGAGGAACGAAGCCAGGGAGATGGAGCACAAGATGGTTGTCACCTTTGTGTGAGCATGTAGCAACATGACTAAGTGTGACTTGTCATGTCTCAGCAATGTGAGAAAATGAGCAATTTTGTTCCAAATTTGGTGATGCATGCTTGTTAGGGGGCTGGTGTTAATTTGGCATTTGAGTTCTGGTAAGAATCTTCCCAGTAATTTATGATCAAAATATCATATCTATAATATGATCATTATAATAATTATAAATTTTATACAATTATAATTTTGATCATTATAATATGGTCAGAATCTGCTCTACATACATAATAAATAAATAAATAAATATTTCTTATATTCTTTAAATAAATATCATAAAAGAAATTACTACAAATTACTTTTGACTTGTTCTATGTTGGTAGTTCACTAGTTTTATCAATGTGTTGACTGTATACTACAGGGACAGACACTCTAGGGAAGACTTGGGGGTTGCTAGTAGGGTTACCTCCCCATAAGAAGAGCAGATTAGTAGCTAATTTGCAGAAGTTAATATCCAAAGAGGGTTACAACAAGTACAGTTGCCCCAGCAGCAGAATGAGTGTGCCTTGCTTCTGCCTTGTTCTCTTGTGGGACTCAATCTGCCAACCTTGTGGCACTGAGCTTCAGCCATTTTGCCATACATTTAGTCTCTGCCCATATGTTTTAATGGCATCCTTTAATGGCAACAGTTTAATGGTTTCAACTGTTCACTGTTCATCCTGTTTGGAGCAATAAGTAATGTGTGGGGAAATAGTTCCTACAAAGTCTGTAAATGAAATGAGTTGTCCTAGGAAAACATTAGTCATTAGCATTACATTATTATGCATTATTATGATTTTTAAAGCCAGACAATGAGGCATTTTTTACACGGTCTAGCCCACATTTGACATTTTAAGATTCAGAGTTACTCACATTATTGTAAAACAGCAGATGTCCTAAACAATGATCCAGAAAATGCTTACAGTTTTTCCCTTCAGATGTCTGAAAGTCTATTTCTTAGTAATCAGTGCTAACTAGGTCACTGGTTTAGCCTTTTTTTTGATACATTACTGTTTTCCTTCAGTAAATGCTACACACTCATTTCTTAAAACTCAAATTTAAGGTGATGTGTTTGACATATTCAGTGTAAAAATGCTGAGGTACTTAGGTCACTAAACGTAGGCTGATTTCCTGATAAGTTTAAACTGTGGCTCCGAGGTGTATTAAAGCTTTGTACGTTTGAGCCTCCGGAACAACCCAAGATTGCCACAATAATAATAACATTGTTATTATGAATAACTAATTTTATTATTTCCATCAGCATAATACTAGAATGTTAAACTGCTTTGTGTTCATCGTTATGGCTAAATAAAATTAGGGATATGTGGTGATGGAGAGAACATGCCTCCACTGCTTTCCACTGTACACCGAACTGAGATAAAGCAGTACATGAAAAATGGCTGCAATAGCACAGTTTAACCACTGGGGGGTAAGAAACATTAGGAGAACAGAGACTTTATTGCAAACTACTACAAATCAATAAACTCCAGATGGAGTTTTTACTCATGATGGTTTGGTTAATGCTTATCTGTAAGCATAGATATTGTAGGAACTTAAAGTAACACTTCTTAAACGATAAGTGTGCCCATTGCATAGCTGTATATTTGACTGCAGTGTGACAGCACAGAGATGAATGACAAAAAAAAAGCAGAAAATAAAAAATTGGAAAAGCACTTTACAGGCTGCTTTAATGTTCCCTGGCTTTGATGATTGCTTTGATACGTCTTTTTGGACGGAAGGTATCGTGACGTTTTCTTGTCTTTTGAGTGGGTGTGTGGGAAGGATGTGGCCAACCAGATCATCCCCCATACACATCTACCCACCACTGGTGACACATTCAATATGCACACTTAAGTTGATTTTGTGACATTATTAATTAAAGTATGGCCCATACGCGCTACAACTGACTGACATTGAATGATACACGAACATATATCAAATAAAAACAGTGCTCTTATACTCTTAGTAAGAAATCTAATTCCTGGGACTCAAGGGGTAGATTAAAGACATTTTTTTTATGCTGGTTGAAAGTCTCTTCAAATTCTGATAGCAGTCACTTAGTAAATATATTTATATCTCTTCTGTAGAAGGCACACGACCATAAAATGTTCATCCAATCATTGAATTCGGTCCAAATGCAATGATAGGATGTCATATTTACCTGTCAAACTATGTATTTGTGTTTTGGAGGAAGTGTGGCTTTAGAGTCTGCTCTGAAGGGAGGCCAGGGTCTTTCGCTTTGAAAGCTAGCTTGCTATTGCTAGCCTCTCTGAAATGCCTACCCTACCATTAATGCAATTAAATATTTTTTTTAATTTATTTTTTAATTATATTTATTTCAGGTGATAAAACATTTCCTGGCCAACCAGTGAGACAGTATGCTCGGGCAGTTCGAAAGAAACAAGGTAAGGAAAAATAACTGTGCTAAATTGCATGGTCAAAGGTATGTGAACCCTCCTTGATTTGGCTATTCTACTGCAGCTGTTACTGATAGGTGTGTAAAATCAGGCATATAGCAGTCTCTCTATACTTAAAGATTAGATTAAGATGGGAGTAGGCTTAGCTTATAGTTAAATCCGGATATTTAAGAACTTTTTACAAACGTGCCTTAGAAAAAATCATTACTGGTGTGCATCTTTAGACAAAGCAATGGCACTCCTGTATTTTAAGACATGTCAGTGCAAGCTGCTTTGAGTTAAGACATCTTAAACATGTATTTTAGTCTGAGACTAGGCTTAAGCCTTGTCTGTGAAACTGGCCATTAATGTTGAACAAGCACCTACAATTTGGGTGTCCATTTATTTTTGGCCACATTGTGTGTATATAACAGTCAGGTTGTAATACAACAGGGCATTGATTTGAAATAAGTCGATTTAATAGGCTACCTGAGTTTGATAATACACCTTTATAGCTATTTGCTTTTTCTTCTCAATTTCTCCACAGAGTTCCCCAGTCAGCTGCAGGACTTGCCTGCATCTATGCTGAAGCACGAGTATGCGTCAGTCCCGCTTGCGCAGACGTACGTTGCCATACCCTTGTTAAACCTGAATCATTATGAAAGCCACTATGTTCTGTGTACAAATTTCGATTAGAAACTGCGTGATTTCTTCACTTCCTTTAGTGCTCTTGCAACCCACTTACAGTATTACATCATCTTTTTGCAGGGTTGATGATGTGGTGAAGAAACTGCTTACACTGGAGTTTGCAAATCACGTACGACTTTACATTTCCTTTTCGTTTTTCATGAAATAATTCACGATTCCTTAGTAATAACTTCATCGGGGGTTCATTTTTGACCCATATGTTTGCTTTGATCATTATTGACTAAGGAACTTAGTTGGTTATGACGTCATATATAAAATGTAACTCATATGTGTCACGCAGAGAGAAAAACTGCGCCTGAAAGAGGAACAGCTTATTGCGAAGGTTCGGAGAGATGAGAATGACCGCACCTCAACAGAGGTCAAGGGTAAGTTCCTGTTTTTCGACACTTGAGAAAAACACTGCTTTAACCACTCTGGAATCTCAAAACACGACTATAGAAACATCCTTGTTTGCTTTACAGTAGCGATTTTGACATCACGTATTCGCAACTTCCAGGAGCATTTGCAGAAGCACCCCAAGGTAATCACAGTGCCTTCAGTAAAGGTGCCAGAACATTTGTTTCCCACTCCATTCATCGCACCCACAGAGAAACAGGATATCCTGTGCCCACACTTGCGTTCAATAGTAAATACTGCAGATACAGTAACCACAAAAAGTATATGGGGGCATATCATGTATAAATGACATTACATTAAATGTTATATTTTTTGTTAAGGAGGAGTTCATTTGGCTTCATACAACCACAGAAAAATTAAAAAGGTCCTGTTACAAATTACTTCGGTTCTAAGTAATTACTAAATGATTGATATTTTGGTTGTATCTAATGCAGTGAAAAGCACACATACAGTTGTGGTTTAAGTATTTCAATACTTTTTGGGGCTCTATATATTATATTAATATAACCTTATAGTCATATTATAGTTACATAAACACACTGCATATAAAGCCATATATATATAATCTTACATGTGTGTATATACATATATATACATGTGTGTGTGTTTGTGTATATAAATATATGTGTATATAAATATGTATGATAAAAACAATTTATTGTAATAAAGTATATGGTTAAATGTAAAGCCTCTTTCATACATTACTTTAGGATAAAGCCAACAAACGATGGATGCTCATGAGCATTGACTGCAGGAAGAAAAAGCTTAAGTTTCTGAGAAGGACCCGATATGATGCATTTGAGAAGGTGTGTCAAGAGCTCGGGATCACATACTCCTTCCCTCCCGAATACTATCGACGGGTTACCCGGCGCTGGCTCGCCAAAAAGGCCTTCTGCAATAAGGTAATGCTCACAACAAGCACTGCTCGGGGATTTGGTATACCATTTTGTTTTTGTACCGGTAAAATATTCCCTATAGGTTATTCTTATTTGGCCTTTCCTTTTGAAATCTGTAAATTAAAATGAAAATCAATTTAAAGCTGGAATTCATAACTTTTACCTACCGCCATCTTTGTTTGAAACATAAAATTGCAGGTTACTTTGCATACTTTTTTTATTACTTACGCTGTTCAAATGAAGTCAAACTGGTATTTGCCAGGAAATCAGACCCGACAGCTCAGATTAAAAATCATTTTTATAAACTCACCTTTGGGAATCGGGATAAGGTCATTTTTGTTCATTTCTAACTCAAAAAAAAATACAGATTGCAGCTTCAAGGAAATGTTTTTTATGTAACAGTATGTTTAGAGTTTATGAAATAAGCTTTGATCGATATGAGGTCAATATCAGATTTATGGCTATTTACACATTGGCCAAAGCTTGTATTCTATGGATCCAGATCAGCAGTATTAGTATTCACTTATATAAAGATTCTTAACGTTAATCAATTTTTGACGTTCTGATTATCATATCGATTTCTGTAATCTTTTCTAACAGGATGGACTGTTGAGTAAGAGATACCAACCAATACCACAAAATATCACAGAATTCATAAAGTAGATTGCTAATACATACACATGTGCTGTTGTTTTCCCCTTAAAATTATGTAACTTCCGTAAGATATCATTAAGAAACTGATTTTTGTTACTTAAAGGGAAGTTACAAAAGACTAACACCAAGTGATATTGAGGACATTGTGAAATGTTAGAAACGTATGACCAATTTTAAAAATCGCAAAAAAACATGTTGATTTAGAGGGAGAAAATAAACAAACATCTTCACTTTATGGTGATATTTTGTTAAACTTACTAAAATGATTTTACGCTTTAAAATACATCAGTTTAATGTTAATTGTAGGTGTGTCTTGGGATATATGAAGGCTTGAAATTGTATTGCATAACAGAAATAAAACCCCCAGAGTTTGTGGTTTTCAGTCTCACCTGATATTTGTGTTGTTTTTTCTCAGGTCTTTAAAGAAGTGCAGAAACAAAAAGCAGAGCAGAGAGCAAAACAGAAAGCAGCTGTAGCAGAAGAGAAAACATCCCCTACAGAGTCCACAGAAGTCAAAGAAACTGCAGTGTAAATGAGTTCAGCCAGCCAAGATCAAGAGACTCACTGTATGTTACTTGCAGGCTGCTGATAGGTCAGGAGGAACGTGTGTCAATCCAATGTTTTCTTTCGATTCACACATGAGATACAGAAAAATAAATGAGACAAAACAGAAACATAAAGGCAAACATTAAACGATCTGTCTCTGCAATGTTACGTTGTCATTTATTTTCTCATCCTTTGGTTAAAGTACCAGAGTCGTTTTTCTGAAGCATTTGATGTCAATTGTGTATTTGTAACTGCACCCAATAAAACACAAAGTAAAAGTTTTTTTGGTTTTCATTCTTCATAAAACTGCTCATTCTATCAGAAAGATTTTCCAGAAATCCTAAGTACACAAAGTCAGTAGTTTTGGATAGGCAGCTAATGAAGATCAGTGTTAAATTCATTGTTCTGTGGCTGGAGCGAATGGTTTGCCAGATCTGAGTTCTCTGAACGATTTTATTAGAAATGTGTGACAATCAGGTGAATGATCAAAGGTCAGACTACTATTTTTTTACTAATGTGAGTTTATGTTGCTCGTTGAGAATTCCGGTTGGTCACATTTCGATGCACGCCTCAGACCCCTCGTGACGTGTTTTGTGTGAAACTTATATGCGTGAATCGGAAGCATTGCACACAGTAGCAAGTTGGTAACAACTTCCTGTTCAGCTGCAAGCCTCAGCTCAAGCAGCTCAGGAGAACACGAGGTACGTTTCATAGTCTGTTATTTGCTTTATATTATAAAACATATTACTGCAATGTATTCACTTTTGATGCCAAGTTTTACATTTTTTAGTTTGCTTAATTCAAGCTGTTGGTTTCTAACATATTCCAAATTGGTCCAATTTTATTGTCTCATGTTGGTTAAAAAGTCTATATAGAAAGTAAAAATCTGTTCAAATAAAACGGACCAAAAACAAAATGTTTCTAAAATGTAAAGTGTCTAATTCCAAAACCATTCTTTGAAAAACAATGTATACTTAAAAAAATAAGGGCAAACGTGATAGCAATCTGTTTTACAGCAAAAAAAATCCCTGAAAAAGTACAACACATTGTCAAATAAAGCTTTGTCTCTGAAATGGTTGTTTAAAACAGGAAGGACAGTGGGCAAATAATCACTCTTTATCTTTTGTCCTCAAATTACAAAGGAAGACATCCATCTCTGCTTCTTTGCTGGCCTGTTCCTTTTGATTGACATGTCAAACCCAGTGGTCACTCAGCCTGGTGCTGGCTCTTATGGTACCAATGTGCAAACAGGAGAATGGAGCACTGGTCTTTGTTCATGCTGCAATGACCTTCTTGTCTGTAAGTTCTGACAACACCGTCCTAATTTTATAAGGCACAAACTTTAAATGACACCATTGCTGTATTTCAACTGCGGTTTAACATTTAACCGTGGGGTGATCACCATTTTGTCAATGAACAAACCATGACTAAATTAATGGTTATTGTTATGTATGTGGCTGCATGAGAGTTTATTATTTCATGTGTGATCTATAAGCAACTTTCTGTACCCTTCCACAGGTGCCCTTGGGTGTATTTGCCCATTAGCTCTCAGCTGTTACACAGCAAACAAGTACGGAGAGAACGTATGCCTGGCATGTTTGCCAGGAGGAATGGCTGCCATGCGGACACATATGCGACTGACTTACGGAATACAGGTAGGCCTGTCACACTCTAATGATCTAAATAATAATCTAAATAATTAAACTGTGACTTGGGGAGATCCCTTTTAATGTTTATATACACTGTAAAAAAAACTTTGCTGCCTTAAATTTTTAAGTTTAATCAATTCAGTTGCACAACTTACTTTTTGCAATCTTGACTGGTGTGGAGTTGGGGTAACGTTTAAGAAATAGTTGGAAAATGGCTTAACCTGTTTTTATTTAAGAAACTGTTATACCAGTCAGGATTTAAGATATTAAGTTGAGATTGCCCGTATAGCCAACTTGAAATTTAAGGCAGCAAAGTTTTTTTACAGGGTAGGAATTGCTTTCCCCCCACACGGATGATTTTTAGATTGGTGACAAGATCTTTATATTTTCCTGCAGGGCACAATATGCAATGATGCATTGATGACCTGTTTCTGTGGGATATTTGAAACGTGTCGGATGGCCAGAGAAATTCGTATCCGGAACGGAGAGGCCTAAAGACTGTCTTTCACTGTACAAATAACTTCATTAACAATCTTTCTAATGATGTATAATTATGATCACTATAGATTATAGATAGGTCTTTCTGATGTTTATCATTTTAAGCCAAAGATATTGATAAATGATCAAATTCATGAAAACCTCACTCTGCAGTATTTACATGTTTTAATATAGTAATACAGTGTGTGTAATCCTGCAAAGTGTCACCGTTGTGCATTTGTGTGAATTATTTAATGATCAAACGTTGAGCAGAAATCAAAATAAAGGATTTATATGAAATGCTGTTCGTGTTTAAACAATAAGCCAGCGTTTATTTCCTGATTTCATGAATTATTCTCGAGTCGTCTTGACGGCGCTGCCTGCACGTCAAGCGTAAGGCGTGACGTCACGCTCCTCCTGCAGTAAGAACGTCTCTGATTGGCTGTTGTTGACGGTGACCTGGCAACCGATAGAGGCTTTGCGGACGCTCGTATTTATACTGCGGGATCTCCGGCTACGGGCAGTCGCACCGATCGCGATCTTTTGTTGTCGATACGAGCAGCTCCGGAGAAGATGTCGACGAAAACCCTGCCGCTGCTGTTCATTAATCTGGGCGGAGAAATGCTGTACATCCTGGATCAGCGCTTGCGGGCTCAAAACATCCCAGCAGATAAAGCCAAGAAAGGTAGAGAGCGGCTGAATGCAACGAGCTGATGGGCGGGGATGAAGCACGTCTGATCTACATACCTCCATTGTGAACCGGAGGTTATCGTGATTTAATGCACAATGGTTTCATCTGAGTTCATTTTTTAAGGAGTCATTGCATGTTTTATTGATGCACACAATTAGCCACTTAGCCTGCGTGTTGGAATAGAGATCATGTGGCCCAGTTTATGCAGGGAACAGTCAGTGCATCCCCAGCTACTAACTGAAGGTTGTACGAACGTTTCCATTAAGTAGCAACAACGTTATAAATGTTAAACTTTAACAGGATGCCATTTTTTTTAGCTTCCTTTTATATGGTATATAGGCACCCATAGAAAAATGCATTAAAGGAATAGTTTTTATTAATCTGCCATCAATAAAGGCTTTGACCAATGATGCTGTCAGTGTAATGTAGTTCACAACTGTAATGTAGTTCATCATTTTCTAATCCTTATTTCTGTTGTAATCTTGTGTGTTCAGCTACATTTCATCACCAACAGCTTGCTGGTATTATGGTTTCCTGTCTTAATATATGTGCCTGTATCATGGTTTCCTGTTTCAATGTGTGTTTATGTGTCATGGTTTCCTGAGTTTTAATTGAATTGCAAAATATTCCTAAATATGACCTTGCCAGTTTATAATGAACTGCATCACGGTTTGGCATCAGATGCTGCAGTGGTCATACAATGGTGTGAATGTGTTGCCCTCAAAACTGTGATTTATAACGCTAAAGCTGTTTAATCTAGTCGACTTCTTCCAAGGAGCATTTTCAACATGTCCTTTTTGATTTGCACTCTTTGTAGCCGTTGTAGCAGAATGACTAGAGGAGGACAGAACAAGAGGTATTGTTAATATTCTGCTCGCTTCGCTGCTGGGCATAGAATGCAATAGCATGCGTGTGTACATGCCAGCTCTCGTAGGCAAGTGCTGGGTAGAGGGAGATGGAGTTTCTGGGCTGTTTTAATTGTGATTTTGCATTTTGAATGGTTTGGCATGAGAAAGACACTACTGCAAAACGGGAACCCACACACACATGCAGCTTCTAAAAGCTTTAAGTCTAAATTCAATTCTGTATGTGCTCCTAGTGGTTCTGCTGTCCACGGGCAACTTGTGAAGGCAGATTTCTGCTTAGGTAAACATCTACCAGGGCAATAGATGTTGATTTTTGTATTAATTTGGTTAATTTATCTAACACAGCTTCCTACAGCTGCATTCTGCTTGCTTGGTTTATACTTGTGTATGTGCACAGAATTGCTGTTGACCCAGAACAACTGTGTTTTTTACTTTATGTTGTGCTAGTTATGAATGACATTATCACCACCATGTTCAACAAGAAGTTTCTGGAGGAGCTGTTCAAACCACAAGAGCTGTATTCCAAGAAGGCCCTAAGAACCGTGTTTGATCGGTTGGCTCACGCCTCAATCATGAGACTCAACCAGGCCAGCATGGACAAAGTAAGGTTTGCTGTCAAGAATACAGTGTCATTTTCTTGAGTCACACCGCAAAATTGTTTTGCTGTATTTTCAATGTAATTCTTGCACAGTGTGAACAACAAAACGACTCGGAAACGACCATTTCATGAACACACCAAATAGATTTTGCTGAATGGCTCCCTCTGGTGTGTGGTATAAATGTGATGCACTGTTGTTTTTTGCTTTGTTTTTCCGCACAGCTCTATGACCTGATGACTATGGCCTTCAAGTATCAGGTCCTGCTGTGTCCACGTCCTAAAGACATCCTTCTTGTGTCCTTCAACCACATGGATTCTATCAGGGACTTTGTGAAGGACACTCCCAGCATCCTCGGCCAAGTGGATGAGACTAATAAACAACTCATAGAGGTAGCAGAGCCCGACTGAAAATTATTCATTTAATTTTAATTTGGTAAATTGTCAATAGCTTATTTAATCAATTTAACTGAGATACACTCTGGTTTTTGTATTTTGAAACTTTTAGATATATACCCCTTTATCCGGTGGAGAATTTCAACTAATTAGACAAACACTCCTCATCTTCTTTCAAGACATGCATATAAGAGTAAGTTCATTCTTGATCTGTTCTGTACTTTTAAAATCATCAGTAAAATTTGTTTTTAATTGAAAGAGTCACCAACCCAGCTAACAGAATGAACATTTTTGTTACTTAATGCAAACATTAGGGAAATGAGAAAAATTGGAAACATTAGAAAAATTGGAAACATTAGAAAAATTGTTAGCTGGAAATATTGTATTGTATGTGTAAGCAATTATAAGAAAGTATTAGGCTTGACGAAAGAAATATATGTACATGTAATATTCATTTTTCATTGTTTGTAGGTATCAATTTTTCTTAAAGACAAGGTGCAAAACTCCAATGGACGATTTGTTCTGCCCACGTCAGGGCCTGTTCCATACGGGACACACACACCAGGACTCATCAGGTTGGCTTGAAAGAGTTCCTGTACTATTCTTAGAGTTATTGCATCCCTAATAAAAAAAATTATATATATTATTACATTATCGATGTGACCAAAGTGATCACACAGTGTGTAAAAGTCAGGCAGAAGCAGTGTTTGAGTAAAACATTAAAAATAAATAACCTCTAAATTCATGGATCACCTCTATCACTCACTTTCTGACTGAATCTGACAGTGAAGGTTTATAGTTAATTGCATTAGCAAGAGACTTTGACATATAAGAGAGCTTTTCTAATTAGCTTTTCTAATAGGGGAGTCTGAATTTAGACTGTCTGAAAGTAGTTATTCTAAAAGTTCTTAAACAGTGTCAAATTGTGGAAAATGTTGTAATTTATCAAGATTTAATATTTCTATGTTTGCTATGATTGCTTATTTATTCATTTAATTCTGAGAAATTTCAGACAAATTCAGAGCATGGGTTACTACACTTGGCTGGCATGTAACTTACCTTCACTCTTCTTTTTTTTAAAGGGATAGTTTACCCAAAAATAAAAAAATCCATCATGTGCTCACCCTCGTGTCATTCTAAACCTATGTGACTTTTATCTTCTGTGGAGCACAAAAGCAGATACTTTGAGAAATGTCTCAGTGGTTTGGTGTTCATACAATAAAAGCTAATGGGTACCACCTTCGTGTGGTCACCATTATACTTCAAAATATCTTCTTTTGTGCTCCTCAGAAGCAAATGAATGTGTTTAATTCCAGGATGTTTAGTTGTAGTGGTGAGGAGGTTAAAAGGCTGCAGTTCCGTGATGGTGGTAATTACAGCAGCGCTCTGCGGGAAGGTTCTTTTGAAATGTATGGTGATCGCGTCATCAAACTGGGCACAAACATGTGAGCATTAACCTTCACAGACATATTTCTCACACAGACTTTCTCATAATAATTGCTGATGTTCACTGGTGGCATCCATCTTCTCTGTATGTGTCTTCAGATACAGCAACCCATGATGTAATTCATCACGTGTTACGTTTAAACAGTAGCAAAATGCCATCTCTAATTGATTAGTGAATAATTTAGCTGTAAACCTGAGACAGATGGCCTTTCACTGGAGCTTTAGCAGTAATTGTTCTGTTTTTGTTCTTTAGGTACAGTGTGAGTCGTCCTGTTGAAACACACATGTCTGGAACCTCCAAACACTCCTCACAGCACACAAAGGTAAGATCATATTTCATTTTTTCAATAATCACCTGGTTGGCATGAGCTACTGACATGCTATCCACACATTCCTGTCACAATAAAATGTTTAAAAGAATAATGGTTCACGAAATATGTAGTGAACATTCATAAAAATGACAGAATCCTATATGATTATTATGATAGTATAATGCAGTGTAATTAACATGTATTGTGTAGCATGCATTTTAAATACAATGGTACACTCTCAAAGGTCAACACAACTCCAAATCCTCTGGCTAA